>JAYKKI010000030.1:4652500-5165000 GCA_039881145.1 Druceiella hillmani | reverse complement strand
CCTTCACCTTAATCTTACTTAAAGTATTTACATAATCATTGCCGAGATGGACTACAAAGTATTGTAGCTACTATAAGCTTTAAATAACTTTACAGTGACAGAAAAAGTGGTAACGGAATTCTTTAATGCCAGTTGTGGTAAATTATTTATGTTGAATTTAGAAAGAAATATCTGACTAACTATTACAATGGCTTGACACTTCATCGGATTGATAAACAGGTCCATGTTTTCAGCCCATTGGTCAAACAGATTGAAATTCAAATTTCAGAAGTTAATTGCATTAGGGGTGTTAGTAGTACCAGCATGTGTATAAATTTGTAAATTATCCGCATCAATGCAGTAATTGCAACGCAATATTTAAAATCTTGCATATTAAAGAAAATTTAAATAAGAAGCAGCAAAGGCTTATGTCTTTGAGGTACATCAGCTACCAAGACAGTCTACCAAGACCAAACCAAATTTAGAAATGATTGTCATGAAATGTTGTCTGATTTTAAAATTTTAAAAACATTGACATCCACACAGTTAAGTACGGTACCAATGTTAAGGAGAAGAAGAATAATTATTTTAATACTTTTTATGGCTAGATATAAATATCTACTGATGATATACATATATCACCAGTAACCTCTTTTAAATTCTTGAGCACGGGCAATGCTTATAAACGACGTTTGTGTTCACAACATTCAAACATATAATTCAAATAAAATGAGATATCTATACAGACAATTATATATCATAAGAAATAGAACGAAATAAAGAATCGAATAGTAATATACTCGTTTATGGCGTACAGTTACTTTTGCCACTACGATTTTTGATCTGCACAAGAGGGCTGTTTTAGATGGAAATTTTTCTTGAGCCAAAAACTTAACAATAACATGGGCTCTTATTAGGATTAATGTTTTTTTGTTTACTTTTAACTTTAATTATTGTTTAATATTTTTTATGGTAATAGCAAAAATTGCATTTTATAAAAACTTTACCTTTATAAGGCTCTTTTCCTTACGAAGACGGGGAATTTTTTTTTGTCCTATTTATTCTTTTTTACTCTTATAACTACAAATGTAAGACACAAAAGCTTCAACCACATTGTAACTACATTTCTTCTCTATTATCTAAAAAATGTTATTACAATCAAATCAATATTCTAGTTAGTACATTACTTTATTATAGTATAGCGAGTGCCAAAGTTAAAAGTGGCCGGCCTACTTGCTCAAAGGCTTACAGTACTACACATTCTGTGACTCAAACAAAACCAGATTAGAAAAGATCAAGAAGCTGTTGCGTTCTGTAAAAATTCACTAATTGGCTATGCGTGTGTTTAAACTGCAACAAATATCAGCCTATAAATTCAGAGACTTACATCAAAGAAATGCAAAAAATTAAATACAAATTATAATCAAAGAACAAAAGAAAAATCTACCTTTGTAGATGCATAACAAAAACTGTTAATAAGAAATGATAAAAAAAACAAAAACCTAATGGAATACATAATAATCCTTCAGAAACCATTATTTTAAAAAAAGTAATCAATATTAATCACTTTTTATGTTGCCATTGCCAAAATAACTTAAAATTAAAATATTAACCAACAATGGCATTTGCTGCAGACATTCGTTTCATACTTTTGTGCGAACGAATATGCTCTTCGTTCTTTTCAAACCTCATGATTTTTTCTCATGACCTGGCAAATTTTACGATTAATATATCTGTATATAATATTATATCTGGTTAATAAGTATAGCAAAAATGTTTATTCAAATTCATCTCGGAAAATATAAGACTATGAAATAATCTACAATATTTTGATTCAGGTCTTTACTCCTGAGAAAGAATTTATTTTTCAATAATACTCGTGTCCCACAATATTCCAACCGAATACGGTGTTCGCCACATTGCTTCCATAACGTTTGCGCCCAGTCATCTCTTATAGTACTCAGAAACTAATATGAATTGGCTTGATATACCAATTTAACAATACTTGTATAGGGGATAAATGTAACAAAATCCAGACATTGTTTCAGATTTAAGGGTTGCATCAAAATTAAAAAAGAAAAGTTATTAAATAAAAATCCAGGATTTATTAGAATTAGAATTCTTTATAGGTAATGTTGGCGAATTGAAAGTAATGTAATATATAGAACAAAAAGAATAAATAGTACATTAAATCTATTTATATTCTATTATAAAAAATAACCTCTGGTATCAATAGATAACAGTCGTAAGAAATCTTGACAATTTAAATAAAAGTTTTTAGGGATTTATTACTTATTAAGTTGAATATATTTGATCTTAATTTTGTAGAAATTTATTATCACTTAATTTTTATTCACAACTAAATGAAGCTATGTGATTTAGTATTATTTCTACTTTATTTAAATTCTTAACCAGAACCTAGGTTTCATTGTATGACAACGTCTTCAGGTGGACAATTTGTAAAGATACGTTTGTGATGCAATTCAATGCAATTTCAATAAGAATTGGAGGGAATAAACAACTTATTAAGTTGTTAATTTCTTGAAAACCCTATGCCTAACTTACAGATTTACCCAAAGCATTGATATTCATAACCCCATTCCTGAAGCAGTCAACGAAGCAGAAAAAAATATCAAGTGCGAGCTCTGGGCAGGTGGAATAAACTATTAAATCGTATTCTCGTGTAAAAGCCAGGAGCATGAAGCGCTTCTAAACTCAACATCGAGGGATTATCAACGTGATGATTTAATAATTTAAAACATGAATGATCATAAGCAATTTCAATCAGAATTATAGGAAATAAATAAGGATAATATCCATACATTTTGTAATGCAAAAACCTATTGAAGTTTTTTCTTTTCAATATGTACGAGTATCATTTTGATTCGTGTATTACCTAGACCAAACAACACATAAGATTTGCCAATTTCCTTTACGTCCATTCATAATACAAACCTGCATCAACTTCTAGCTTATTTATATCGACACCATTTTCGTCACCATCAAATTGACCATCGTCGCCACATTCATTCGCAGAGTCAGCATCCAATTCCTCCTTCAACCTGGCCTCCGTTCCTTCGCCTTCTTCCTTAATGCCAATGCCATCATACTCAGATTTAATCTCAGCGCCCACCCTCGTTTCTATACTAAGTAGATTATCTAAGTAATATTCGCGAAGTATACGGTCCGTTTGCTCAAATTTTTTTTTGAATTTATAACATGTGTTGATTTTCTTCACACATGAAGCGCATATACGCCTCGGATACCGGACATCGTCTGTAATCTGTATTGAAGTATCAATAAAATTATTTATAGCTCTTTTTAGTGGTATAATTCATCAAAAATATATTTCAAAAATTACATTAGAAAGTTAAATTTTAAAATACTACATTAAGGCATATTTACAAAAATAAAACTAACCGTGACAACTATACTGTACTCCAACATCTTTCCAATATTGTTGTCGCCAATATTAGAGTTTATATCCTTAAGGGCTTTCGAATTTTTCATGCAAATACGACATATATTGTTCATTTTCTTCATGACATTATGTTATAAAATTGGATAATGTGGCTTTGAAATATTGTTCAAAAATCATTTACAAACACTAGCCAAAACGATTTGACAGCTGACATTTATTATTTATTACCCTATCTGTTCTGTGTTATTTATGATTTCATTAGGTAAGTAATAATCTGTGATCTGGCCATAGAAACCGTCAAACAAAGTGGAAAGGTTTTTCGCAGCTCTATTATTTCTTTATTATTTTCGTGATATTTGGTCTTAATCTGTTGCAATAACTTATTTAGTTTTGTGTTATTTTTATTTGACTTTATATATATACCGTTCATTGTTTTAACCAGTTCTCGGTAAGTTTGTTCTTTTGTTCATTTGTTGTATTATTTATTTTTGTGAGTCAAGTCATCTTTTAGGAAAATGGATTTAGTTATTCCCCCGAAACCTCCAGACCCTTCTAAGTCTCCAATATGTTTTAATGAATTTGCTTCTCCTACATCGCCTGCCACTTTTGTTACAGTTTCGGATTCCCAACCGGAACTGAAACGAAAAAATAAAAATTGTAAAAGACCCAACTGTAAAAAAAATAAGCTTAAGAATAATCTTTTCATCCTTCTGATTCTTCATGTACTGAAACAGAGGATACAATCCCTCGTAAGACCCCTCGCACTCCTCTTTTAGAAGCAAGTTCAAAATCTCTTCCTCTAACCCCGACCTCTTCTCCTCCCTCCGAATTCTTTTCAGGGCCGTTTACACGTCCCTGGTGACGTTGGTCTATTTATTGTTCACGTTCAGAGAAAATAACCCCAGCCTAATATCGGATTTTCATTACATGCTGTGAAATTTGGTTCCACTTTAAAAAATTATAGTGTTGATGGAATTATATGAGATGGAGTGAAACAAATTGGCAGGAACAGGATTTCGGTGCAATTTTCATCTGCTGATACCGCCAACCGATCCGTTAACCACTCTGCCTTCACAGGTCAAAACAAATTGTTTATCCCCTCCTTTAACGTCAGTCGTATGGGAATTGTTCGCAATGTTCCAGTTGATTGGTCTGACGAGGAGGTTTTACACAATATAGAAGTCCCTGAAGGGTGCGGTAAAGTTACTAAAGTCCGCCGTTTATATACTTAACGTATATATATATGGCTTATTCATCTCTTCCAGTCTCAAAATATGAATTCCCTATAATACAATGCGTCAAGTGTTGGACATGTGGCTGACAAATGCCGATCTTCTGAGCGTTGTTTCCGATGTGGTCAAGGTCACGTTGGAAGAAACTGCCCACTTCCTCTTGACAAAGCAAAATGTATCTTTTGCAGTGGAAATCATGATTCCACTGATAAAAATTGTTCAGAATTCGAAAGACAAAGAAAAATCAAGTTCGAAATGTCTGAAAGAGATATTTCCTATGCGGAAGCGTCCAAATTGGTCCCCTCTGCTAAAAAATCATACGTCTCAGTTGCAGCTCATCCCCATCTAACTCTTCCTTCTCCAATTTCTTCCCAAAGTTTGATCTCTCCGTCTCGTCCTACCAACTCTTCTCACAAAAAAATTATTTCTCTGAAACCCCGATCCCATTCTTCGACTAGTTGCAACCAGGGCCATGACCGCTCTGCTCTAGAACAAGCCTGGGCAGACTTCTGGATTCCTCAACCTGAAAATGGTTGCGGCTTAAATCAACAATCGTCAGCTAATACTCCTACGAGTATTATTCAATTTCTTTTGACCACCTTGGTCAAAATTCTGAGTTCCCCCAATCAAATACCGTCCAACGTTGCCTCATCTATTCTTAGTTCCCTTCAATCCCTTCTTTCCAATGGCTTCGCCAATAGTGGCGAGGATCTTGCAATGGAATAGTCGCAGTATAATTTCCAACAAAGCAGATCTTCGTTACCTCCTTGTCAAGTATTCTCCATCCGTGGTTGCCATCTCGGAGACTTGGCTGAAGCCTGGACTCCATTTTAAGATCCTAGGCTTTGTCTGCCTCCGGGATGATAGAGCGGATGGTAAGGGCGGATCCGCCCTATTACTTGACAAATCTCTTCCCCCAGATTCAAAAATCTTCTCCCAGATTTCTCTTGGCTCCCGCAGTTGTCAATTCAATATTGTTGCTGCGAGAGTTAAAGATATCACTATCCTCTCCATATATGTCCCCCTTCCTACATGTTCCGTAGCATTAGAACTACGGGATATTTTATCTTCAATTCCTGGCCCATATATTATTCTGGGAGATTTTAATGCTCATCACCCGTCTTGGGGTTCCACCCGAAACAACCCTCTTGGGGTCTCCTTGGTGGAACTCCAGGACGATTTTGGCCTGTGTTTACTGAATGATGGTTCTCCAACACGAGTTCCTGTCCCATTTCAGAACCCGAGCTCAGTAGATATCTCTCTTTGCTCCTCATCCTTGGCATCCTTGGTTTCCTGGAATATTCTTTCTGAGTCTTTTGGAAGCGACCATTTCCCCATTTTGATTTCTTTCCCTCATGTAAATTTAAATATTGAGAAAACTCCCCCTCTTCAAAAATACAACCTACATAGGGCAGATTGGGTGGGATTCCGTACCTTTCTCAGTGTCGAAGTGGATTCCCACCCTCCAGTGGACTTGGATAACATTGACACTTGCTATGACCAATTTGTAAAGGCTATAGACATATTCGGAAATTTATCCCACTTAAAAGATTTAACCATCACTTCAGACCCTCTCCCCCCTGGTGGGATGGAGACTGTTCCGCAGCGGTTAAAACCCATAAAGAGGCTGAAGCGATATATAAATCTAATATGTCGGACGCAAACTTCCTCTTGTTTCGAAAGACCCAAGCTCATACTAAACGAATTCTCCTTAAAAAAAGAGGAAAGGCTGGAAGAAATTATGTCAATCCCTCTCTCCTTTTACTCCCTCTCGTGTCGTCTGGTCTAATATAAAACGCTTTCGGTCTGTTTTTCAGCCTGATCTTCCCAAATCTGTACACGAGAATTGGGTTGATCAATTTTTAAATAAACTTGCTCCCCCATCCATCCCAAATTTAGATGATTTACCTTTCTTTTTCTTTCATAACTTTTCTAGCGCCAATCATTTTTTAGAAGAAGATTTCTCCATTAACGAATTGGATTTCACCTTACACCATCTTAAGGATTCTTCCCCTGGTATTGACGGAATGTCATATTCAATGGTGAAAAATACTTTACCATCTACCCGTTGGTATCTTCTATCCCTCATTAACTGTATGTTCAAATCAGGTTCTATTCCAAAGTCTTGGAAAAATCAAATAATAATTCCCATTCTTAAACCTCATAAAAATCCCAATGTAGGTTCATCCTACAGACCCATAGCCCTTTCTCCTGTTCTAACGAAGATTACGGAACATTTACTTAAGAATCGTTTGGAATGGTTTACTGAACATCATTCTATTTTTCCAAGGAACCAATTTGGCTTCAGAAGAGCTAAAAGTACGTTGGACAATCTAAGCGTCCTAACCACTGACATCAGACTTGCTTTCTCTCGACAAGAGTTTCTCGTTGCTGCTTTTTTAGATCTTTCTTCAGCCTATGATAATGTAATCCTTCCAGTCCTCCAAAAATTCTTCATAATCTTGGGATTTCCATTAGATTATAAATTTTCTCCTCAATTTTCTTTTAGAAAGATCTATTATTCTTAGATCCCCTGGATCCCCCTCCTTTTCAAGAACTATATGGAAGGGTCTTCCCCAAGGTTCTGTTTTAAGTCCATTACTTTTCAATATTTACTCCTATATGATTCACTCAACAGTTAATCCTTTCTGTCGTGTTTTGCAATACGCCGATGACCTGCTTTTATATTCTTCTGATAAATCAATAATTGTTGCCGAAAATGCTTTGAACTCTGCCCTTGTTATGGATGGTATGGATTGGATTTATCCCCTTCCAAAAGCGCTGTCGTAGTCTTCTCGAGAAGGAGAATTACTCCTCCGTTATCTATTTCTTATAATTCCTCTTTGATCCCTGTTCTTTCCAATACCAAATTCTTAGGTATGTTCCTAGACTCAAAATTATCCTGGAACATTCACATCGAATATGTCATCTCCCAATGCCAAGCTAATATGAATATCCTCCGCGCTCTTTCGGGAGTGTGGTGGGGCTCTCACCCTTCCACATTAAAGTTAATATATAATCCTCTAGTCCGTAGTCATTTAGAATATGGTTAATTTCTACTTGATCCTATTTCCAAATCCAATGCCACTATTCAGTCTCAAGCTCTGAGGATCATAGCAGGTGCTAAGAAATCCAGTCCCATAAATGCCCTACAA
This sequence comes from Druceiella hillmani, assembly GCA_039881145.1. Taxonomy (NCBI): domain Eukaryota; kingdom Metazoa; phylum Arthropoda; class Insecta; order Lepidoptera; family Hepialidae; genus Druceiella; species Druceiella hillmani. The sequence continues at coordinate 5,157,213 of JAYKKI010000030.1, read as the reverse complement.
GTAGAATGTGTTGATCCTCCTTTAAGTCTCCGGCGACAATACCTAGCTGATCGTTATTTACTAAAGGTAGCTAGGTTTTCTACTCACCCTATTTTTCCTAAACTCACCCTTCTCTCTAGGTTTATTGAACATACTCCTTTTTGGCGTTCTAAGTCCCGACCTCCTCTTATTGTTAGCTTCCAAAAATTCAAATCCCTCACTAACCCCGTTTATCAAAATTCTTCTCTTCCTCTCTATAGCTTCCTATTTGACTCGGTATTTCACAGGCCAAATATAAATTTGTGTTTTGGAGTTGATAAGGAGTCCAAAAATGCTAATTCGCTGTTCAATTCTATCTTGATTTCTTTTTGGATGGATTGGACGCGAATATACACAGATGCATCAAAAACCGGTAGAGATGGCTATGTCGGAGCGTCATTTTACTCTCCATCCACCGCTCATTCAGTTTACTTTCGCCTTCCTAAGGAGTGTTCGGTATTCTCCGGGGAATGCCGTGCTATTGTGGAGACCTTGAATTATGCTCTACTCAAAAAGATTCGCAGGCTCCTTATCTTCTCCGATTCCTTAAATTGTTTACAGTCCTTTCTTGGTAATCCATTTTCTGCAAACTGTAGTTTCCTGATTCTTCGGATCAAGCAACTTACGCTTGATTTGGAGAGATCGGGATCCGATGTCGTTCTTGCATGGATCCCTAGTCATTGTGGCATCATAGGTAACGAAATAGTCGACGCAAAAGCTCGGTTTGCCGCAGTGAACGGGGATCCATGTTTCACTACTAATTTCATTGAGGATCTTCTTCCCATGACTCGTTTTTGGATGGCATCTGACTGGCAGTGGGCATGGGAAAGATCATCCCAGATTACAGGTGCGGGATATTTCCAGATCCAACCTTTTATACCTACAAAACCTTAGTTCTCAACATTTACTTTCTCTCGAAAGGAATCCTCTGTGGTATCTCGCATGCGTTTGGGTCATTGTTCTATTCCTACTCATTTGGCTAGACTGCGGGTCAGAGAGTCTCCAATTTGCGATTGCGGGTTTGGAGAAGGAGATTTAAATCATCTCATTTTTTCATGTCCATTAAATAATAAATTTCCTTCGTTTGTTTCCAAATTATTAAAATATAAAATTCAATCGCCCATCAACATAAGATCACTTTTATTTATTGCCAACAAACCCATTTTAGGAGTAATCATTCAGTTCATAAGAAAGAACGACATCAAAATATAAAAGTTTTTATACTTATGTTCATGTTTATTTTTTTATGTTTGTATATTTGTATATACTTATTTTGTACTTTCTGTATATTATAATGTCGTTTTCTTCTTTTAGTTTAATTCTAGCCAACTTCTTATTTAGTTTTTGTTTCATTGTATAGTTTATTCTTTTGTTAACAAGCAACAATGACAAATATCCGAAATATGATTTAATTAGTGTTGCATAGCCTTTTTTCCACACTTGACATTGGCAAAGATTCTCTCTGGAGAGAACGAACGTTATATAATCAAAGATAAAGTTAAAGATAAAGATCTACTGGTATGCAACAGAAATAAAACTATTGTTTTTAATTTACGTACGTTTAATTATGGTTTTTTAATTAATAATTTTTTGCTTTCTTTTTAATAAACACCAATTTGTAAAAATTATAATATTACATCTTCATATCGAATACCAGTTACTATCGAGTACTAGTAAATAAATTTTGTCATCTATCTTTCCTTCAATATGTGTTATAGTCCAATTTTAATGCCAGAAAATATAACTTTATCAAATACTTGCAATATTTTTACTGTTATAAAAATTGACATTTTTATAAATGTAAATGTATATTTATAAAACGACCGATCGACAAAATAAAAATATCAACAAAATAAATTTTTTTACGTACATCGTTTTATAATATCGTAAGTACTTTAATAAGAAGGTAAATGCTTATTTAACTAATATGTCTTAATTTTATTTTTATAGGTTCGTATAATAGTAAATAGCTTTCTTTTTATAAAGTTACATAAATTCTAAAAAATGCACAAATAATTTCACAATTCATATATTAATAATCATTAAATTTTATTTAAGTTGTTTAAAACTTAATATCACAGTATAATATTATACTTAAAAAAATGTTTCAAGTTGTTGGTACAATTTATTTAATATTACTACTAATGATGTATTATTTCTGTTTATTAACAATTTTTTATTCGGATAGTCTTCAATATTACAAAACACAAAGAAAAAAAAATATAAATGGCGGCCTGCCTACTTCTCTTGCCGCAGTCTTACTACATCTGTCAAAATCACTTCTAACACTTTCTAATAAAGTACGATATTTAAGTAAAAATGTGTTTTACAAACTATACAATAAATACAGTAATTATATAATGTGGTCGGTAATATTTTCAAAAAACGTCAATTTCTTCGTGTATAGTGTAAAAGTGTAAACGAAAAAACAATGTCATTGTTTCGCAAACCTAAAAAGCGTATTCAGCGTCGTGTCTTCGGCTGTGATGATGACGAAGATGAACAGAATGGGGACGCGATGGAGGTTGACCAGGTTGCGCCGACGCCGCCGCCGCCTCCTATCATAAGGGAGAGGGAAAAGAAAGATAAAGAAAAACATAAAGTCAAAACCAAAGCTGTTTTGAGTTTTGGCGATGAAGGTTAGTTTCAAGAAGTAGTATGTTGGAAAGTACAACAAAGTAGACCTCCGTTTTACGCAGGTCTGCTTTATACTTTACGATCATAATTTACGCGCATTCCATAAAAATGCCGCGTAAATTAATACCTCGTATATTGAGACTTGACATTTATACTAATTTAAGAATAAGTTCAGATACACCAATAAAACTAAACTGTATGTGTATGTATCATTTAATAAATATAAAGATGGCACCAATGAATATTCCACTGTTTATTGGTCATTGTAGAATATAAATTGTGGCACCAATGAATATTCCACTGTTTATTAGTCATTGTAGAATATAAATTGTGGCACCAATGAATATTCCACTGTTTATTGGTCATTGTAGAATATAAATTAAGTATGAATATGTGGGATTGTGTAGAATATAATTAATTATTAAATTCACCTCTGCTTGCGAAATGAAGAATAAAGAATGGGTTTAAAAATAGTTTCCGGGCAAAGTGGTTATCCCAAGGAACTGTTTGTTATAATTTTGTCTACTTAATTGCAAATTTTAGTAACACATTCAGTGTTAGTAATGTATGCAAATAAAAACACAAATTTTTGTCAAAAAAGACAAACCCAAAATTATTTGAAAATTTAAATAAACTAAAAGGATTGAGTAAAGAGAGATTATAAATTTGATGTTTGTCAGCAATTGACAGCCGCTTCTTCGTAATAGTAGCATTTTTTTATTAAATAGGTTATTTTTTATCTTTATTTTTTTATTTAAACAAAGAAAAAAGTTAAATTATCTTTTGTACTAAAAGACGGTTATGCCAAGAACCAAAATCACTGTTTTTACAATAGGCTAATTTCCACTAAAATAAATCAGGTGGGTTATACTTTCTAGTGATTAATCATGATATGGAGATACCAAAAAAACAAATAATTTATTTTAATTTTAAGATTATTTTTAGTAAATAAATTCAGAAAAATTACAAATTCGTGATACGTGACGGTGAACATCAATCACAAAAAGTTTTGTCATATCTCGTAAAAGACCGTTATTATTGTTGACATTTTCTTACACAGATCATTTTAGTAATTTTTTGCTTTTAATGATTTTTGTCAAGTTGATACAGTTGTCCTCGTTACATCCTAAAAGATGAGTACAATTCGCAATGGAATCAGGTTTTAGCAAAGCAAATGGTAGTAATTTTCCCAAAATTCATACGGATTTGCTTGATAGATTGTTCACGTCAAAAGTGACTTCTATTTATCAGAATTTCGGAATGTTAAAACTACAATGTAAGAATACACAAGTGTAAAATGTATATTAGTGCAATTTGCAATGGAATAAGGTTTTAGCAAAGGAAATAGTAATAATTTGCCCAAAATTCATACCGTTATGCTTGGTAGATTTTTCGCGTCAAAAGTGACTTCGGTTTACCAGAATATCAGAATGTTAAAACTTCAATGTAAGTATACACAAGTGTAAGATATATATTATTTCAGTTTCGTAGTCACCGTTTGTTTTTACGCACATATTGTAACGTAAATGGCACTGGTTTTTAGGTTAGATTTGCGACTTAATCTCTGTTCTTATATTATTATTTTATCAATAAACTTGTAAAAATAGTGACTGCAAAATTCATAAATATTGCTTTAGATTTAGAAACAGATTGTGTGTGAGTCATATAAATTTGTACTTTGATATTTTTCTATAGAAAACACAAATCAAAGTCATTGTTGTAAGATAGGATCACAATCACAATGATTTTGTAGTGAAAACACAAATTATCGAATAGATACATTGTGAAAACACAGTTTATTGAAAGGTACATTGTGAAAACACAGTTTATTGAAAGGTACATTGTGAAAACACAGTATATTGAAAAGGTACTTAAACTGCAAATAAATACTTATATCAAAATGATCTTCACACAAATTTATTTTTGAATCTGTACATAAACTACGAGGATCCATCCTTATAAGTTATAGCCATTTTTTTCATATTTGTTCATTGTTAGGAACATATATAAATAATTTACGCTGGGGCACTACACAGTACTTGTATTAAGACAAATTCATTTTTAATTAAACAAAAGAAGCGACTGCCATACACAGACATAATTGTTTTCATTTGTTTTACGAGGAGTGACATCATTCAAGACACCGTGACAATCTTGAGTGTTTTCGAGGTAAATTTAAATCGTTTTTTTGAAACGCAAAATACATAAGGTAAATGTTTGATTTTTAGAGAAATACCAATTTTTTTAGGTTAAATAGATATTAAGGTAAAGTATTAACCAGTTTCCCAAATTTAGTCAACTAGCCTGTTAGGTAGTTATTGTGTTTTGTTTACAATAATTTGTCAGTTTACGTTGAAGTTTTTTTATATGGCATTAATACTTATGTAATTTCTCGTTTCACTTTTAGGCTTCTCTCCAAGATCCTTTATAATTAAGAAATCAGTAAGGTCATTTGCATTGATAAGCACCGGTTTAAAAGTTATATGTATAATATGTCTCATAATTTTTTGTCATTTTGACTAGCTTTACTGCAGTAAATTCGGAATTTGTGATTAAAAATTTTTCCGTGACGTAGCTGTGTGTAGTTTGGAAATCATGGAATTTTTCTCAAGGTAATTATCTGGTTAACAATACTATTTCTTTGGTGTTCAAGGCACCAACATGTCTTTTTAACCACTTGAGGTTATATCCGGTCAGGGTAGATAGCCTCAATAGATCTAGAGAGTCTGATTAAGGCGTCCAGCAGTCACTCAAGATTTAAGTGTAATCACGTTCAATATCTTTAACCCCTCGAGGAGACCTTTCACTTTCCGTACTCACTTGGACAGGTCATTTTCACTTGCCATCGGCACTCTCGGTCATTAAATAACTCACGTCAGTAAAATACCCCATAACTCATGTCAGTAAAATAACTTTGAAAGTATTGATTTTGTTGTAATGAAATTTTTTAAGTTTAGAGAAAGAAGTGTAGTTATAAATTAATCGAAATATGTGTACTATACTTCTGTAGCTATGCCTGTAAAAATAAGGAAAAAACCTGTCGAGCACCAGTGGAACACGCACTTCTTGGTTTTTTTTTACACATTTAGGCATTTGTTAACATTTAATTGTACTTAATATTTCTATTAAATTATGTACAGAATTTTAATTTTTTAAAACAAATGTATTGTCTATGATCTTTCACAGGCATATATGTCAAAGCAATGTATAGTTCTAAATAGGATTAGAAGTTATTGATTTTTGAAATTTACCCTATAAAGACCGCTATAAAACCTCCAATTATGCCAAGTTTCAAGATTGTAGGTCGATCAGAAATACCCTATAGTTTCGATGATTGTATAAATAACAAAAAATATGCTTTAAGGGGCCATATCTTTTTTTGGGTGACCCAACAATTTGAAATAACAATATAAAACCATAGGCCTCTATATATGTGATATTAATTTCAACTCGATGTCTCAGGCTGTTTCTGAGGAAAATAATTTATCAGCCAGACAAACGGGCAATAAAGTCTTGATATTGAATATATTTGATAATTTTGTAGAAATTCATTATTCACAATTAAATGAAACTATGTGATGTAGTATTATTTCTACTTTCTTTAAGTTCTTTACCGCGACCTAGGTTTTGTTGTATTATAACATCTTCAGGTGGGTTATTAGCAAAGATTGAAAAAGAAAAGTGAGGTTATTAGCAAAGATTTTTTAGTTATATATGAATCCATGTAATTTATATTTTTTGAATATTGAATATATTTAGCGTTAATTTTGTAGAAATTCATTATTCACAATTAAATGAAGCTACGTGACGTAGTATTATTTCTTTTTTATTTGATACATGACGTAGTATTACAGGTGGGTAATTAGCAAAGATCTTTGCTAATTGCCCACCTAAAGATGTTGTAATACAACGAAACCTAGGTCATGGTAATAAGAATTTTAAAAAAGTAGAAATAAAATATTATGTTATCTTTAAATTTTTGATGAGCTAGAGATCTGTCCGCAAAATATAACAATTGAAAACAACAAATGTAAGAGGCCACTGTAACTAAATGTAAAGCAATTAATTTTATGTAAATGTTTAAGCCAAATAACAAATAAGAAGTCGTACAATTTCATCATAATATGTCCGTCGTTTAGTTTAAGACTGATTGTGGTGAGATATGACAGAAGGACATTATTTGAACACAGAAATTAAAAGATATTTTTTAATTATATGTGAATCTATGTAATTGATATTTTTTTAATATTGAATATATGTAGCGTTAATTTTGTAAAGAATTTCAATAAAGTAGAAATAATACGTCACGTAGTATTATTTCTACTTTATTGAAATTCTTTACCACGACCTAGGTTTCGTTGTATTACATTTTTAGGCAGGTAATTTAAAAAAAGTAGAAATAATACTGCATCATGTAGTTTCATTTAATTGTGAATAATGAATTTCTTGAACTTGAGTTGTAGATGCCTTAAATAATGACATTACCAATTTTTTTCCTAATTACTATAAAAAATGACATCATAAGTATTCCTTTATTTTCACACGTCTCTTTGTGAGTCATTACCGTCGTAGGGATAAAATACTAAAGTTCGAACTCTGAAGTATTTGGTTTCAATTTAGAAATGAATCTTTTTTGTGTTTTAGAATAAAATAAAACAAAAAATTCTTTTGTCTGAAGTCCGATATTATACATAAATAAGTAAAACAAAAATTGTTTTTTTTTCTAAAACTATTCCAGAAATGAGTACGTTTTCATTTCCATTAACTATTGGGTTTAAGGAACTATACATTTTAAACTTTAATAAATCAATTTGGAATTTAAATATGTAAATTTTTAAATATAGACAAGCGGTTTTTAAATGTGAAATTATGAGGTAAATACACTTCAACTGATAGATATATTGCATTCTTAAATTATTATATACAATACGTTTTTAATTCTATGAAAAAGTCTATTACATCCGTAATCATTTTATTTCGTATACAATGTGGATTTAACCGTTCAACATTAAATGAATCCTGATATTCTAAGTGGTGTACTTCAACCGTACACCAAAATTTAATTAACAAAATTCAGTAATTTAAGTCAGAGGAATAGTTTTAAGTGGTTTGTAATTTCGAATATGATGTATTTTCACCAAGAAATCGCTTGGCCAGTATATGTTGCCACATACGACACCTACTCATAAAGTTATTTTATTTTTTAATTACTAGCAAATGGTCAAATAATTCTTACATCTGTGTCATAAGAGTCATAACACGCTATGAGTCCCCCGTGAGAGCAAAAAATGTGTTTCGATTAATTTATTCGAATATAGTTTGAGTTGTGAATGTGTAATTTTAACTATTATAATTTCATTCGATTACGACTACGCTTTGAGCAAAAGTCAGTAACACAAACATTGCACATGGTGTTTACCTTTTATTTACATTAAAATATTATTCATTCAAATATAAAATACCGCTGATTAATTAAAGTGATAGAGAGTCAAAGAGATTGCTCCAGTTGTAATTAACCCTTCGAGTTTATTCATTGATTAGAAGTAAAATTTGCACTCGCGCTGTTCAAACATGTATATTTCGGATAAAATAAGATAAAAATATAAACAATTATAAATCATAAGAAAGAAAACGAAGTAACGAATTGAACAGTGATACATTCTTCTCTGGTGTAATTTTTTTTTTATCCCTATAGTTTTTTCTCCGCCCTAGATGCAGATCGAACTGTGATGGTTCACCAAAGACTTAACGATATATAAATGTTTGTTACGATTAGTGGCTTTTTTTATTTATGTGTTTGTGTTTATTATTTATATTTTTTATGGTAATGATAGAAATTGCATTTTATGAAGACTTTTCTTTTATTAGTCTTTTTGACAGAAAAAGGAAATTTTTTTCATCTTGCTTCTTATTTTTTACACTCATAACTATAGACGTAAAATACAAATGCTTTGATTATGTTTTAATTACATTTCTTTTCTATCTACTTAAAAAATTTCATTACAATAGAATCAATATTTTTGGAGTTATACACTATTTTATTAACCCACTAAAGGCCAAACGTAAATAAAAAACGTTATTCTTTTATAATATCTTAGAAACAACAAAAGGAAAAAGAATATAAAAAAATTTTTTTTTCAAATGGTTTGAGTACACCCGTACTTGATTGAGTACACTGGTCACCTATGTGTGAAATTTTTCAAAACACGCTTTATCGACACAGAGTGTTTTTAAACATTTCTTGCACTCCCAGTGTACTCTACAGTGACAAATAACATATCGTAGCTGCTTCTCAATTTTTTTTGTGGAAGTGTCCCGAACTATCTTGAGGCAAATCTTCAACTAAGGACGAAGACGGTCGTACCTTTTTTTGCATTTGTTGCCGTAAATAGTTCCAAGCAATACAGTGTCGAAACGAAGAATTCATCGAAACATTGTCTTTGCACAGAATGTGCATGTGCCAGGCATTTGCAACTGCCATATCCACCATGTACGTAAATAGCACGCACCACCAATTTTTACCATGAATTGCAATTCTATTTAGTGATATAGATTAATCCAACTCATCAACTCCTCCCTTGCCTTTATTATAATTCTGGAACAATAGTGGAATTTTTACATCGGTCTTTTTTCCTTTTTTTACTGGGCACCACTGCTTTACAAGTCCCATGGGTTCTATAGCATCGTGGTTAGTTGTGCATAGTGCAAAAGCTGTTATCTTTCCATCTGACCAATAACAGTTCATTGGTTTTGTCAAACCCATTATCAAACGCAGCTTGCCCTTTTTCCCTTCATGTCCTTTATACTTAGTAGAGGACATTTTTGGTGCTATTCTCACGAACTGTACCAGTCGCAGAATATCCAGCATTCCGTAAATCAACTAAAAGTTTGTGGCTAGTAAAAAAGTTATCCAAGAAGACATTGTGGTTTGAGGGATTGGTGTCTAATTTATGAAGCAATAATTTTACGACTCTTGACCCCAGAGGCTCAGTTGATGCATCAAGTGCGTTTCTGCAATAGAAATCGAAGGTGTAGCAATATCCAAACGAACTTGCTGCCACCCAGTTCTTATATCCAAACCGTACTGGTTTACCACGAATGACCCGTTTGGCCGGATGCTGTCCATAATATTTAACCATTGATTCATCAATAGATATGTTTTCATGAAGTACACTCCACTGCTTGAATTTCCTCATTAGATGTTGGCCAGATATCTGACTTTGAACATCTTGTCCCTGGTAATGATTGCTTCATTATTATGATATCCACTAGGTGAATGATATCCACTAGATAGATGAAGAATGATATCCACTAGAAGATATCCACTAGATAGATTATATACCACTAGATGAAGGTTTCGTTTGATTTCAAGGACCTTGATGGCATAGCCCTAGATACTCGAATCCAACTCGACTCCAATGTCCTCATCTAAAGACCAATGCAGGGCTTCTCGAGGCAACTTATGGTATCCCGATAATATCAATATATCAATAAACTTTTTCAGGTCTAAAGAGTCAAGTGTGCCTATTATTTTGGCTAGCATATAAATTACTATTGACAAATATAGCTTGTATAACTTCTTCATCAAATAACTTTGAAATATTTGTATAGGGTTGAGCTCTTCTTTTACTGCATCTTGCTTATCTTTTATATATGAAGTCTCCTGAGAAATGGAAGAATAAATTGGTGAACATTTATGCCAAACCAGACCTTTTTCCTGCTGCTGGTAACATACTCGTTTTGCAGCCAATGGTTCCTCGTCACTACTTTCACAATCACTATAAATGCCGCTTTCCATGTTGACAAAAACCTCAATACTTCCTAGTATATCTTGTGGCAACGTGTGAGTTTTTCATATCATCATCTGCGCCTTCTTCTTCATCAATGACTGCACTAGGATCAGGTAGTATGATTGCCAGATAATATTCCCCATCATCATCACCGTCTTGTAAAATAGCTTCAGCAGCTTGCTGAAGTTCTTTATCATTATTAGCGATGTTAAAATTTTTTCGACTCATTGTCCAACTCACAGGAATCAACTGAACTATCTCGGCTAATCTGAAATATAGTAGATATTTCTTATATCAATGCAGCCATTGTGCTTAGCTGAGTACAGTAGTATAAATCCTCATAAAACTCAGCCAATGTAAATAATACGCAGCCAAACAACTACTCACATTACAAATAAACATATTTCTTATCACCGTCAGCAATATAACAATATATTTGCCTATTGAATAAAAATAATTATTATAATAAAAAACTCTTACTTGCATGATCTTTAGAACTGAGACTTGTAGTGTATGAAAATAGTACTAGAATTAAAACCCACGTAACCCATAATTACCCAGGTTTTGTTATAATGATATAAGATGCAATCTTACCTTCTACTAAATTTAATGAAAACAAGTTATTTATCCATATTAATTTTTTACTTATATTTAACAGTATAAATACTCGTTTGAGTACAGCGACAGCCAATGGGTTAACATGGCGTGAGCGATGATGTTACCTAAAAATGACATACTCATTCTTAACCCTCGAGTGGTTAAGAGTGGGAGAATATGTCAAAGGTGTGTCAAGGATAGCGTCCCCCCACCATCTTTGAAATGTTTCAAATATAGCTGATAGATTCAGTTTGGCATTGTCACACTTGTTTGTGTTGTATTCGCTATTTAACATTTGTTTTTTAGATGTACAATTTGAAAAAATTTTACTGGCATATTCCTGTAATTAAAACAATTTTTTTTTTTAATCCAGAAAGAAAATTATGATTTGTCTATTGTTATCATTACTGTTTGAATTTGGAAAGAAACTGTAGATCCATTGGTTCAATGTGTGCATTTGCAGAAACGCTTATGAAACGGTGAGAGTTAATAGGTTAATAGGAGTCATTGATAAAAGTGTACAATGGAAATCATATACTTAAACCTCTTCAGATATTGTTGGCTAATTAAATTAGAATTTTTTATTTGCATTTATTACCATATTAAACAAGTTTTCCGACTTCATGCTCAAGTGGAGCATAACTATATAATCAGCCCTATGTGGTTTCATTTACTTAATGTATATGTTAGCTAACGCATGACATTAAACAGTTTGCCATAACGTCTGCATTAAAGATGGGCACACTGTATCATACTCGCATTTTCCTTGCCTTTATTTTCCGTTAAAAGTTTGGTGGAGCCATTTATGTACTTATTCTATGTATGACAAGAGATACATTTTTATAGGTTATTTTCTTTTATTGCACATCAAGTAAGATTTATTTGTCGTATAACTTTCAACGTCAGTTGCAAAATTTTGAAATTTTGTTATTTAGTCGTAAGTATTTCACTAAAGTACTATTTGGTAATGTAAATTGATCCAAGCCATCCCTCAATTCTCGAATACGGATTTTACAAGCGTTTCTGCAAATGCAAAGTAGTGTTTATAAGATGAAGTATATAATGATGTTTGTTGTTATCTAATTTAATACATAACATAATTTTTATAAGGTACTTATAAAATTAGATGTTTCCCTTTCAGTTTGTTCATTTAATTACGCTACTAAGGTCAGTTTACTAAATTACCAAAAGAAATATTTAAATAACAATGTAGTCAGCCATAACATCAACTGTTTTAGCTGTCTTATCGTAAAGTGAATAAGGTGCCATAACCTTCACGTGGTCATGCCACACCGAATTGACCGCATTCTATGAATTTACGTTTATAATATACAAATTTCTTGTCACCATGTCATTTCCCACCTCTATTAGCCTATCATTACTCTACTACATGGGAAAACAACTGCCTTTCCCCCTTCCCAATGCCTCCTGGGGTGCACAGATCATATTTGTTTTAGGCATCGAAAAGATTAGAATGCATGTTGTTGAAAAAGTTACGGGGACTCACTTCGTGAAATATTTTTTCGCAATATCATTGAAATAAATTTACAATGGGGTATTTGACTGATATTGATAGTTTTGTAAAATTGTTTTTAAAGTGTAGAGTACATTAAGAAAACCTTGTGATGAACAAAAATAATGCATATAACAAACAATTAATTGAAACTTCTAAATAGGAAAAGGTGTCAATTTTGTTTGTTCATTAAATTGAAAAAGTTATTATGAATTTAGTTTCTATACAAAAAAAATGAGAAAATTATAATACACAATATATAACTTAAACGCAATATTTATCAAGATACTAAAGATATTTAATAAATTCCCTTATAATGAATGCTAAATACGGGCCAGTGACGTCATAAGCCAGTTGTGTTTTATGTATGGGGCGTTTACGTGCAAATCGTAGTTCATCAGTTTTTAAGTCGTTATAACTTTGTAATGAAAAGTCCTAGGTACGAACCTATATTATATATATTTAGTTTAACCGTTTTTAATGTTATTATTTATTCTATTTTAGTAATAAAAAATATAATCAAACACCCCATTGTGTTTCGTGTAAAAATGACACGTAGACCGCTAACTGTTATTGAAATGATTGAATAAACAGAAGAAGAAGATACAGAGAGTGAATAAGAGCTCAGTGAGCAAGGTTCTGTATCTTCCATAGATCTTTAGGTTACAGGCAACTGCTGACGTTTTAATTAAGTGAACGCCTGTTTGAAGGTTAATTTAATTTTTTTTTTTAACAAATTATTTTTAAAATTATTTCCTACCAGAATGAAAATGTGTCCGAATACAAAAAAATCAATGATTATTAATCAATTAGTGTTTTGAGTCCCCGTTATCTCCCATAGGTTTTAAAAGTTATGTGCGACTACAGCTGTTTCAAATAACCGCTTGAAAATTAGAGTATGTAACGATCAAAATGAAGTTTTCATAATGATACATTTGGTATGTTGTATCATTATGGAAACTCCACCGCTGCCGTCCACTTAAATTCTAATAATTCCGTAATGATTACGTTAATCATAAAGTAACGATACAACATAGAGCTGAATGTCATAGTGTTACGGCCCAAAAAGTGAAATAAACCTGGAGAGATTTTTCTAGTTGTTAACTTCAAACTCTTGAGACAATACTAGCAATACTATTCATAAATCCGTCATGACCACTGCATGTATTATAGTACGTATTATTGGATAGTATAATGTAAAATGCTGAAAAAGTTGCTCAAATTCCCATATTCACTCTTATTCACAACTTCGTCTGCATAAATTTGGTTTATATGGTGAAAATATAATGATTAAGAGTAATTGATGAGTTAATAGACAAGTATGGAGAACTGACTTGATACACTTTTCGAGTCAGTTCTCCATTGCTAAATATCGTGACTCCTTTTGATAATACCTTTTCTCATATGATGTTCTGCCATAAGTTTCTGTTGTCGGCGTTACATGTGGCATCATGTAATGGAGTGCCGTGGGTTTCTCGTATATGGTTTGTCCAGCATCTAGGATAGATCACGCGGTCTCCATTCTTCAACCGTGCTGGTAACAATGTGCTTCGTAATATTTTCGGTCGTTTTCCATGAAACATTCCAAAGTTTTCGAAAACTCTTCGGAGACTTGCTTTGTTATGATTCCAAGCTCTTTTAAAATCGAGATGTTGGTTCTGCATTTGGTACATGAGATGTTGAGCATCTTCCCCCAGTAGGACATTTCAAAGACTTTGATTCTCTTGCCATTGGCCTTTTTCAGTGTTCAGTCTTATACAAATAAATAAATACAAAAGTATGAAATAAATTCAAATGTATCATACTATCTATACTAGTTACAAAATAAAGAAAATATTAAAAAAACACCGTAAGGGTAATATACACTCAATGAAAACTTTGTACGAGAATTATATTTTTATCTCTCCTTGCAAATTCCTTTAAATCAATCACTTTATAAGACTTACCTGTGTTTTGACAAAGATTTTAAGAAGAGAAAGACCTTAAGAAGTTATTCTTCATGTTATTCTGTAATATGTTCTACTAGTGTGCAAAATTTGGTTAGGATGTGCTCCATCTTTAACAAGCTCATTTTCAAGAATGGCGATGACAGTTAGTCCCGGTGGAGAGACATCAAGATCTGAATCAATCAACGATCCAGTGACGTTTTGTTCCATTGTCCCCGTTGTTTATATGTAAATAGATCTACTGATATTTGTTGTTAGTAACTTATTTCATGTATAAACAAACAACAGAGACATAACAAATGCATTGAAAGCAATTTACAATAAACTGGCAGACAAGATGACGATACATGCACTGGTCAATAATAAAAATAACAGACTTCTCAAGGCACTTCTCACTTATTTTAAGCTTGCACCTTATCTAAGTGGCCAGTGGCAAAAGATACAATCGAACCCACATGCCTGCTGATCATATAAGTCTTAAAGTTTGTTTGAACTCACCATGTGATATAGAGCGGTCAGCCATTTTCTTAAGCATTATTCCATGTGATATTGTGTCGTTGGGAATGAACATGACAAAGACCTATGAAGTAACGAAACAAACAAAAACATTTTTATAATTAGTTTGGTTTCTCCTGTAATAAATAACTTGGTTGCTTTTGAAGATCAAAAAGATGCAACACAAATTCACAAACGAGTGAAATTCATTTGTGAATTGAAATAATTCATCTTTATGTAACGCATAGTTTTTCATGCATAATCAACTCGGAGTCTCAGCTCTAATGGGAATAATGGTTGTTCCCATCTTACACTAGGAAGGGGTAATCTGCTATCTTTTTTGCATTTTTATTTCTGGTGGTCATGCCCTTAATAAGTTCTTTCGTACTACCCTTTCTTCAGCTCATCTTATGGCGGCAGTAATGGGAGTTCCATGATCAATTTAATCTAACCAGATCAGTGGCTAGGCTATGGAAGTCTTATCCCTCTACTTTCTGTATAATCACCGGTTTGTCTAAATTATCTGGCTGTCTACGAGCAATGTAGACAGCCAAAGTAACTGAGAACCCGGTGGTAGCAAATAGTTAAAAATTTGGAGTTGATTGAGTATGATTTATTGGTTTGTTTGGCAGTCCATGGTATACGCAGCATTCTCCTCAAACTCCACATCTCAAAAGCAGGGATCTTATTCCTGTCCACTGTGCAGCTTGTTCAAAACCTCAGATCCGTATAGAAAGATGGAGACAACAAGCGTTTTCTTCCACAAGTTATTCGTGACCTTTCTACCTTATCAAATTGTACTGAGTTTGCTCACTGCAGCTTTGACTATCTGAATGCATCCCTCAGATTTTCCATGGTCATTTATCGTAGAGCCAAGGTGAAATAATTCCCTTACAAACTCTAGATTCGAGAGTTCCTCAGTCCATGATTGTCGATCACCTCTATCTATGACTGTGACTTTGGTTTTAGGTCTTTTCAGTTCAACGAGTTCCTGTTCTGATGATGCAAAAAGTGTGGCATCGGTGTATCTGAGGTCACTGATTCGATTGCTTCCTATTGCGATACCTCCTTCTCATCCTTCTAGAGTCTTTCTCATGATGTATTCTCCATCATAGATGTTAAATAGGAAAGGTGATCAAAAAACACATCAATATATCCCTTTTTTCGGTTTGAAAAACAATGAGATCACATCATATATTCTATACAGGTTAGCAATCAGTGCTCTTATATGTAAGGGAACACCTATTTAATGAAGGATATTTCACAGGCAGTTTTGGCACGTCCATGGGTGGTCAGGGAACACCCATTTCGTGAAGGATATTTCACACGCAGTTCTGGCGCGTTCATTGGTGTGCAGGGAACACCCATTTTGTAAAGCATATTCCACAGGCAGTTTTGGTGCGTCCATTGGTATGCAAGGAACACCCATTTCGTGAAGCATATTTCACAGGCAGGTGTGGCGCATCCATTGGTGTGCAGTGAACACCCAATTTGTGAAGCATATTTCACAGGCAGTTTTAGCACGCCCATCGGTGTGCAAGGAACACTCATTTCGTGTTGGATATTCGGCAGTGTAACAGTAAAATATTGACTCTTGTTTTTTTCTTTCATCTCTCTTACATTAACAATTTACTCCAATGTGCCATGGCACTTGACAAATCTAGCCTGTTCGCTTGGTATTTGCCATTGCAGTTATGATTGCAACTGTCTTTTGATTATATACAGTATTATCTCGCTGGGGTGATATATGTGCGCTACTATCCGGTAGTTTCCACAAGTCCTTGTTGATCCTATTTTGTGACGTGGGATAAAAAGTGATTCCTTCCAGTCACTGACCCGCCTGTTTGTATATACCTGGTTAAATAAATCCAATAGGACTTTAACGCCTGTTTCCTCTAAGCATCATATTTATTCAGTGTAGATTTGGTTTCTTCCAACCGATTTGTCCATCTTTAATTTACGTAGAGCAAGAATGTCAATTTTAAATCAATGAAAGGAATGTCAATTTTAAGTCAATAAAAGGAATGTCAATTTTAAATCAATAAAATGTCAATTTTAAATCAATAAAAGGAATGTCAATTTTAAATCAATAAATCGAAAACTATTTAATTATTTATATATCAGACACCTCTGATAAATTATTCTTGTATCTTCACAAAGAAGTATAATTTACGGAACATGACATATTCGATCCTGAGATGAGGTTTCTCATTGTCTGTATATAAAAGGAGTCTATTGTATATCGATAAATCGAAAACTGTTAATTGAATTGTAGGTGATTGTATATTCTAAAATTGATTCATAAATTGATTTTTATTTTCTGAGAATCATTTTAGTTATTCTTTCATTTCATTTCATCATCTCTAATGAATGATTTAACAAAAAAATAAATTACCATCGTTACTGACTTGCACTATACAATATTTATTCAGTGTCTTAGATGTTATTTAGCAATCCAGTATTATTGGAGAAAAGAGGATCTCTTTTCTCACGAATCACGAATTCATACAAAATATAACACAAATAAATTATGAACTTAATTTAGAAAGAAACAGTTTTTAACAAACGGGTAAACATCGAAAAGAAAAACGGAACCCTTATTAATCTTATAAGGCTTATGTGTCAGTCTGTCTGTTACGGCTGATTTTCTTAGATACCACTTGATGTAAAACTTGAAATTTGACATAAATACACTCAAAAATATTCATATGAAAATTTTAGAGGGTGCAAATTTTTTTTGTCGTTTGTTGACGGTGCAAAGTTTTTGTGGTATCGTTTGAAAGGGCTAATTATAAGGGTCTCAAAAATATAGGTTTTTACATTTTTAGATAGTATATTTTCAGAGATATACTAGGAAATAGTCCAAAAAAATATGTGGCCCCCTAACTATATAGAGCCTACTACATTGGCGTAGGCTGCCAAACTATATTTTTCATAATTATGATTGTAGGAAAAATACCGTGATCATTCTAGATGTCAATTTTTGAAATGTGAATCATGTTTTTACGCCTGTGAAATATGTAGTACGTAATATATTTACGTAGTGAAAAACTGATATTTGTAAATAGTTTAATAAAAACACTACGTACCCTTAAATGTTTATAAATGTGAGTTCTACTAGTGCTTAAAAAGTTGTTTATTGTTTGCAACTAATAATGGCCACAAGTGAAATTTTTTAAATAAAAATATTCCATTTTCAATTATTACACGTTCCAATAATTTTTTTATTGTAATGATATGTTATGTATTTATATATTATTATTTTAAGATTTCTTATGGATATTTGTTAAATTTTATTTGATACGTTGTATCGTAGCATTTTAGCAATGAGCATAAGTGCAAATATCTAGTCATTAGATATACAATTTTCCTAGAATATATTTATACTTTTTTATTACTTTCAAAATTATGTTATTAAAAATATTTTTATTATGTGAATGGAATATAAAAAACTAAAAATTTCTGTAAATGTAATATTTTTTTATTGCGGAGTTAGATCTAGGATAAACATGTTACGTTAGATCTAGGATAAACTGTGTAAGATCTAAATTTTAATATTAGAGTTTAATGAAGATGAATGCAGTAAATCTTATATTTTAGCTTTTTCTAAATTTACTAATTTTAATTGTTAAAAATACCCGTAGTGTTTGATCTAGCACATTTGAATTGACTTCTTGAAATTGCTTAATATAGATATTTTATAGACCAATTTTTTATTAGTAATTCAAATCAAGCTAAAAATTAATTCCTTTTCTTTTAAATTGCAATCTTCAATATATAGGCTCTCGCAGTACGACTTACCACCTCTCGAAAACTTGGCCAATTTCTGTCAAAAGATTTCCCTTATCCTTAATGGCTCAGGTTTTATGTTTTTGTTCCTGGATATACTTTACATTTTTAGAAACAAGTCCCATATGTGCAGGTTCTGTGCGTGATCTACAATAACCTGGCTGATAGATTATATACATTTATTAAAGTGATTGGAACTCTGCATGTCCACCAGAGTCCAAATTGCCTCTGATTAATTCCTTTTTCTCTCTGATAACATTCCATGATTCCTCTTGATATCCACTCTTTTTCTGGGGTACCTTTTTCTGTAAACTGGGTTTTTTCCCGTGATGATAACATAAGCCCCTTCAGTTTACTCTAATTAGTGTCTATGTCGTCATTCGCATTTAATGTGAAGTTGGTTGCTCTCATTCAGAGAGTCATTCTCTGAAGACAGATAATTCCTGCTGACTTGGATATTTTATAGGTTGTCTATTGATCGCAAACACCTCTTTAATCTTAAATTCATTACTTCAGTATATAGAATTGTGGTCACTTCCTTACATGATCTCCATCCATACTTACATGATCTTCATCTCTTGGGCACAGCAATATAATCAATTTGATTTCTAGACCAATCTCCAGATATTACCCATATGTACAGTCCTCTTGGGTGGTTTTTGAAACAGTTGTCCATGATCAAAATAAGTGTACTTGATCTTGAGAGATGTCAGTGGAGAATTGCAACCACATCTAATCTATATCATTTCTAAATCCAAGACCATACTTTCCAAATATTTCTTTCATTTTGATATTAAGGTTCACCATTAGTAGTCTTAACATCCTTCGTTGGATGCTTTCCAAGAGTTTATTCATGTGGCCTGTAGAAACTTTCAACATCTTCTGTTGATGATGCTTCCATTCGAGCTTACACGTGTGCGATAAGACCCCGAGGTAATTATCATCCTCATGATACAGACACTCACCGAGTTGTAACTTAGAGCTCACTTGTTGATAGTAGGAGATTTAGGATAGGGCTACTCCGTTTTTACATCTTTCTGGACTGGAGAAATAAAATGTGAGTTTCTATGAGGCCAAGTACCTTCACGATAGTGTTGTTTTTTTATCTATGCTTACTATCTTTCCTGGTTGAATCGTGCCTCTGAAATTCCATGTGCCCCCAATTTTATCTTCTCACAGAAGCTGTTGATCATTAAGTACCAAACTGAGTTTATGTGAAAATAGGGCAATTTGTGAGTCCTACTTATGTAATATAAGGAGGGTGCTGATAATAATTGTTTCTTCACGCCTCAAAAACGTTACTTACATTGAATGATTCCTTTGCTCTTGGTCCTTTGTTCTATGCTGCTCACAGTAATAACCGCAACTAGCATTAAAATTCACCTGTCGGTCCATTAATCAATAAAAAATTATAAGACTGACTTAAAATTTTCCCGAGAAATCCAAATAGTTTTATTTAATTGTTAAGTGTCGATGTTGAAAGCAAATTCTCTGTCCATATTCCAGAGGAGGAAGGTGAAGTTTTCCAAGTGAAGAAGTCATCGCAGAGCAAAAAGCTACAACGCATGCTAGACCGCGAGCGTAAACGGAATAAGGAGAAGGAATTGCAACGAGAGAAACAGATGGAGGAAGACACTTCACCTCTAACCGAACCCGCACCCCCAGAGTTGTCGGTGGACAACATTTCCAATAATAGTAGGAAAAATGATTCTTACTTTAAGGTATACATTTGTATGACTAGATGTAAAATAGCGCTTTGCAGCGCTCTGTTATACCATTTTGTAGTTTCCGTGGGACTTCAGAATGCATTGATCAGTCGGGGAATGTTCGAGTCATTTTGGGTAATCTTTTTTGCTGAGAAGAGTTCACATGTATTGAACATCTCCATTAAAAGGTGATTATTTTGATAATCATTTATGAAAAAATACACCTTCAGAGGCGAATGCCCAGACACCCTATTTATTATGGTTGTGGTGAACTTGGATGGACAGCCTGTCAAAAAAAATCATTAAAAAGTTTAACGTTTATAACTCAGGGGGACATAATGAGAAGTCTTTTCTTTGGGTAACAATGGAGTTACATATTAATCTCATGTACATATTAGTCTCTTGTACATAGGTTATTTAACCTTGTCCATGAATAAATTTATTAAACAGTTAGGTTATCAGGTCACTATGTCTAGATGGGTACAACGTAACAATGTTATGTTAAACGTTCATAATGCTTAAATGCAAGATAACTTAATTAACGAATTGTTTTATAACATTGACGTTTGCAGTGGAATGAGTT
Source organism: Druceiella hillmani (assembly GCA_039881145.1). NCBI lineage: Eukaryota > Metazoa > Arthropoda > Insecta > Lepidoptera > Hepialidae > Druceiella > Druceiella hillmani. Next base: position 5,136,139 of record JAYKKI010000030.1, on the reverse strand, counting down.
ACCATTATTTAAAATACACATATAGATTTTACTCACGAGTATATTCGCAGTTTATAATACTTATAAAATCTTTTTATTTGTTTTATTTCGGTATATGTGTTTCTTCCTTGGGCGCTCCTCTGCTATGTGGATAAGTTATGTGTTTTTTCCGATTATTTTTGCAGAATATTATTAAAACAATTCGTCTATTTCCATACCGGTTTTTTATGAAGAGCCAATGGTAATTTTAATGTCATCATCTGGCTTAAAAGTGTAAGAATCCAAAGCCATAAAATCGAATACAAGAAAATAATATGCCCTCTTCTGTTATTCAATATTCTTTAAAACGTTCAAAGTCATTTAAAAGTTTTATTTAAAAACTTAATTTATGCAGAAGTTTTTGAGGTTTCTCAAATGTTAAGATCAGTTAAATAAAAGAGAGGCCACTCTCCGTTGTCCAGTCAGTATTGAATCGAAAGATTTATTATATTACTGTGAAACTTTTGTATAAATATGAATGTTGTATTCCAGTAAAATGGGTAAAGTGTGGCAAATGTTATTTACAATTATAGAAAAAAATAGGGACTTCATAAATGAGTATGTATGCAGTATCAATGCTCTTTAATATACAAACCCTACGTTACGTAGATAGCTATCTAAGATAGTTGGATAACATTATATTGATCCTTAGTTTCCTTCTCATGATTGTTTTGACGTTTTTCCTGTCTATTGACAGTCGTAGAATCGTAGATTCGTGTCCTCCCATACAAGCAATACATATAGCATGAAAATAAATAATAATCAGAATCATTTTAATTATATGTGATTATATGTAATTTAAATGTTTCATGAAATTTTAAGTACTAGACGTATTTTTTTATATTTCAAAATCATGAATAATATAAATAAAAGCTATTAAAGTGCGTAGTTATGGAATGCAATCAGTATCTGCTTTCCATTCTGTCAAGGGTTAAATTGGACAAACGCCAGTATTAATATAACATTTATAATTTATATACAATAACATTTGTTACTGTATATATATATAATGATTATTATATTACATTTATATATTTATATTACATTTATATTACATTTATAATTTACTCGGTGTTTATATGTATGCTGGACTCTATTACTTTCATTATCGGAATCACCATACCAGTATGATAATGATTGCAAAATATCTAAATTGCTGTAGCTAGAGGATAACATGCTTGCTACTGATTTTTAATAACTTTTTACCATAAAAAACTGGATAATTTTAAATAAAACGGTTAATAGATAGGCGTTAATTGATTGAAAATGACAGATAACTATCAAAATGTTGTTGGGAAGCAACATCTGTCACTTCTATAAAATATTGGATAGTGAGTGATTCACCCTCCCAGATATTGGTGGATAGCATACGGAGGTAGTTGATATGTTATTGATATACAAAACTGAGGCATCAGAATTTAAATTCATACCCTAGTAATACAAAGGTATGGACTGATAGAATATTAGTTTTAGGTGTTTAGTAAGCCATCGCAGTTGTAAATTTCTATCTGTAATTTTTAGTGATATGCTCATAGAGCAGGCTTAAAGCTTACAAGACCTGGGATTGTAAACTGAAGAAAATAGGTTTTTTTATTCAAATGATAGGTTTAAGTAATTGAGAAGTAGATAAGCATATTCAGTCTCTTTAAGCATGACTTTTGTAGACACAAATAATTATGAAAGATATAAGAATTAAATAACTGGGAGCATTAGTTTATACAATAAATTTTGCACCTTTAGACCTGAAAATTAATAAGACTGACTTTTTGGTGTCAGTTGAGTTCTGGTACTAAATGAATTTTGATGTCAGTTAAAGCAGCATGCATTCCTTTAGTACCAGAATTAAATAAAAATTGAAATAATGTCAATAATCCTGAAAGAAATAGAGTTCCATAATGGCAGATGGTAAATTGACTTTGACGTTAAGCATTTCCCATTTGGATAAAATATTTAATGACTGAAGCAAGTGCCAGAAGATATTATAGACAAAGGTGATTATATGAAGAGATGTAAGTAGAAAAAGAATTAACGGAAATAAACTCTTTAGTTAATGATTATTCAGGGTTTGCCGAACAACTGAAATTATCATTATTTCGCTTTTTCATGGGAAATGATTTAATTGATAAATAAATGGTTTTAGATATGTTGAATATTTTGGTGGTACCTCTTAATGTATTCATTGTTATGTGTGAATGAAGCAAAGGGTTAAATTAACAATTTGAGAAATTGTGGTTTAAAAAAGAGATTGGTAATTAATTGGATTAATTTTCTATTTTTGGTAATTAATTGGATTAATTTTCTATTATTAAGTTTATCATAATTAACAGTAAAACAGTAGAGTTTTGGACATAGGTGTCTCCATTAACGCAGGATGCAGTGACAATTAGTTGCACATTGAGTGCATTCTTCGCACACCCATTCTTTTTTAAGACACGAAAATTTAAAATTATTTTTCATTAATTGGTAGTAATATATAGCAGTAATATAATATTTTATTTTATTATTTTAGTTTTAAATGTTTAGTTTTTTTTTATGGAATCTTGACTTGTCTTTTGAAAGTTTTTCATATATTATGTAGTAATAAAAAAGTCTGCAGGTCCAGTTGTTTTATTGAAAAATTTTACTATTAGAATTGGCAATATGTATATAACATTCTTATGGATCATTTGTCTGTTTTATATCCTCACTAGATAACCATCCTGGCCTTTTTCGGGAAAAAAACGGACCATAATTGTGTTTTATTTTAATAGTTTTTGTTTATAAGTTATTCACACACACACACACACACATATATATATATATATATATATATATACATATATATATAAATATAAATAAATCGGATAACTGTAACCATGTTCTCAATGTTGTTTGGTTATTTCTTCTGTGCTTTAGTTCTGTAAAGAACTTTATGGCCTAATCTTGCAAATTCATTTTCTTTGATATGATGAATTGGAAGGTTTGGCGACGGTATTTAGTCATCAACCGAGCAAATTTGACGTTTTATAGTAAAACTTTTGTCAAGCTTTTAACTGTAAATGTTTGCCGTTTCCCGAGCGTTAATTCCTGCAGTGTTTGGTGTGTTATGTTCTAAAACATATTTTCCTTTTTAAAAATTATATTCTATTTCTGTAAGGCCAGGCATGTTTTCGCCGGTTTCCTTTCCGAACTCAAAACCTTATTAGCCAATCTAATTTAACTGAGGAGTTGAATTTATAACTGTATATATATAATGTATGAAAATTTAAACTGTATATATATAATGTGTAAATAGAATGTATATAATTTAAATATAATATGAAATCCAGTTTAACCAGAAATCCAGTTTATTTAAATTTTGCTTTAACAGTGTCATTGAATTTATTGCAAAATGTTTAATTGATAGGGTACTCTACCTCAAAAAGGAAAAAACAAAATAGAACATAACAGTTTCAGATTACTGATGTGCCCATCTGTCTCCACAGCTCTTTTTCGTGGAAAACTGTTTAATATATGTACTTAAAATTTGGCACAGTTATACAGCATACTAACTCACATACATCAAGTACATAGTTTTTGAACCAAGTTTTTGAAGTGTAGCATCAAATGACGCGTTTGGATGGGAATTAAAACGTTCTGATTACTATTGTTTTTGACAAATGTAATATTTTTTCACTTGTAGTGTTGCAGGGACTATTATATTTACATGATTGAAAATATTATTAGCAAATAGTTTAATAGCAGTATTATGTATTCTTAACTTTTGTGTGTACGTAAGTGTGTATGCAACCTTCGACGTGCCAGTCCCCATGTAATTAATAGATCTTATTTTTAATTTTAAAATTACAAAACTTTAGGGATGTTTATTAATTTTTCATAAACAAATAATAAGATTAGTGACTCTGATTAAAGATCTCATAAAAAGGTTTCAAGTCTTTCCATCTATGTATTCATCATTCACTTAGGCCTGTAAGATCAAGCTTAGTTTAAACCACTGATGGACTTTAAACGGCGGTTTAATTATAATTTTATAAGATCAATGATGGTGGAACTTTGTTGAAAGTTTATACTCTAGGTGGTTGTTAGTAATGAGACTAGGTAGTTTAAACTTTGCAGATTAATCACGGTAGTATGGCCGCCTAGCTATCAGCTGTTTAGGTTTTTAGTAGTCATATTATTTTAGTCTTTTTTCATAAAATTCTTTACGATATAAATTGTAATATTAATAGAATTTTATTATTAGTTAAAACAATATGGAAAACAGGAGTGGCGATTCTAATGAAGAATTGTATTGTTTAAAAATTTTGCTTCTACCTCTAAACACATTTCCTCACTTGGGAATGGACTATTAATCTTTTCAAACCAAGTGATTATATTGACGATAAGCCCCCATGCCTCCAATTAAAAGATGGCAACTTAAATAAACCGCAAATAACTCGGCCCATTCACAAACGTGAACTTTAACTCAGACCAATAATCAAATGTAATTTTTCTTAACGACGCAACATGCTAATGGCTAAGTCGGTTTAATTTCTGTATGAGATACTAGCTTGCTCAACAGTATGGCAATTTACGAACATGAGCCTTTTACGTGAAACATTTTTTATTTCATTCTTTCCTAAGAAGGAGTTTTGTACGATGTCCGGAATAACCGGCGGGCGTTCATAATTGCTTTGTTTCTTTTGCTCTTATAGTAGTTGAGTGATTACAGAGAGAGATAGAAAGCTACTTATTTTGTAAACCTGCAGAATGTCATATGCTAGAACGTCCTTTCCATGTAAATACTAGGTATTCATACAGATTTCTGTACATACTTCTAACTTGTACGAAGAATTCGTACAGGCACAGTTAGGTTTTTCAATTAAGATTTTTGATATGTATTTTTAGGATTCTGTACCTCAAAAAGAAAGACGGAACTCTTATAAGATTATTCACATGTCTGTCTGTCGCAATGGATTTTCGCAGAAACTATGCGATGTAGAAACTTTAAATTTGTGTAGTAATAAATATGGACCCACATATTTAGCAAACTTTTTTCAACGATTCATTTAAGAATTAAAGAGGTATTATTTTTATGTATAATGTGTAGGGTATTATTTGAGTTATTTTTATGTATAATGTGTAGGGTATTATTTGAGAGTTATTTTTATGTATAATGTGTAGGGTATTATTTGAGTTATTTCTATGTATAATGTGTAGGGTATTATTTGAGTTATTTTTATGTATAATGTGTAGGGTATTATTTGAGAGTTATTTTTATGTATAATGTGTAGGGTATTATTTGAGTTATTTTTATGTATAATGTGTAGGGTATTATTTGAGAGTTATTTTTATGTATAATGTTTAGAGTATTTATTTCTGACTTGTTATGAGAAATACAAAAAAAAATTTTTCATAATTTTAAATTGCATGTATAAAAAAATATGTGAAAATAGAGAATAGACCACCACCCTATTTCTGAAACTATGAACCCAAAAAACATGATGAACGCAGGGTAAAATTTGTCTAGAAAATTACAAGAAAACTTTAGCAATTATCCTAGAGTATATAATTATTTTTACAACTGCGAAAAATATAACAGACAATATATTTACATTGTGAAAAATTAATAATTTAATTAATATAAATACTTTTAACTGAATATAACTTATAGTTTAATATAAATACTATGTGTCCTTAAATCTCATGGTGGGAGTACTGCTTATACTTGACAGGATTTTTTTTCTATTTTGTAAATAATCCTGTGATAAACTTTAATTAATGAAAATATAACAATGTACCACGAATTTTGTCTCCTCTGCGACTTTTATCCCCTCCGTGACTTTTATCCCCTCCTCATATACTCAACAAATACATCACACTCAAGCTCATTGAATTCACATATCTATTTTGCTATATTTTCAAAAACCTTTTCATTTTTCTTAAACTTCCAATCCACATAAAGTGCAAGGGATCCGTTTTATTTTCTGAAAACATCTAAAATGTTTATAATATTTATTTTAATGAGGATTAATAAATTGGTTGATTCATAAGCTTTATTTAATCATCGCTTAACACTTTTTTAGGTATTCATTTGAAGCATAAAAGGAACGCTTATAGGATCACTTCGTTGTCCGTCTGTCTGTCTGTCGAGACCCTTTTTCTCAGGATTCCGTGAAGTGTCATGTTGAAATTAATATCAAATACTTAGGTCAATGGTACCTAGGAGCTGTAAAAAAAATAAAGTTTCTAAGTCAGCACAATCAAGAAGATCCCTAAAAATAAGGCCATTTATACTGTATATTTTGACACTCTCAAATAAATCAAAACCTGTAGGGTACTTTCCATTGACCTAGAATCGGAAAATTTGGCTACAGCACAAGTAAAAAAAAAATATTTTTTTTAAATATACACCTGTGAAAGATATAGTAGATAATATATTTTCGTTCTAAAAAATTAAAATTTTGTAAATAGTTTAATAGGAATATTATGTGCCATTAAATGTTTTATAAATACCTAAATGTGTGCGAGTTCCACTCGTGCTTGGCAGGTTTTTTTTAATGTACAGTCACCGTGGCTAATCGATAAAAATAAATAAACGCTGCCAGGAACTTTCCTTTAGATCTTTTAGAACCCAATTTTGTTGTCCATAGTATTAGCATACCTGTAATAGTTTTGACAGCGTTCACCATAAAAGTGACCGGACCAGCTACTTTTTCTTCAACCTCGTTGACATTATTAATTTAAATCTGAAAAATTTTATGACATATGTACAAACGATATGGCCTATGGCAATTGAGGAAACTATAAGCTGTCATATTGCTAGAATTGTATGTCAATTGGATTAGTAGTGTTGGCATGAATCTCCAAAAAAACAAATAAAATTTTCCTCTTCATTAAATCTATAAGATTAAAAGATTTTTACCAATTTAATATACAATGTATATATTCATGCCATCTATCGATATGTCTTATCAATAACTTAATAACAACAACACAGCAATACGCATGTCCAATTGTTGCGATTTGTTGTTTGGTACAATTTATTATTAAGTAAGAAATTAGGTTATTAGTTATTGTTGCGATTTGTTGTTTGGTACAATTTATTAAGTAAGAAATTAGGTTATTAGTTATTAGCTAACTTTAAATTGACAGGAACATAAAAGTATTCATTTCTATATTGTTAATTGCGCCTCCCTTATGTTTATTATAATTCATTCCATTACAGAAGAGAACGTAAACAAAGCAAAATGACAGTTCTGGGGCGATATACCATTTTTTTTGTTTTGACATTAATTAAACATAATATGGAATTATTTCATATTTATGATTAAAAAATATATAATTTTTTTATTGGTATACACGTTTAAGTTGTAAAAGGCCAAAATGGATTAATCTTTTTCTAATATTATTTTTTTTTAAATAATATATATGTCTATTAAAAATAAGCATCGAAAATATACAACCAAATAAGAGCAAAAGCTGAACTATTATAAAAACAGTGCCCTAAACACTTAGGTATTATAAGTTGCAAAATAATATAATATTAACACTTATCTGAAAATAAAATGTAAATTTTTTTACTATCCTTATGCCAAATATCCTGTGTATAATTATATTGTTACATAGCAGCAATATTCTTTATGTGTACGTATAATTATATTACAAAGCAACAATATAAGCGTCATGCTACAAAGACTTATGAAATGTTATGCTTTTAGTAACATTTTGGAGAAATATTAGATATTGCGATACATAGAGACTTCGTATGTATCGGAATTTTAGATATGCCGAAAACATACAACTTCTTTATCCATATATATACATCATTTGTATGTATCGGAGTATCTAATATTTTTCCAAAATGTTTCATACCTCTGAGTTTTACTTGATTGACAGCTAGGGTTGTCCATTTTTTTCCTCTAAATTTTACAATTCATATTAGTGACATGTTTATGTAATATTAATATTTACAACATTATTTATCACTATAGTTTAAGTTAACATAGTTAGTAATTATTAATACATGGTTTAACAATATAATAGGTAAAAGGTGTTTGGTGAATAGTCATGCACTGACTGCATATATATTTGTGGCAACCATATCTTGATTGTCAAATTGGTTTGTTTACAAACATTCTCTTTTCGAATGGAATGGAGTAAATTCACTTTATTAAATTATGTTCCTGCTCATTTTTCCTTCATTAATGTATTAAGTTTACATGGAAAATGTGAACTTTCACATACCAAGATATATCTCGAAAAAATTTATCTGTGTAATCATTGTTTCTATATGTCGTATTTATTTTCACCATATATACGAAACATGATGAAAATAAACACTTTAATGGCCATCTAATGAAGTAATATAGCTTTTATATAATATTGATTATAAAAATCTCTATTTTCGTGTAAAAAATGTAAACATTAAAACGGAGACATAACAGATACATCCACACTATAAAATTTTCTTTATCGATCATAACTTTTCCTCTACGTCTCCCATTCGCAGCACACTTCTCCGGAAGGTCTAATCTTATCGGGCCGGGCAGCGATAGTGGCCGGAGCGACGGGAGATGTGGACAGCGATTCTTCAGAGCCAGAGGCAGGTGAGCAAATGCATCATCGGTTCACGGCGCTCCGCCCTTCTAGGGATTCCGTCAGAGCTGTGTTAGATAAAGGGGGCATTCCGGACGCAGCGCTGATTCATGCAGCGAGGAAAACGAGGCAGCAAGTAAGTTGGATTTGGATAAATGTCTGGCGTTTGAATCATTTACATACACTTGAAATACGGTAACGAGATCTTGCCGTTTGTAATGCTCTGCCTTCCATCTCGACTTTTGCCATAAAGTTAATGAAGTATCTAGTAGAAAATATTTCATATCAGACTATCAGAACTCGGAGACATGAAAGTTTTTATTATAAATTACTTATGGACAATAGTAACATGTCATCACAAACTTTTTTACCGAGCTCCAAGGGCTTTATGTTTTCAAGTATTATAAATTTTATCGGAAAACCCACTCTTCGTACATCATCAGCAATTTTTCTCAGATTTCATTTTTAGGTTGATTTCTTGAAAACTTGGTGCAATTGTTATAAATTAAAATTTTGTAAAATAAGCTATAAAATGACAACGTACGAACCCAAATTCACTTCAGTTATTTTTTAGTCAGACTTAATATTGCTTCATTCTATACTTTGTAGCGGTAATATCAAAAAATGATTCTTAAATTTGTTGGAATATAACATAAAATGGAAATAAAACTGCTTTCTTATGATATAAAGGAAGTTTTTGATTGAAAATGTTGCTCATGAATTATTTGATTTGTCCTTTATCTTCAAAATGTTCAACATCCATTTTGTAAATAATATGGCAATTTCCATCCTTACAATAATTTTTGGATGACTCCATTTGTTGTAATATGTAGTTGCATTAGAATATCAACTCAGGTCTATTGACAGAATATAATTTTTCAAACACTGTTACAATTTTGTTCCGTTACTTCTATGATTATTGTAGGCAAAGCTATGATGAATTAGCTAAATCTTTAAGTCCAAGCGTTTAGTCTTTTTCTACTATCACTTAAAAAGTTGGAATTAATGTGATATGAGCCTATAAGTATACGCTTATGTATATACGTGTGCTTTAAAAGGCTTAACAAGTAGGATGTGAGTGTCTGTTTGGCTTCATATATTTCTTTTTTAATAGTGCTTTATGGCATATATGTAACAATATATTCCCGTATTTGGAAAACTGAACCATTTCTAAGATAGGCTTTTTTCTCCATGTACTCTTAATGTACCTGGCATGACTATCGTTAAGATTTTGTCTCACCAAAAACATAATGGTCGCATAAATATTTATTCCGATAAGTGATTTTTGTTTACGTGTTTAATTATTGTTTATATTTTTTTAGGGTAATAACAAAAATTGCATTCGTAAAAACATTTCCTTAATGTACCTTGTGTGCCTTGTTGTTGTATTCATCGTGTACAAATTGCATATGTGTACATATATATAGAAGTAAATAATATCAACATATATCTATACTTCACTTTTTTGCAGGCTCGTGAATTTGGCAGCACAATTGGTTCAGCGCCTCCATTCATTCCCATCGGCGACTCTGCCCCTCCCACCTCCTCCACGTCATCAGCTACAGGGGCTGGTGGAAGATTGGTGCGGGAGGATGGAGATGGGGATGCCTCCGATGAGGATGCCGGTAGAATGCAAGTGCGTGGTGTTATAGTGGAGGAGAGGAAGTTGGGTGTGGATGGGAGCGATGATGGTGAGTAGACTTGTAGACTGGAATGCATATAATCATTGATTACTGCGGTTTAGTATTAAGAGAACTTATTAATTTTTGACAAGTACTGATGATATAGAGTCCTTCTGTAACAATACGTATTATAAACTCCTTAAGTTTGTATGTAGCTCTAAGTAAAGCCGGGTCTCCTGCGACCATATTTTTGTTAGAAATAAGCCCTAACATGTTTTTCTAACAAAATAGGGGTACGGCCAAAATGTTTTGTCTAAAAACATGCAAACATGTTATCCGAGACAAATGGATAACATCCCCCGTTCGCCTGCAAAGGGAAGGAAATGTTTATTCTGCCGTTGCTTTCAAACATTGCACATATCATTCGCTCGCTCCTGTTTACAACATCAGTCAGAAGTATTCAAATTTGTGTATGGTGTTTTGACGATAATATGAATTGGAATAAAGACAATACATTGTTGTTTATCCATCTAATCGGTTTCTTTATCTTATATGAAAAATAATTTCAAAAATTCAAGTCTTCGTCTTCCTTGTCTGAATTCATTTTAGCTGAAACGAAAAATTAATTAACATTGAGTGTTGACATTTCGTTCATACCGCAGGAGGCGATTATGTTTTGCTAACATGTTCACTAAATATGTTTTCTGAGATTTTTGGCACCTTAACATGTACGTTCGTGCTGTTCAAACGTTATATATTTTGATTAAAACAAGATAGACATATGGACAAGTATATATATATATATATATGTATGTATGTATGTATGTATGTATGTATGTATGTATGTATGTATGTATGTATGTATGTATGTATGTATGTATGTATGTATGTATGTATGTATGTATGTATGTATGTATGTATGTATGTATGTATGTATGTATGTATGTATGTATGTATGTATGTATGTATGTATGTATGTATGTATGTATGTATGTATGTATGTATGTATGTATGTATGTATGTATGTATGTATGTATGTATGTATGTATGTATGTATGTATGTATGTATGTATGTATGTATGTATGTATGTATGTATGTATGTATGTATGTATGTATGTATGTATGTATGTATGTATGTATGTATGTATGTATGTATGTATGTATGTATGTATGTATGTATGTATGTATGTATGTATGTATGTATGTATGTATGTATGTATGTATGTATGTATGTATGTATGTATGTATGTATGTATGTATGTATGTATGTATGTATGTATGTATGTATGTATGTATGTATGTATGTATGTATGTATGTATGTATGTATGTATGTATGTATGTATGTATGTATGTATGTATATATATATATATATATATATATATATCTATATCAAAGGAAAGACAACGAAATAATTAATCGAATGGTGATATGTTCATCTAAAGCATACAGTTATTTTGTGCTGCGTACGAGTTGGCTATTTTGTAGCTAGTTTTTTGTAAGCTACATACTTAACAAAAGTATAAATTTGTTTAGTATAAATTTGTTTATTTATGGTTACATTTAATTATTGTCTATCCTATTTTATGGTAGTAATTTGCTTTTTATATGGCTTTCTTTTATAAACCTTTTTTATAGAAACGAGGAATTTTTTTCTTCTCCTTCATTATGTTTTACACTCATAAATACTTTGACTATAATGTAACCATATTTACTCTTTATATATGTAAAAAATTTCATTACAATAAAATCAATAATTTTCACGTAATACATTATTTTCACGTAATAAATACTTAACAGTAAAAGTTATTATTACGTGAAAATAATGTTAAAAGTTATCAAGCATATGTCATAACACACATAGGGTAGGGTTCCTTAGTTTTATACATCTTTTAAAGTTTTTAATGCAAGCAAACAGATATATTTTTAATTTACACTTTTAGTCAAATTTAAGTACCTGAAATTTTTCAAACACACGGTTCCAAAATTTGAGAGGGATTGTATATGCACCCTTCATTTCATTTTAAAAACATCTGTTCAGTGATATCATATTCACATGGATGGATTAAAAATAATGATATGTTATTGTAAATATGGTATTTATTAAAAGAATTAGTGAAAAATCTCAAATGGGATTCAAAAGAAAAATTTTCTATATTTTGCTACATATTAATGAGATATCCATACAACGTATCTACGTGTAGCTGTGAAGACACAGATACAGTGAAATTACAAGGTTTCCTTGTGAAGGTTGGCAGTCGGCTCTGTGTACTTGGTCTTGTCCTTAGCAAGGTGGAAGAGTTCGATATCACTTATAATCCCTGCCCATCCTCGGGTGTTGCGCAACCATGGTTTTCTTCTACGACTGACTTTCCTTCTTCCAGCTACTTTTACCATCATTATTAGTTGCAAGAACTTGTATCTGCCTAAGCACATGCTCCAGATATACAATTATACGCTGTTTGATAGTTTGCAAAGCTTGCATTTTCGGACTGTCCGTTGTAGAACATCCTCATTACTGACTTTCTGAGTTCAAGCTGTAGACATCAGATATCTGTACAATTTTTCCAGTTCAAAATGTAGACATCTGGAGGCCCACATTTCAAATGTTTCTATACATTCCTGAGATCTTCTTTCATAGTTTAGGCCTCGCATCCGTATAGAAGTATAGGTTAGATATAGCACTGGAGAAGACGAATTCGAAGTGGGATTTTAAGATTACAATTGCAGAGTATCTTAACTAAACTCATTAATCCGATTGACAATCTTCTATAACTTTGCTTCTGAAGATGCAATGAGAACTGTATCATCAGTATACCTCAAGTCGTTGAAGAGGCATCCATTGATATTAACACCACAATCTAAATCTACCAGAGCTTCCGAAGTGCATGTTAAAAGGAGTTGGTGGTACAACCCTGTCGCACTGCCCTTTTAATGTCAATCTGAATTATATCAATAAGGAACCTTAACAACACTTCCTCTCATTATGTTTATGGTCTTGCAAATAAATTGCACACATAGCATCCTCATTATATTTGCTGGGCAATTATACGGGAACAAATTTGAAACATTGTCTTTTATGGTTACATATCTTAAAGTTGAAAAGTAAATCCTTTAACAAATCACCCAAATTTTGAATGTCGATTGGGTCGTAAGTTTTGAGTCTTGTTATAAAGTTATGGTACTTGATGGGGCTTACTTATCTGAATGTGGCAAAAACTCAAAAAGAAAAAAAAATTTGGGATAAATGCATTGAGTGATCTTGAAAAGTGGTGGTTGTTAAATGAACACTGGTATCTCATAGAGCAAAAGTGTTAGCAAAACTGTTCGAGTGAACATTTTGGAACGAATGCAATAGTGATTGTGAAAAATGATGGACGTTGAATGAACACTGGTATCTCATAGAGCAAAAGTGTAGCAAAACTGTTCGAGTGAACATTTTGGAACGAATGCAATAGTGATTGTGAAAAATGATGGACGTTGAATGAACACTGGTATCTCATAGAGCAAAAGTGTTAGCAAAACTGTGCGAGTGAACATTTTGGAACGAATGCAATGGTGATTGTGAAAAATGATGGACGTTGAATGAACACTGGTATCTCATAGAGCAAAAGTGTTAGCAAAACTGTGCGAGTGAACATTTTGGAACGAATGCAATAGTGATTGTGAAAAATTATGGATGTTGAATGAACACTGGTATCTCATAGAGCAAAAGTGTTAGCAAAACTGTGCGAGTGAACATTTTGGAACGAATGCAATGGTGATTGTGAAAAATGATGGACATTACATGAAAACTGATATCTCATAGACCAAAAGCGTTAGTAAAACTGTTCGAATGAACATTTTGGAATGATTGCAATAGTGATCGCGAAAAATGATGGACGTTAAATTAACACTGGTATCTCACAGAGCAAAACTGTTAGAGTAAACATTTTGGAAAGAATGCAATTGTGAATGTGAAAAATGATGGACGTTAAATGAACACTGGTATCTCATAGAGCAAAAGTGTTAGCAAAACTGTTCGAGTGAACATTTTGGAACGAATGCAATAGTGATTGTGAAAAATGATGGACGTTAAATGAACACTGGTATCTTATAGAGCAAAACTGTTAGAGTGAACATTTTAGAAAGACACAAAGTTACAGGGGGTAAACTACTTTGGTTTATGACGAACCATTGTTGCAAGAATTAGTGTCAATCTAAGTTTTTCTATTTACCAATTAATTTATATCACTAATTTCTTGCAAGTATCTCAACCGTTTCCATTAAGAATGGAACTGCTGTTATAAAATCCTCAGCACAAATGACCCGTTCGCACACGGCCTTTTTTTAGTTATTCAGGTGAAAGCTTGTTTCAAAAGTAAAATAAAAAATACTTCATTTTTATACTGTTACTGATTTTAAAAAAAACCACAAGTTATATAAGGAACCGGTGATGTTATATTTATTGAAACAAATTTATTGAATAAAAAGATTTTAGTTTTGCTCCGTAATATATAAATAATTTGACACAATATAATTTGTGTCAAATTATTTAAAACCCAGTTCATTTTAGAGAAGAAAACCTTACAGAAATAGAATAATTTTTAAAAAAGGTGATATTTTTTAAGAAGATAGAAAATAATATTTTTTAAGAATATGGAAAAGAAAATAATTTAGCGATTATCAATCAGCATAAAATACAATCGGTAACCGTAATACAAATCCAAAAACCTATCTTCGTAAACAGCATATATATTTTTAAGACCTTATGATTTTTTAAAAAGCAATGAAATAATAATTGAAATTTAACGAAGTACGTGAATGACATTTTAGAAACAATTACGAGGAATAATCAATATCAATAGCTTTTGTTTAACGTGTAGCCATTGCCTGAATTAATTAAAAATATATACTAAATTGACACTGACATTTGTTCTGTATTATCAAAATTATTGTTTTTTCCCTTTTTTCAAATTTATGTGGCTTTTTTGTCGACCCCGTTGGATCTATGAGTATCATAGATCACCATGTTACAATTTAAGTAAAAGTTTTAAGGAGCTTGGTCTCCTTTTTATTTTAAAATAAAAACATAAAATAATTTGGATACATTTTTTATAAAAATTTATGATTTATTCCTGCTTTCAGGCTCTGAGCCGGAGAGTGGCGGCGAAGAATGGGAGACGCAGCAGATCCGAAAGGCAGTGAGCGGATCACAACTTCAACCGTATGCTTTGCCAATGAATAGCAACGGTATTGTGTTATCTTTATTTTCTACTTTGTTCTCTTATAGATATAGTAAATAATTTACTTTGTAAAGGCAATAAAGATGTATAACTGTTACTTAAAATCTTACTGAATTTATAACGGGGAACTTGCAAGAATTATAAAGATCGCTAAAAATGTTCACAGCGCCATATCACAAAAACTTTTGATAACGTATGTGTCACTGTCAGTGTACTGTTGTTGTTGAGAAATGGATAGAAATATAAAATGTATTAGTAGAATATTAAAATATACGATTGAGACAAATTACAGAAGGAGACAAATTATTTAAGGCAGACCATGTTATAAATGTGATAGAATCAAAATTTTATGTTAAAACTAAAATTATCAGTCAAGTTCGTATAAGTTAGCTCTTATTGGTGTTAATGTTACAAACAAGAATCGTCAAATACATTATATATTTTTTTGTAAGTAATGTTCAACTGTATGATTACACATTAAATAAGTATAATAAGCAATGAAACTAGTTAGTGAAGTGAATTATTAACTGTTTTCCACTATTTAATTGAAAGGAAAATTGTATTGAAGATTTGTTTGCAGTAACAAATGACGATAGCGTAACCAAAGTTTACTATTTTATCACCAGATGGCACTGACAGTATCTTGCGTGATGCCACTTTATTTGATTCCTAAATGGTTTTATGGTCGAGATGCTTTGCATTTTTTTATGTGTATTTCGCCAGTGTTTTATGAAAATAATTTCGCTACAAGTATGAGATTACGCTAACCCTATTTCTTGTACGACAAATGTCATTATATAATGATGATACATAAGTGATTTTAAACACTTTTTATTTGTGTTGCTGGCAAGTATTGTCACAAGTTTCTTGTCATGGCGGAAAAGGAGGCTGCACGAGGTTATAACGCCAACACGAAAAACCTATCAAGCACGAGTAGAATTAGCACTACGACAGTTTCGTAAACATTTACGCACTTGAAAACATTTAAGTGTACGTAGTATTTCTTTTAAATTGTTTACAAATATTAATTTTTCACTTCACAAATACATTGCCTGCTATATATTTCACAGGCATAAAACATGGTTTAGATTTAAATAAGATCTAGGAAAATTGCTATAGTTTTGCTTTTATCTTCTAGTCTGATTTTACCAACCATGGTATTGATGTGAAACATCTAATAGCGCATTTAGATGGGGGAGTTAAAATATTCTCAAAGCATGTCGTGACCATTCGGCCAGCTTTATGTCTTTTCGGCTCTTTCCGACATAATTCGGTCAACTTCTTGTCTTTTCGGCTCTTTCCGACATAATTCAGCCAGCTTGGCGTCTTTTCGGCTCTTTCCAACTTAATTAAGTCAGCTTCGCATCTTATCGGCTCTTTATGGTTTAATTCGGACACTTTCGTGTCTTGTCAGCCCTTTCCGACATAAATCGGCTAGCTTTGCATGTTGTCGGCTCTTTAAGACTTCATGCTCACTTTCTCTACTGCACTAAGCACACACTACTTTACGTGTGTGTTAGCGTATCAGCATTGTTTCTTATTTGCTATCGTTTACAAATTAATTTTTTTATATCAGTGTATTGCATTAAACTGTCTTAAAAAGTTAAAGCGTTTCTTAATTTAAAACATTAGTCAAAATAATAAAATTAAATTAATAAAATTTAAAATAATAATAAAATATTCTATTATTAATTACTATCAGAATATTTGTTTTCTTTTTGTTTTAATTTGTTCAAATTAAAATATGTCAGTATAAAAATATAAAAAATTTTCAATACACTGTTTAACCCCAACTTTAATTCTTATTTGTCTATTTTAAAAAAGTTAGCTTCTACAAAATATGTCGGACAATAGGATTATTATCCAAATTTCAAGTTTCTGTATCGCATTGTTTCCGAGAAAATCAGCTGTGATCAACTGACAGAGAGATATACACGTGAGCGATCTTTTCAATTTGACGTACGGTGACCAATCTTTTCAGATTGAGGTACGGTGAGCGATCTTTTCAGTTTGAGGTGCAGAATCCTAAAAAAATGATATATATATTATTTTGATCAAAACTTTAAAGCGGGTCAGTAGGTTTTTTTCCGCCTAAGACGTGGTTGAAATTTTAATATGATTTTCTTGCCTAAACTAACTGCAAAGAATCTGTCTATTGCTACCAAGCAAATGGTTGGTTTGTGTTGTTTTCTATGGAGTGAAATACTAATTAATTTGTTAATAATCTATGATCTTGTTTAATATTGAAACAAAAATGTGTATACACAACGCAAAATGCTAAATAGTGCACCAGCTGGTGATAAATTAATGAACTTTGGCTTATTCTACTGTCATTTGTTACTATCAAATTAAATAGTCTATTTTACTTCAATTATATATTACTGTTATAAATTTTAGTAAAACTGTCACAGCTTCGACATATTTAAATAATGCACAAACCTAACTTCAAGCACAATATCACTGAACTGCGAATACGTCATTAAAATTCTAATATAATCGTTTTTCTATATAGCATAAATGGTCTAAGAATTTAAAAGTGAAGACAACTGATTGATCACAACCTCCAACCTACATCCTATTCAATTAAATCTTTTATGATTTGAGAGATGGAATCTTTCAGATTGAAATAAGATCGAAATGACAGAGACCTGTGACTTTCATGACAGAAAGCTTTTGTCATGAAGGTCACAGGTCTCTGTCACAGTCTCAGCATCTATGAAAGGTGTACTATAAAAAAATTGACATCTCTATATGGAGCATATATTTGCATAATTTCATTTATATGAAATTTTAGTAGGGTTAAAACTGTAGAACCTCTGATGCTGTGACAGACATAATGAAATTGTAAGGATTGCTGTTTCTGGTATGCTTGTGGTATTTCTTCAGGGCAGATATTTGGGATTACAAACAAAGTATATATTCAATCACATTAAAGTAGGGTAAAAATATGGTTATATCGTAATTTTAAATACCATCATCTCATTTTCTCCAGGTCTAGACATAAACCCGTTCTCAGTGCACCCCCCTCCTCTGCCGGTGACAGAGCAGCAACCCGCGCACCTCCAATTGCTGGAAGTGGTCTCCGAGACGGGTGAGAAGCGGGCGCCGACCAACGTAGCCGAGTTGATCACTTGTCTACGAGAACGGTAAAGATTCAAAGCTTGTTGTTCATGCAGCTGCCACATTTAAGGAAAGTAATATGACACACCGATCTGAATCATGAAATTGTGCAAAGCAATGCACTCTGTCGTTACTCAAAAAAATACGTTTTGAGTTGGCTAATCCGATTAAGAAAAAAAAATTATTGCGCTAAAACCACATTGTGGATATGAAAACTTTGGCAATAAATGTAAACGTACTTTGTATATTGCAAATTGTTTATTTGAAACAAAAATAATTAACATTGACAGTAGTCATGTTTGCATTCACGGAGACACGTCAACAAACCAAAACAATGCAGTGCAAATTCAACTGATCATATTTTATCCATTTTTACACCAAAAAATGTCACAATAAATATGATAAATCATTATTTATAAATACGCTCAATCAATATGTAAAAGTTATCCAATTACATACAAAATACACCACATAATAAATACATTTGTCTATAGAGAACATGTACGTCTTCTTTATAAACAAGGATTTTATATACGGAGTATACACAAAGCGCGAGAGAGGGTTAGTTTTATTTGAATTTTTTTAATAAATAATATTTTTATAAAAAGATAGCTTAAAAAAATGACGTAAGAAAATTCACTAAGCATTAAGATTCGAATATAGACTTCTATAGTTGTGTTCTATACGTAATCGAATGCTTTAGTGCTGCTCCAATGACGAACTGGACAAAGTGACGAAATAAAAATATACTTACTAACCCGACTGTTGGGTCGGTCATATGTGGCCTAGTGTTGAGTTTACTCGAAGAGCATCAAACCGTTTGGCAATATTCGGGCTATTCCCGAGAATACCCAAAGTGCGTCACACTTGGTATGATGTGAAATTGCAAATCTTTTCCAATTGAAACGTTTTTTATTTCACAATGTAAGACAAAAGAAGTTTTCACTTCAAAAACGACAGCGTTGTTACGATAGTGGACAGAACATGATCCGAATTTTGTTATTGAAGCAGAAAAGTAATTAATGTAAAAAAAAAAGAAGTTTGCAGAAAATTTTCTGCTTTATAAAATAAAAGTAACTCAAAATTGCCATCGCTTTGCACTAGATGGCAAACATTTTTAACTTATGTTCGCATATTTTGCACTCTGTTATCTGTTACTGCTGATTTTTTATCGTAAAATCATTTCGATACATTTAATACATCAAATTCTACTACGTCTAGAAAAATAAAACTTTAAAAAATATCAGAAAATGCTTTTCCAAAATTAAATATTGCTAATAAAATTGGCTGATGTTTTGTAAAGTGTTCCAAAATTAAATATCGCTAATAAAATTGGCTGATGTTTTGCAAAGTGTTCCAAAATTAAATATCGCTAATAAAATTGGCTGATGTTTTGCAAAGTGTTCCCAAATTAAATATCGCTAATAAAATTGGCTGATGTTTTGCAAAGTGTTCCAAAATTAAATATCGCTAATAAAATTGGCTGATGTTTTGCAAAGTGTTATAAAATTAAATAACGCTAATAAAATTGGCTGACGTTATGCAGCGTTCCAAAATTAAATATCGTAAATAAAATTGGCTGATGTTTTGCAAGTGTTGACGTGACGTTTTCTCTATAAATTTTATTATAGGCTGTGTTGCATTATGTACGAATAAAATTCGCGCTATGAGGTTTCCATGAACATTTAAGTGTACATGATATTTCTATTAAACTATTTACAAATATTCTGGTTGCATTTTACAAACCTGTTTCTTTATTATTTCTTTTTGATTTAGCAATTTTAGAATTAGTTTAAATCGTATATCTGTTTTTGCATATAATTCAGAATATATTTTTAAATATGCAATTTACATGTGTAGAATTAAAAAAATATTTTTTTTAATACTATATTTACTACGTTTTTAATTTTTAAATAAATATTATGACAAAAGCAAAATATGTGGTTTAATAAGATTTATTACCATACCAAATTTCAAGTTTCTACGTTGCATAGTTTCTGAGAAAATCAGGTCTGACAGACAGACAGACGTATGAGTGATTTTATAACGGTCCTGTATTTCAATTTGAGGTACAGAACCCTAAAAGCGATTCAATATATGTAATTTTTTTATTCAGAATAATATCCTTAATTATCCCTGTGAAAATATGTCATAAGAAATAATACATTCTGTATAATACGTCAAGCATAAAAAAGATTGATGATCACTGTTGGTGATAAATAATGGTTATCAATCTTTGGCAATAAACAAATTTAGTTACTTTCAAACATGTGAAAATTATTAACCTCCTTGTGACTACAACATATCCTGTTAGTAATACGCTTATATGTTTCCATCTACAGCCATACACACATGAAGTCATCACGGGATGCGCGTCGTGATGCACTCGATGCGTCATGTACATCTTTGGACGGGGCGCGGGAAGTAGTGCGTCGGGCACGTGCACAAGGACCCCGCCTCGATGCACGTTATAAATTCTTTCAGCGTTTACGAGGCTATCTCACCGACTTATTGGAATGTTTGGACGAAAAGGTTTTTCTTTTGTTATTAATCTTGTATATAAAATGACCTGTGTCTTGTTGTCAGTGTGTTGTGCTTTTGGAAGAAATTCGGCACAAAGGTATGTGATGATCCGAGAAAAAGTACTATATACTGTACGACAATACACTACTTAGAGTACGTTCCACTAGCTTCTCGCAACGCCCACGACCACGATCGTACCTATTCCAGTAGCTTGTTAACGTTGTAACTGTCAGTCCAAGTGGAACGAGATAGGAACAATGCGTGTTTGTAACTATGAGTAAATGACCGGTATTGGACGAAAATCAAGAGATTATATTTTTCACTATATTGGAGAATAAATAATAGTTTAGACGTACAGTAATTATAAAAGTGCAATTTAATTTCTATGTATTAATAATTTGACAATAATTTAGACTTACAGTAACTGTAAATGTGTCTTTTGGTGTCACCTTTATTTCTATAGCTTATAGATGTATCTACATCTCAAAACTGTATAAAATGATTGTTTCCGTCACTATGTTTAATCTTCAATGATTATATAAATTTATTTACGTAAATTTCATGTATCAATGTGTCAAAGTCAAATTGTCAGATAAACGATCACAACGACCCACCTCGATACGTGGGTCGTCGCGGCCGTGAACAATGACGTTTTGATAATGACCGTGATCGCCAAGTGGAACGATGCAGTAAGCGTTTTGAGCGTTGCGATCGCCTAGTGGAATGCACTCTTAGTAGTATCGAAAATTTGACGTCATATTTAAAAAGATGTAAGTTGATATAATTGTGAATATTTCAAAATGTGTGAAAAATATATAATATTATAATGAAAAATATAAATATATATAATATTTTGTAATACAATTTTCTAGGTATTTTCTGTTTACTGCCTCTAAAGAGCTCCATTAAAAAAGTAAAAAGAAATATTCTTATTTTAGGGGAAAGTATTACGAATTGGTGTTCAAATTTTTACCATTTGCACACCAATTCGTAATACGTTATATTTGTTTCTAATTTAAATAGCATTTATCCATTTTGATTTTCCTTGCAATTTAATTGTGTACTCATAAAACAAAATTACTAAAAATAAATGTCAGTATAAAGAAACAAGATAATAGACAAAACAATAGCATACCGCCGATGGAAATGGAAAAAAGCATAGCGTTGGCGATTTGTTTCTCTTTTTAAAAAAAAATTCATTATAATATGAATACTTTTGGAGTCACATACTGTTTCACTGACATGGTGCAAACATTGACGTTACTTAAAAGTGACATGCGCGCTTGAGATGTTTAAGCCATCTTGTAATAATTCCCATTTATGAAAAAAAAACACACTCGGGGAAAAGATTACTCAGTCTATTCTATCTATTTTTGATTTATCAAAATTACCATAGAGAATATCACAATGTTTTTACACAATTAGTGTTGTAATACTGTTTTTTTTGTACAATTCAAGTAACAATTTGTTTTTTCTGATATTGAGTGATTAAGAGTGTTACCAGATAATTTACTTGTAATAAGCTAAAAAACTATAAAAAGTTAGTTACTGTTCTTTTAATTTAATTAATTTTTATTTTCTGTCTATTATAATTTATAGTTGTTAACTAACTTCAAAATAAGGCTTTTTATTTTAAATTATCTTGTCTTGTTTGCATACATAACTGCAGCAACTATTCAGCATACAATCAACCCTATCCTATCATTTAACATATACGTTAGTTAACGCACGACAATAAAGGTTGTCTCAACGTTCGCTTTTGCTAATCGGCATGTTGTATTGCACACATGCTAACGTTATTTTCAATTGGTTTTAGAGAAAAGAATAGCTTCATATTATTGTAGGAGTGGAAAGAAAAAGACAGAGCTATTTCGCCGACGATAACAGAGATGGATGCATCTTTATAAGTTATTTTGTTTCAGTTGGGTATCAAGTGAGGTTTATTTCTCACGTCACTTTTAACACTGGCATCAAATTGTTGATTAGAAATTTTGTTATATCTTTAGATTTTTGCTATTATTTGGTAATGCAAATATGTTCCAGATATCTCACAATTCTCGAGTCCGGATTTTATTGCTGTTTCTGCAAATGCAAAATACTTTTTTATGAGATGA
Organism: Druceiella hillmani; assembly: GCA_039881145.1. Classification (NCBI taxonomy): domain Eukaryota; kingdom Metazoa; phylum Arthropoda; class Insecta; order Lepidoptera; family Hepialidae; genus Druceiella; species Druceiella hillmani. The sequence goes on along the minus strand of JAYKKI010000030.1, from coordinate 5,112,961 downwards.
AGTAACAATGTTCATAGATAACTAAAGAGAGACATATAAAATAGTTTTTAAAAATTAGTCATCTTAATTGTCAGTTTGCTCAGTTCATTTTGTAAATAACGCTAAATCTGCTAATTTATCTGAAGACATATTTAAATAACCAATAATGTGGCCGTAACATCCACTGTTTTAGCTACCTTTACGTAAAGTGAAATAAGGTGCCATTTTAACATATGTAGCCATCAAAATAAAGGTTTCATTATGACATAACATACGGACGTCTGTTAAAAGGTTAATAATTCCATAATATTGATGATATTCATAAAGTAAGATGATTCAACATACCACTGAATGTGACCTACAATGATGTTGGTGTTATATATCTTATGTTTAAAACCTTTTTGAATATTTCCTAAGTTCTGAAGGCTTAAAGTTTGAACCTCCATAAAGCATTAGAAAAAAGGGTTTTCATACTTGAGGCAAGTACAAAAAGAGAGTTTCTATTTTAGGGACTTTTAACAACCTTCTTCAGAGTGTCATGGAAGTGCTGTTTCTAAAGAGTAACTTGTCGCAGTTTCCAACTTATAGATTTATATGTCGAAGGTCTATGTAACAATTACTTATATTCTATTTTTGCTTCTCGCTACTTAGTTTGAAAGAAATGGTGTTATCAATCCAACTCCCTTTTGTTATTATCGTCAGATGCCCGAGCTGGAGCAGTTGGAGAGTCGAGCATTGGCGCTCCACAAGAAGCAGGCTTCGTACTTGCTAGAGAGGAGACGTGCTGACGTGAGGGATCAGGCTCAGGATGTGCTGGCTCTTAGTGGTAAAATCATTAATAATAGTGGTTATAAAAAACGAGAAGAATGAATGCTAATTGAAGGTAACATGTCCTTTCTTCGGTGTACAATTTTATCTTAATTTTTCTTTGTATATTCATTAGTTCTTATTTTATGAACCATGTCGGTGAAATCACGACGTAGAGTCTAGCGGCCATTTTGAATTTAAGAAGAGTTTAGAAAAGAGTGATTGATCAGATAGCTGGGATAGTCCATGGGATTTGAAACATTTTGTTCTAGCATCACATTTCAAAACATGAGTGATCTGCTTTCCGCAGGATCCAGTTTCGGAACCATGTATGGAAATACAGAATGCTAAAGTAACCATGAACCATGATATAGTTGGATAACAAAAAAACACTGCCCTCAACAGCAAAGCAAGCATCGCGACCAGAGGCTCCCTCATCCCCGACATCCATGGAGGCAAAACAGAGACGAGCAGCCGAGCGTGAAGGGCGGCGGTTACGGCGGAGACGTGCACGTGATGCTGCGGCTGGTGTACGTGCACCCCATCGAGAAGGTGACTCCAGTGATGATGAGATACCACCTGCACAGGCTGCGGCCTATGCTCTCATAGCTGGTAGGTGGGCTCCAACACTTTGCTTCTATTTTAAAAAATTTTTGGTATAGCCATAAAAATGTGATCTGTACATCAACTTTTTATATAATCGTTCATGCTTAGCTAAATAGGATTGTGGCTGTCTTTTTCGTCAAGTTCCTTTTAAAAATAAAGAGGTTGGTGGCCAACAAACAAAAATATTTGTGCTTAGCCTCATAGATAATTTCTTCTCAATTGGTTCCAGTTCAGTTAATCAAGATGTCCATCCATATTTTTCCCTTGGACTATGTCCAATAATCTTTCTCCTAGAGTTAGTTGTGGAATAAGATTATCTGTATTATATATAAAAAAATATCCGATTGCTGTATCCGTGGTCTTTGGGTTTGGAATAATGATTAATGAGGTTTAGCTGCTTTCAATTTTGGTATAAATATTTTTATTTAATTATTATAATCGTGTTTTAATATGCGCAGCTGAACACAGAAACACAAAGACCGATCAGAATATCTGACATCGATTCCACCAAACAGATTATAATATATTAAATGATGGCCAATGTCATAGATTGAATTCTATAAACAAAATTTATCTATCACTATAATATAATGAAGTGTGTGAAAGAGATAGGACCGCTCCTTTTAAATTTAATTGTTTGTATAAGGCATTGTGATTTCATCAAAGAACTAATAAAACTGTAATTTTTAACCCATAATGTCGGAAAGAAAAATTTTTAACCCATAATGTCGGAAAGAAAAATGTTTAACCCATAATGTCTGGAATACGAAAATAATTCAAGAGAAAATGATTGTTTTTCAAGTTGTGAAGAAAGTGATAGTGGGAGTGACATTGTGGTGCTCTCACAATTTGGCGTAATGCTAATTTTGAGTGATAGTGATAATAGTGACGATATCAATTATTTTGCTGATACGGAGGATGTACCGGACTGGGAAATGATGTTACCTTGATTTCAGTTTTTGTTATAATTTTTATTCACAATATATATTTCCATAATTTTCTTTGTATCTTATTATCCTTGTACAAGTTTTTGTTAAGAAAACACCGAAAAAATTATTAAAATTGGAGAATTTTTGGAGGATACAGCTTTTTCATGTTTTAAAAAGGAAACTGATGTTCCATTTAGCACTTTGCATTTTTCAGGTTTTTAAAAAGGAAGCTGATGCTTTATTTAGCGCTTTCCATTTTTCAGCTCTTTAATGATTTTTCATTTAGCGCTTTCCATTTTTCAGCTCTTTAAAAAGGAAGCAGATATTCAATTTAGAACTTTTCATTTTTCAGACTTTTAAAAGGGAAGCTGAAGTTCCATTTACTACTTTTCATTTTTCAGATATTTAAAAAGGAAGACTATATTCCATTTTTGAGATCTTTAAGAAGGAAGGTTGTGTTCCATTTAGCAGTTTCCATTTTTCAGATCCTTGCAAAGGATGCCGTTGTTCCATTTACTTCTTTCTATTTTTCAGTTCTTTAAAAAGGAAGTTGATAATGTTCCATTTTTAAGCATTTTCCTTTCGAACTTCCTTTCCATTAGAACTTTCAATTAAAATTATTTAAATTAACATATATCGACAATTTAGCCAAAAGATAACTATGCCACTAAAGAAGGGTTCTAATAGACAACTACGAAACCCTTCTCTATGTGTGTTGCAACCTTCACTTGACTGGTTTTCACGGTTTGGCATTTCAAAAGAAAAAACAATCCTTAAAACATTACTCACGTGTCCATAGGTGACAGTTGTTTTTCCCAGAAATTGCTTGATGAAGGAACTTAAAATTTAACATAGTAATCAAGCATACTAACCCGCATATATTAATTTTTGAAATTTTAAGGTTTAAGGGTGGGGGGGGAAGGATGATAATTAAATAATAAAAAACATATTTAAAATTCAATATACAGTTGTTTCAAAAGGCTAGTTATAAAAGTTTCAAAATATTGTTTTCATAATTGCAAAAAATATTTTCGTGCCCTTATTGTCGAACCTACTGGACCTAAAATTATGAAAAAAAGCAGCGTTTTTAGGAGCCTACATCAGTCATAGGAAAACTATAGCGAGGATTCTAGACGACATAGTTTATGAGATTTTCAATAATATACATGTATGTCTCCGCTACTTAGAAATGAAGACGGAAAGCAAAAATGAAGACGAGGATCTCTCGTACTAGTGAACAGATTTAATTACTTATACTATTACATACGTTCTCACCTATACGTATCCGTTTATGTGTGTGCATAAATTATTGAAATGTTTACTTGAAAGAATATTTACTATCACTACACATTGGTCTCACGCCAATCGAGCGAGTTGACGCTACCCATCAGCAATATAGCTGTTTCTCTTTCTAACTAACAGCACCGATCAAATGACTGTTGATAACACGAACGTAGAATCACGCAGAGCCTTAGAACGTGATTTCTTTAGTCACCGAGGCTTTGTTGAGAATGGACTGATCTTTGAGTCATTTAGAGCATTCGCAAAATGTGTTCTTGTAAAAATGGAGATCCTAAATGATTCATTAAGAAGGGACAGACTAACCCTGATGGGTGGTAATGCTGAGATTGTATATACGGGACACTATTAGGGAACTTTCGAAGGCCCCTTCTTTTGTATGATGTGGGTCGCTACGGGTCCTAGACAGGGCCTTGAGACAATCTGGGTGAAACACAGCACACAGCCCAATTATGGATCGTTGTATTGAATTATTATAAATAGTTGTCAATTAAGATGGAATTACACATTTAAACTCAACCAAACATCACAAAATCAAACAAATCACAACCTGGGAACGCGTACCCGTATCTGTGGGCGACGTTAAACTGCCGGGGGGGAGGTGAGTGTCCCTTCTTTACGTATTCTTTGTGGGAATAGTGTCTCGATAACACGCTGACGCAGTAACTTTATACTGGCACGCACATTTTTATTATTACCTAATTGTAAAAATTAAAAAAAAAAAATTATAAAAATAAACATTTTACACTATACAATTAATTGTGTGAAAGTGATTACATAATAATAGTACTGGTAGAATTTGGAAAAAGGTACTTAGTATGGATCTTAAAAATGAAATAAAATCTTGAATAAAAATAAATTTTGTTTATAAATGTGATACAACGAAATATTGTCTTCGTTGTACTTCTGACTTGATTAGATTTGTTTCATGTGAAAGATCTTTTAATAAACAATATAATAAGCCTATGGCCGACACTATAAGGATATGTTTTCCAACCACATCGCGTTAAAAAAACAATGGTTTTTAAGAACAGTTTGAAATTTAAAACTGCTAAGTGACATGTTTGTAGAAAACAAATTATGGGTACTAACCACATAAGTTGGTGGTAGGAAACAAAGTTATTTACAACAAACAAAAAAAAGGAGACAAAACAATCCTTATTGATTTTCTTGGTTTCTAAGCACTCGTACACAGCCCAATTATGGATCGTTGTATTGTATTATTATAAATAGTTATCAATTAAGATGGAATTACACATTTTAAACTCAGCCAAACCACAAAATCAAACAAATCACAATCTGGGAACGCGTACCCGTATCTGTGGGCGATGTTAAACTGCTGGAGGGAGGTGAGTGTCCCTTCTTTACGTATTCTTTGTCACGGCAAGAGGTGCTTACATTATTTCATTATGGTATTTTGCCTACGCATAACGTGTGTGTTTGAATTTCAACAGATGGCATAAAGGGAGACGCGAACGCGTTATTTGCCGACACTCTGCCCGAGTTCTCGACATTGGAGGGTGTCGTAGAGAGGATGGCGGAATGGCGCCGCCATGACTTCGCTTCCTACACAGATGCTTATGCTGCGGATTGCCTGCACAAGTTGCTGGCGCCTTTTGTTAGGTTGGAGGTACATATTGATTTGGTTACATTCTACTTTTAAAGCAAGGTTTAAAGGAAGATGCTTTCTTTTCTAAAGTTACGAGAGAGATAGTGTTTTCGTTTGCTGGAAAGAGCGTTATAGCATTTTTTAACTGCACATAAATGCATATTTGTGGTCTTCTAGACATCCTGTCACAATGTCTTACCTATTTGAAGCATTGCACTGTGTTTATTATAGATCAATTAAAGTATGCATTTTCAACTAAAACATATAAGAAGAAATACAGTTTGTTGGTTTTTACAATTTCCCTGTAATACTCGGTTCTTACCGATTTAAAAAATTCTTTTAAGTAAGGTTGATAGTACTGTTAGTGGAAACTATATGAAAAATAGTTTTATCGAGATGACAACTATGACAACATGCAGCAACGATCAATTGAATGATTTTGACCACTAGAATGTCAGTTGACATTTCAATATTCACTAGGCAGCAACACTATGACGTAAGCACCTATCAATGGCTGTCTCTTGCTAGGGTTATGAGATATTCTAACTTTGTTCAGTTTAGTCTAAATTATGATAAATTTTCCTTTTATTATGAAAAATATAATTTAACCAATATTGTATGCCGACAATATAGAAATTGCATATCAAAGTTTTCACGTTAAAACTTCTATTAGAGTTTTCTTTGGGCCTCTCTACTAAATATAGTTGTTAAGTTAATATTTCTATTAAAGTTTTCTTAGAGCTTTTCTACTTAATATATTTTCAAGTTTACAATTTTATTAGAGTTTTCTTTGGGCCTGTCTAATAAATGTAGTTTTGAAGTTAACATTTAAATTAAAGTTTTTTTGGGACCTTTCTACTAAATATAGTTTTCAAGTTAACACTTCTATTAGTGTTTTCTTGGAGCCTTTTTTACAAAACATAGTTTTCAAATTAATACTTTAATTAGAGATTCCTTTGGGCCTTTCTACTAAATATAGTTATTTCTATTAAATGTAGTTTTCAAGTTAACATTTCCATTAGAGTTTTCTTGGTTCTTTTCTACTATATATAATTTTCAAATTAACACTTTTGTTAGAGATTTTTTGAGGCTTTTCTACTAAATATAGTTTTCAAGTTAACATTTATAATAGAATTTTCTTGGGGCCTTTCTACTAAATATAGTTTTGACATTAACATTTCTATTAGAGACTTTCTTGGGGTCTTTCTACTAAATATCGTTTCCAAGTTAACACTTCTGTCAGGATGTTCTTGGGGCTTTTCTCTTAAATATAGTATATTACGTTGTGGGGTACGTATTGCATTCGTTTTGTAATTATTACTTTTATCATAAGTTAAGTAATTTTATAGCCTAAGGAGCTACTCCTTAGGCTATAAAAGGAATAAAGAAAAACCTGTCAAGTATGAGTAAAACAAAGTTCCATTCATATTTAGGCAATTGTAAACATTTAAGTGTACATATTATTTCTTTTAAACTGTTTAAAAATATTACTTTTTCACAAAATAAATATGTTGCCTATTATATATTGCATAAGCATAAAAACATTGTGCAAATCTAAAAAATTATAACATCTAGAAGGACTATAGCTTTCTTATAACCTTTGCCGTAGCTTTTAAAAAAAAGTTTTTTTTTTTATAATTTTAGGTTGAGTAGTTTTGAAAATAATGAAGGGAGAGGAACTTATGGTTTTTTGGCTCTTTTTTAATGTATCTCTAAAAATATACTGCTTAAAGCTATGAAAAAATATTTTTGAGATACTTATTATTAATCCTTTTAAACGATATCCCTTAACTATATGTGGAATTATAAAACTTTTTTCAAATTCTTAATTCGCCCCCTGAAATTTCCATGTAAATATTTTTGGATATTTGCTATTGATATATGTGTGATGCGTCAAGCGATTTCCGAGAAAACGGGTACGACAAACAGGCAGAAAAACACATAAGTTGTATTATAAGGGTTCCATTTTTCTTTTTGACATAGGTAAATGGAAATATATAGGTATGCTCTGTTTGTCTTGAAACGAGTTTCCTTTGAATTGAACTGATAATATGAACGTTTGTTTCAGATTCTTCTATGGAATCCCATCACAGATAAGGATCCCGAGGACTACGAGCGAATGAGCTGGTATAAGTGAGTCTAAACCAACTATACTTTTTACATCTTATAAAAAGTATCATATAACATCCGAAAATATATTCAACTTACGGCAATTGTTATAATACTAATTATTCGTGAATTAAGTGTTAAGTGAAAAAAAATGATATATATATTTTGCAATTAATTCATCCTAAATAGTACTGAGCACAGTAAAAACAATACTATAGAAATTAGTTATTAGTTCATATGTATTTAAAGTCATTATTATTAGAGAAAAATTAAAACTGAATTATTTTTATTTTAGTTATTTTGAAATTAAATTTTAAATTAATTAATTTGAATTCAAATTAATTTAATATTAAAATTAATTTTTATTATATTATAATTAATTGAATTATTTTAAAAATTTAAATGAATACTTGGCATTAAATTTAATATAAACACTTATATATAAAAACGGTGTGGCAGATGGTTAGCTTACAATGGAAACCAGCGGAAAAATAAAATGGTGGACCACTCATCTGTCAAATAAACTATGTAAATATATGTCTAGTGAGCAACTTCATCCTGTTGATTTCCTACAGTTTTTGTTGCATAGTGAGCAACTTCATTCTGTCTATTTTTTGTTACATTCTTAAAATTTCACTCGTCATTTTTTCATAATGTGCCTAAAGAGGTATAATGTTAAAAAGTAGAGTTTTTTAGAAGTTGATTTTCTAAATCAGGATATCTTTAGGTAGGTATTTGGATCCAGCAAGAGATGAAAAAATATATGTGCAATATATGATCTATAAAGGAGTATATATAATAAATTAAAATTGGCTAATAGGAGTATGAGATGCTGAGAAAATTGTTATTTGAATGCGAGTAACAAATTGTACGATTGACAGAACGTTGACGATGTACGGTGTGACGAGCCCGCACATTCGGCACAAGGAATCAGAGGGCACAATGATGGAGGTAGACGGCGAGGAAGCGGACGGTGTATCAGAATTGACTGAGGAGGCTGTGGCCGCCGATCCTGACCTGATGCTGGTACCGAATATCATGCTAAAGGTCGTTTTACCTAAAATTGTCGGTAAGATTTCATTTAAACATTGTAATTAAGTATTTATCTACTTCTATGATTTCTTCAGATTATCTGCAGATCCAGGTGAACCATTTTTGCAATTTTCTTTCAATATATCCTTTTCAATTATAATTTTTGTGGAACATAAAACTTAAACTTTAAATACTTTGGTTATAAATTTATTTATTTGTGTTATAAATGAAAAATAAAATGTTACAGACAAAATAAAGGTATTGTAACGAAGCAAAATAAAGGTTTCTTATTTTGTCTGGTCTTTCATTAGTTGATACATTACAAATACTCATTGGTTTAGGTAGCATATGCCTGGTAATATTTGTGATAGAAGTAATCCAGCAGAAGTAGGCTGTCTTTAATAATTAGAAAAAAAAAATTATTCTCAAACGCAACTGGATAAATGTATGTCTGCCACTTGTATTTACCTTATCTTGGACTTCACAACACCAGGCCTCTTGTTTTTTACCAACTTTCATAAGCTCTCATAAAATATTGGAGCAGCAAATTAAAGACAGGAATGGCTCTCGTAATTTATTTTATTTAATACTTTATTTCTGTCAGCATCTGCCAAACGATGTAAGCATATAAAAATTACTGTCACCAGTTTCCATTCCACTTTAAAAGAGAATATTTGTAAACAAACCAAATTGACGAGTTAAAATATAGTTAAAATATAAATTCATTCAGTAGACACAAAACTTGTTGTATTTCATCTATAATATTATTAAACTATAGTAGTATAAGTGCTATATTAACTTAATAAACTATCATGTTAAATAATGTTATAAATATCAATATTAACTTTATGAATATCCATGTCCTGACACCAGGAAAATCACGTCCTTAAATATTTTCAAAGATTGAGTGAAAAAATTCTGCCTCTCCTAAATCCTTTCCTGACTTTCCCATGTCAAAATCATGTCAATAATTTGTATTGTATTTTTTTTGTCTAATGTACTATATATAATTTTCATTGTAAAATCTCTTAAAGTCTACCAACTAAATTTCAATACCAATTGTTATGGCTGACAGGAAGAGATTGCTCATGTAGCAACAAGTGCTATGCATAAAAGTTGATAAATAAATAAATATTACTAATATGAATTGTAAAATTTAGAAGAGAAAAATGGACAACCTTAACTATCAATCACCTAATTGTCACTCAGAGTTATAAAACATTTTGGAAACATATTCAATATTCCAATAAGTATGGAGTCCATATCGATATATGCAATTTATTACACATCATTTACTGTACTATGTGTTGATGTGAAAGATAGCAATAAATCAGTTTTAATTTGTCATAAATAATATTCATCTGCTTTCTAGCTTGACGCTTAAGCGAGGCAGAAAAATTAATAGGACAGAACATTCATGCTATATAATAAATATGCCTATATTTATACAGGGTAATTGGCATAAGTGAAAAAAATGGTTGTCTTTTAATTTTGAATTAAGTGTTAGTATTATTTTCTAGTAGTTAGTATTATTTTCTAGTACTAGTATTATTTTCTAGTGTAGAATACACTTTTTGTACATAGTATACGGCAATGTTTTTAATAACACGTTGTGCTCTCATTCGACTGTATACTTTCAATTATTATTTTTAATCTTAAATATATTTATTTTGAAAAGATAATATTAGGAAACTTTAATGTCAATATTTGGCATTATGTTATACAATGTAAATGTGTATACCAATCATTTTCAATAAAATAGGTTAAACATTGTTTATACAGTGTAACGCCAAATAAATCCATATTATATTACTAACATGAATACAAGAAAAAGGTTTACAATACCTGAACTGTTTACAGAATCTTTCCGAATGTAATAGAGTATAGTAATGTACAGTTAACGAAATTAAAAGAAAAATTATCACTGCTAAGTAGACTACTAGTTTATGTCTAACAGTCGACCAACTTATGACATGTAGTCTTAAATCAACTGCAAAAAAAAGTCATAATAAAAAAACGAGTGTGCTTTAGACCACACGACTGAAGTAAAACTTCAAATTCACAAAATATCAACTTTAAAATGAATTTACAATTTTATTCACTTTAAATGTAGAATATTTAATGTATTGAACAAAATAATAATTTATAAAATTGTTCAAGAACGAAATGAAATTACAAAATAATCAAAAAATCACCGTTCGTGTAACGCTAGCAAACTCGCATATATATATATTTCATGCACTGGCTATGAGAGGAAGAGAGAAAGAAAATGTGCGCGCGCGCTGCTCTCTCTTGCTCCTACAGTGTGATATAGGCAATAGGCTTTCACTGTGTCTTAGATATACGAAACATAATTGGCTATGAGAGGAAGAGAGAAAGAAAATGTGTGCTCGTACCTCTCTCTCTCGTCCCTACAGTAATATACGAAACGTAACACTCTCTCTTTCTGTCTTCACTAACTTATATCTCCCTCTCAACTTCCGGTCGCCTCGCCCGTTTACACTTTTCATAACGCTCTCGTCACGCATTCACCAGCTTACTCCCCAATTCAAGCGTGCGTAAAGAAGTTTTACGTCAAAAATATATATTTATCATATCTATGAAAGATGTACTAGGCAATATATTTAAATATTTATATGACAAGAAATTATATTAATATATGTCACCATTTCTAGAAGAACTATGTATGTTTGATATGTATGCTAAAATATTTATACACCCCGAAATATGTACGGGATCCTCATACTACGACATATACTAAACAAGTTTTTTTATCATTGTTTTCTCTATTTTTATCTTTCATATTTTTTGAACACGATTGTAGAAAATATTTGATAAAATATTCATAAAAATAAGAAAATATTGTGTTCTAAAAAGAAATAACATGTTACAGAATTGATAGGAGCGACGTGGGATCCGCTATCAGTGCGTGCGACGGTGCGTGCAAGAAGATTGGCGGCGCGTGCAGCTGCACTCCCTGGTGCACGCCCGGACGCTGGTGCAGCGCCGCGCCTTGCTGCTGCACTCGCAGATCGCCTCGCCGCTGCTCTAGCCCACGACGTCTTCGTTCCACTGCTCTCTAGACCGTGAGTTGTTTTGTTTTCTTATTTTGCCATTTTGATTGAATCATTTAGAAATCTCCATGACAATTTAACAGCATTTTTTATGTCTGCAGCAGACTTTAACCTTTTGCATGATTTAATACGAGAATGAATGTTATATACATTCATGGGAGAATTACGTTTTTCGTTTATATGAAAGTATCATTTAAATGATGGTAATATTTTACAACATTTACTAAATTAATGCAGATTAATCACAAAATATTCACAAATTCTTTAATATTATTATTTGAAATAACTTATAAAGTTGTCGATTTACATTATAGACATTGTTTTCGACGCACTAGAATTTGTTGCTACATCCATTATTCATCCTCTGGCAATTTTTAATTGAAAAAAAAAACTTGGGGATGTCACAATTTTTTATAATGTCTCATTAGTTTTGGATATTGATACAACTAAAAAATAATATAACCTTGTTCTCATTATAGTTTGTTTACTGAAGTTAAACCTTCTTTAGGTGCACTTGCGCACTTTTCATCAGTAGTGAAGAAAACCGAGCCGTCAAGCTCGGGTTGGTGGCGGTGAATCGGGTAAACTCAGCTTCCTTTGGCATCAGCCAAGTGAACTACATATTTAGACGCACCATGTGCATTTTTTTCATAAAGTATTTATAATGTGTTTCCATTTCCATAAACTTATTGTTCCATTCTTACGGGGAAACTCGGCTTCCTTCGGCTTTTATGTATGTATGTACGTATGAATGTAACAGAATATTTGAATTAAATTTTCGTCCATTTCTAGACGTCTGAATTATTTACAATTTTGTGTACATATTAAGAATGGATGATTATACTATAATTTCATGGGTCTGATCTGGTATTTCATAATAAAAAAAAACGATAAAATAATTTTAAGTTCATTGTCACACATAAAATGCTAAGACATGAGTGTCCTCATTATATATAACTTCAATATTGGTTTTAAGACTAAAAAAAATTAAATGATTGTTTAAAAAAGTAAAAAAACGCACTTTTGTAGCAATGTGAACTGAAAAATGAAAAATAATCTTTAAATGTAAAGATTTTGGTCAAGAGCTAAAGGATGCCTTATAATTCGATACAATTTCAAATTTCAATAAGAATAAAGTGATTGACAATTTTATTCATAAAATGGAACATAATTCTCATACAAAATTTTATTCATAAAATGGAACATAATTCTCATACAAAATTTTATTCATAAAATGGAACATAATTCTCATACAAAATTTTATTCATAAAATGGAACATAATTCTCATACAAAATTTTATTCATAAAATGGAACATAATTCTCATACAAAATTTTATTCATAAAATGGAACATAATTCTCATACAAAATTTTATTCATAAAATGGAACATAATTCTTGAAAGGATCCACTCTGTGTTGGTCACTGAACTCACTTGATCAATGCCGAAGGGAGCCGAGTTTACCCAATTCAACGTAACCATCCCGAATATGACGGGCCTATCGTCGCCAACTCAAATGAACGCCGAACTTTGTTCACAGCTTAGGAAAGTTTTCACTTCACAGTGAAATGCGCCTAAACAAGTTTTCACTTAAAAAAAAAAGCAACATTTCGTGTTATAAAATTAGGATGATGTCCCTACATGTATTTCTGAGTAGAAAGCATGTTCTTTTTGATCAATCGTTATTTCACTTGGTTTTCACACTGCTCTCAGGCGAAAATACTAATAAATGTTTCTGAGGATTTGCTGAATTCTGCCTATATTCTGAAATTATTCTGAAATTCTGTACAAAATTTATGAAGTGTACTACAGTCTTCGTTTTACTTCCCTTGGGTAAGTATAAGTGGGTTTTTACCATTGCCTGATCTGGACAAAGCAATATGACGTTGTCCGCGAGAAAAAAATTCTCTTAATCGATTCGGTACATTGGCGGGAATACTCGGGATGACCAGTCAACAAATAAGCTGGTCTTTCTCTACCTTGCACCGTTTAAGCATTGTTCCCCGACTTGTCACATTTCTATAACTCTGCTCTCTACAAATTATAGTGTGATTATACATACATAGCCTATAATCCTCCACAAAATGTGTGCTGTCTACTCCTAAAACAAAAGGATTTTTGAAATCAACATGTGGTTTTTCTGCAGATTAACGCAAACAAATAAATTTTTCTGCTTTTTATATTATAATAACTTAAAGATGCACTCATGTGTTGTATATTTTTTAATACTATGCATTACCCATAATAAATCGAATTACTCCATTTTTACTTTCCGTCTCAGTATTCTAGAATCGCGTGGGGCATCATTCTTCAATCGGCAAGTAGCGTCGGGCGCTCGTTTGCTGCGCTCAGCTCTGTCGCTAGCTGGTGTGTTAGCTGACTCATTATTGGCCAAGCTGGCGGTGCACCAGCTTTTGGACCGGTACCTACTGGCGGCTGTGAGGTGTTGTGGGCCAGGTAACGCCTTGTCGTATTGTTTATATCTGACTGAATTTTAAGTAAATTTTATGGTATATTATTTTAGAATATATTTCGATATTGTAATGTCAACATAATTCTTGTTCATAATACTATTTATACAAATAATACATGAGTCTTTGGTATTGAACTCGTTTTGGTCATGGTCAGGGAAACTAAGCGTAAAAATAATATATAAATTATTTCTACAGATTAATTAATAAATAAAAAAAGACGTGAGATGTCGTGGGACATCACAGAAGTGAAGTTTCTTACGGATCACATATAAAATTCAATTTTTAATTCTTGATGTAATATGATACCGATAGAGTAATAAATAATAGATATTTTTACAAATATAAAAAAAATATTTTTATTCTTAAAATTAAAAATATCGTTTTCTAATTACAGTATTGTTATAAAATGTATAGAATAGAAGTTTTTTGTATTCTTATTAAAATGTTACGAAAAAAAAATTTACTGATTAAATTAAAGGAGAATCTAATACTTACGTATGTATTTGATTGTTTTCTTTACCAACTTTATCTGTCAGGTCTTGATGAACATCGGCAATCATTTTTAATTAATCCATCACACAATAAAAAACATTTAACAAAAAACGAAAATACATAAACAACTTAAGTATGCCAAATAACTATCCACGTGAAAAAATGATTACTTTTTCCTACCACATGCGCATGTGTGTAGTATCAAGCACATACATCCTCTTGTTAGGTCAACTATACGTATATATTCAAAGAGAACGAAGGTGGGAGAAAGGCAGCACTATTAGCCTGTTGCATTTTGTCTCTCTTTTACTCTCGCTCACTAACAATACGCGCTGCCCAACCAATGGGGAGAGTTTCATTGCCGCGTTCATTCAGGACGTTTCATTTTTTTTCAGTTAACTCTACCCCATCATCCATTAAGAAGCTTCGCTTCAAAAATTTTTGTTCTTGTGCCATTCTTTGTTCATACCGTCCTTCGCACCCTTTTACTTTTGTAACATAATTAATCTGATGTCAAATTGTATTTGTTGAAGTACGCGATGTCACACTTACGTGTTAGTTGAAACTGTTAATCATTACAGATCAATCAAATTGAAGCATCCATTTGTGATTTTTGAATTTTCAATTTTTAAATACTCTTTCCGATTGCCAAAACAAATCTAATGTTAAAAAAATGTTGTCGATCTGTACGAACCAATTTAACTCAAACTACTAAAGCTATTGTTAATGTGAATTTTACACAAGTTATAGACAACTTAGTTTTTGTCTCGCAATATTTCGAACAGTTACGAAGTTATGATAATATTGGTATTCTGATTCTGTGCCATATTTTTTGAGGCTTTGGTACCTATACTTATGTACTACGTAACCCATGCAAATATAGCGAAACTCTCTCTTTGGTCGGGACCTAATATATTCTTTGAGACTATATCTACATTTTCAATTACGTTCAATAGGGTGCCATCTATTGGGTAGCAGCAAAATCAATTCCATCTATAGGCAGTAGCAAATTCCTTGATTATCTTTTATTTTTTTGATGAAATTCCATAGCCCTTCGATGATTTTTTTTTAAATAGCCTCTCTAAATCAATCCAAAGATCGACAGAAGTGGTGGGCACAGCTAGAATCAAATGTATTGAGCCATAAGAATATTTGTTTGATAAGTGATTAAAATTATTAACTTTGTAAACCGCGTGACAGTTGCGGGTGCAGATATATGCTGGTTGTTGGTGTCGAGCGTGCCTCGATCGTGGCTCGCTACGGAAGAGGGCCGCGAGCGCCTCACGAAGCTCACGGAGACAGCGCGCGCTGTCAAGCTGCAGTTGCATTCGGACAATCCATTGCATTTGTGAGTTGTCTGTTATTTTTTTTATATGTTAACTTATTTGAAATGTCCAAATATCATTTTGAAAGACAAATTTTTGGTTTTTTTCCTACAAAAGGTGTTTTCATAATGATGTTAGTTTTCATTGTCTTAATTAATTATTACAGGTCACGTATCACATCATTTATGAAGACACATTCTGTATAGAAGGTGTCTTCATAAATGATGTTAGTTTTCATTGTCTTGATTAATCATTACAGGTTATGTATCACATTATTTATGAAGACACATTCTGTATAGAAGGTGTCTTCATAAATGATGTTAGTTTTCATTGTCTTGATTAATCATTACAGGTCATGTATCACATCATTTATGAAGACACATTCTGTATAGAAGTGTCTTCATAAATGATGTTAGTTTTCATTGTCTTGATTAATCATTACAGGTCATGATCACATCATTTATGAAGACACATTCTGTATAGAAGTGTCTTCATGAATGATGTTACTTTTCATTGTCTTGATTAATCATTACAGGTCACGTATCACATCATTTATGAAGACACATTCTGTATAGAAGGTGTATTCATAAATGATGTTAGTTTTCATTGTCTTGATTAATCATTACAGGTCATGTATCACATCATTTATGAAGACACATTCTGTATAGAAATGTCTTCATAAGTGATGTTAGTTTTCATTGTCTTGATTAATCATTACAGGTCATGTATCACATCATTTATGAAGACACATTCTGTATAGAAGTGTCTTCATGAATGATGTTAGTTTTCATTGTCTTGATTAATCATTACAGGTCACATTAATCATTACAGATCACGTATCACATCATTATGAAGACACATTCTGTATAGAAGGTGACTTCATAAATGATGTCAGTTTTCATTGTCTTAATTAATTACAATTTAATACGATATCTTTAATACTAGTAGATCAAAGTTCCATCGAATTCTGCAGTCTTAGTCTCACAGTCAGCAAGTTCCTCGAGTCCCTTACAAAACCATTCTTTGACTTCGAAGCAAAGAAGTCCCTTCACCACTTTCAATTTCTCCGCTAGATGTGAATTTTTTTCTACATCCTACCCACACCATGATACAACATTTTTAAAAAATTGGAAAGGATCCAATTCGAACTGACAACAGTAAACACCGAGCAAATTAACAAGGAGATGGCATGGTGTGAAAAATTTCAATTTCAGTGGATAGGGTATACTGAAGATTCTACTGAAAGCATATAGTATTTATTATAGCTCGGGCGAAACCATTTTCAAGAAGACGAAGACATTACTCAGACGAAGCCCGGCTAGTATTAGTAAAATGTGAAAAAAAAATTTTTTTTCAACAGATAGGTTCAGATTTCAAACAGGGTTATTACGTAGTTGCAAGGTAAATATTATATAGAACGTAATTTTCTACCTAACTTTTACACTTTTTGGTACAATGGACCAGTACGTGCAAGTTAGGTATGGTAGTCTAGACTAAAACGCCGTGCCATAATTAACCAATGAATTTAGTATATTAAATAGAACATATTTCATTGCTTTTAAAAATTAATTTATCAGCAGCACATTTAGTTTTTTGTGCACAGCCATAAATTTTTTTTTCGTGGTTATCTTCACTTATCTGCCCCTGTAAATGTACCTTCTGCGTAAAAACTACCCAGAATCGTTAAAAAGAACACACAAATTTAAGTTTATTCTTCAAAATTTACTTTGCCACCTTCAAAGTAATCTCCATTTTTTGAAATACAACTGTGATAATATCTGACCCACACTTCCGTACACTTCTCATAAGCTGAAAGTGGTATGGCCTTCAATCCCCGCTGCGAATTCCGTTTGATGTCTTTAATCAGGTCTTCAACCGATGCTCTTTTTGCAAGAAATTAAGTTCTTTCAGAATTAGTTTTGCGATGACCCGTCTCATGTGCAAAATATTGCTTAACCGTTTTAGTGTCATTGTTTTTTATTCATATATACTTAAAAATGCCACAGAAATCTTTTGTTTTTGATGTCATTTACCCTTGTCTCAAAAAAAACTGTATCTCTTCCAAAAATTATCCAATTTTAATAATTTTTTCGGTGTTTTCTTAATAACAACTTGTACAAGGATAATAAAATACAAAGAATATTATGGAAATATATATTGTGAACAAAAATTATAACAAAAACTGAAATCAAGGTCACATTGTATTTTCACAGTCCGGTACATCCTCCGTATCAGCAAAATAATTGTTATCGTCACTATTATCTCTATCACTCAAAATTTGCATTACACCAAATTGTGAGCGCACCACAATGTCACTCCCACTATCACTTTCTTCACAACTTGAAAAATGATAATTTTCACTCGAATTATTTTCGTATTCCGACATTATGAGTTAAACATTTTCTTTTCCTGGATCCTTTTTATATTGCAATTACTAATAATATTATAATTTTAACTTTATGTAATATGTAGAAAGATAAAACATTAGCGATGCGTGTGAGCGACCTCCCCTACCGCGCGCTAAACAGCAACTGATTTCGCGAGCGCCAAATTTAGTTAATACAGTCTTGTGACAAATTTAGTTAATACACAATGGTGAATATTCGATGAACAGTCGTTTTATAAATGTTTGACTCTTGACTTTCTAATATTGAAAAAATGAATAATAATAATTTCGAGCACTAATTGTTTGATTTTTTTCATTGTTATCGTCAATAGTAGATGTTGAAGGCCGTCCAGGACAAGCCAAAGCTTTGACCACTTCATGGCCCTCTTTGAACGATTCGTACCACTTGTATGCCTGTGTTTTCGACATTGTCGAGTCACTATAGCCCTTTTTAACATTTTTAACGATTCGGCATAAGAAATTTAGTTTAAAACACCAAATATAAGATAAAACTCTTTGTTCAACTAATTTGACTATAATAAAAGTCACAGAGCAACTT
This sequence comes from Druceiella hillmani, assembly GCA_039881145.1. Lineage (NCBI taxonomy): Eukaryota > Metazoa > Arthropoda > Insecta > Lepidoptera > Hepialidae > Druceiella > Druceiella hillmani. The sequence goes on along the minus strand of JAYKKI010000030.1, from coordinate 5,094,282 downwards.
TGTGGTCGATCTATTACGACAGCTACTTAACCACACTAGTTGACAGATCGCACTTGAGTTTGGAGTTAAGGAAGGTTTGAAAAACTTAACAAAAAAAATTTTACAGATTCCTTTTAACATAATAATAATAATAACAGATTCCTTTTTTTTTTATCGATTGTGGGTAGTTTTTATAAAGCATAAAGCATGTCATCTATATGCTAAATTTCGTCGATGTCCATTGGACCTTTTAATCATCAAAGAAAGACTAACAAACAAATAAACAGATAGTATTTCACTTTATTATATTGGTAGGAATTTAATTAATTCTATATCAAAATTTAATTGAAACAGAATGAAAAATTAACTCTTGTGAAAGTTGTATAAAAATATATGAAATCATTCATCGTCAACTATCATCTATGACATTCCAAAACATGATCGGTATGTTGTATAAATTCTCAAAGGGTCGTCCCTTTCATATCAGCTGTCATTGTGTATGAACCACGAAATTATGTAAATAAATATAAATACAATGTTTTTTAATTATTATATATTTATAATATATAATATTTGGATTTAAACCATATGTTATATTTTTAAGATTCCGTCCCTCATAACGAAGAAATGAAAAAAAGGGAACCCTTATATGGGATCACTTGGTTGTCTATCGTCTGTCCTTCCATCTGCCTGTCAAAGCCCTTTTTCTCAGAAACGGCTTGAGATATCAAGTTGAAATTATTATTGTATACAAAAGCTTATATTGCTGTAAAAATTTCAGGTTTTTGGTTCATGTAACAAAAAGATTTGGCCCTTTGAAGCATATTTCTTTATACAGCCTCAAAACTTATAGGGTACTTCTGGTTGATCTATAATCTTGAAAGTCGGGATATTGGGAGATTTTTATAGCACAAATGAAGGAAAAATATGTTTAGGACTGAAAAATTACAATTTTGTAAATAAATTAATAAAAGTGCTATGTAACATTAAATGTTTTAAATGTCTAAATGTGTATGGCACTCTCGTAGTGTGAGTTCTACTCGTATTTGACAGCTTTTTTTGTTAATAAGTAAAAAATTAGTGATATTATTTTTAGTGAGAAAATTTCATGTGAACGTGGGTTATTTATTATTTGAATTTCATTATAACGTAATAATAAATTTCGTAGTTACGTATTATTTTATCAGAAGGTGGCCGGCGTTGCATATTGAGCCCGGGCCCCCCAGAGATTAAATAGATTCGTTAACCATATAAAGTTAACATTATACTGTGAACATAATCTAAACGTAGAATTCGCACTACGAGGTCTTCATACACACACAAACGAACAAAAATTTTAAAACATTATTAATGCATTACATCACTTATCCTTAATTCGTCTAATTATTTTTTTGCATATACTTGCAACGTTTACAGTTTTATTATATCTACAGACATAAATTTTTTTCATTTTAGAGAACCATGATTAAGATTTTGTTGATACCCATTTTTTTAATGGTGAATTTTTTTATTTAATGTAATTTTTTTTTAATTTTAGGAAAGGACTCGAGCAAATACGCTCTGTGCTGGCGCAGTTAACACCTAGTGAAAGCAAGCAGTAATACCAATATCGGATACCGTGTACCATACAGCAGTTTACTAATAATGGCAACCCGTATTTCATAAGCACCAGTCCGTATCGCCAGTTTGTCTAATATTTATTTGAAATGTGTTCTTTATAAATTTGAAGAGTTCTCCAAACAATTTACATTTATGGTGATGAAATGAAAACGAGACTTTATGTCAATTAGTATATGTAAGTTTATTTTTATTTTTCTTGATTCCATGTCACGTCAATCAAGTTGTATCCATCATTTCTTGTTTGAATTAAGTTAAGACTGAGCAGTCAGGATAGCACGGCGATCACAGTATTTTATTTAAGTTTGCAGAGAGCTGTCATTTTAAAAGTGCCAATGTGAAAACTATCATTTTTAATTCAACAAAGTTCATTTAAAGAAAATTAAATTGAAGAGTTTAATTTTATTATAAAAGATTTTGACAAATATGTGGATGAATTCAACGATATAATTTTTAGCTGAATGAAATGAAATTTGGTATAAAACACTTTGAATTATTTCTTCGGGGGGTTCAAAGTGGACGCTACTGGTGGCGCATAGTACTCAATTAAATTGGTCTGGACAAACATATACAGGGTGTAAAGTTGAGTACGACAAAGATGCGGAGAAGTAATTTTCTTCAATGTCCTGAAGAAAACCGTGATAACCATTTTTATAAATTCGTGTTATTTCTAGAGTTATTCAAGTTCAAAGTTGAAATTTTTTGAAAAATGATTACCATATTTTCCACATTTTTCATTCTAATATTTCAAACTATCATCCAAAAATTCAATATTATCAAAAAAACCTTAAATTTTTTTCTATAAAATTTATGGTTTTATTATATCATATATTATAGGTTTAGAACAGAATACGTAATTATGATTATTTCATAACTCGGTTGACAGGTGCATACTCACCTCTGAAGCCGACAACTAATTTTTTATGCACTTTGTCCATTTGGGTCATAATTTTGTCATTATCCTGAATATCAAAAAATGGTTTTCGCTGTTTTTTTCAAGACATTGAAGAGGATTACCGCTGCGAGGTTTAGTAGTATTTAACTTTATGCTCTGTATATGTTACCTGGTCTGAATTACAATCTTTGTTATTTGTTATTTGCAATCATTGTTTTGTTATAACTTTTGCAGTAATGTAAGATGCAAGTAGACTATTTTTACACTTCAGAAGGCATACATTTTTCCAAAAGGAATCCTACAAATTTTTTAAGCAGAATGAAACATCCTCAACTGAATATGTCTTCATTACTGGCCAAGTTTTCTTATATTTACTCTTAAAAAATTCAAGAATTGGACGATGCAAAGCTTATAAATTCTGTTTTCTTCATGTACGTTCCTTTGAGAATTAAAAAATTCAAAATTTTTTGAAACTCATATGTTCTTTGCTTAAAATTGTATATTTACACTTCAGACGGCATACATATTTCCAAAAGAAATCCTAAAAATTTTTTAACCAGGGTGAAACATCCTCAACATCCTTTTTTAACCAGGGTGAAACATCTTTTCTTTATTGGCAATGTTTTCTTATCAATTGGGTATTTGTGAAAATTCTTTTTATTTCATTAAACACAATTTCAAGGTACAAGCTGATGAACAGTGAAATTTTTTTTAAATATTCTTAAAAATTGACCGAGTTATAAAAGTTTAAATTTAACCTTTAGACAAGGACGGCTATACTGTGTTGTGAGGTCATTTTTAATATTGCACATTATATTCTACAAGAGGAAAAGAGACAGGGATGTAGCCAACTCTCTTCGTATCTTCAAATTTAGAAGCCTTATAACTGGCTTATTTTTCAATAGATTTTTGAATTTTTTTCAAGACTGGTTTTTATTTAACTTATATTTCACAATATTGTATGAAAAATATCAAAATTTAGAATGAGTCAACTACCGTATTACAAAAAAATTAAAAAATTCAAGAACTAGACGATGGAAAGCATATAAATTCTGTTCATCTACGTTTCTTTGAAATTTAAATAATTTTCTTTTTTTTTTAAACTAATATGTCGTTTGCATAAACCTTCAATATGAAAAAGGTAGCTCGTCTCTGCCATTGTCTGGGAACATGTCTCTTTGTTCTTTGGTCTCAGGATTTTGTTGGAAGGTGTCAAAATTTCCATACTCATCTTCGTTGAATATGCGCTTTTACTTAAAGCGAATTCATTCTTAAACATGTTTCCATGTTAGACTCGCAGTCTACCATTATGTCTGTTGATCCTGGAGTGTTTTGGGAGCCTTCAGAAGTGAAAGATGTATCTGACTTGCATTTGGACTCTTTCAGGTCTACTAAATTTCTCTTTACAATGAACTTTGAGAACTTTTTGTTTAATACCATTAAGCGAGCAATACGATACAATGTGGATAATTTTTGATGATTCTATGGAGATTCAAAGCAAATCTAATACCATTGAATGAGCAATTTTACGTCTTGAAGTACACCGAGCAAGGTCGGTCATCCCAGAACTGTAAATTATTTGTTTAGTACCCATTATTTGGCATTATTGCTTGTTGTCATATTGGCTGACTGGTGAACTTGTGAAAGTTTTATCTGATACGTAGATCAAGTTTAACACATTGTATGTTGTAACAGGCCATGAATCCTTTCAATGAACTGTTCAGTCAATTGTTTTAAAATTTTTATACATGACAACCTCCCTTACAAATAACTATTAAGTCAGTAACGGAAAATTAAATTTACTATTTTAAATAATATAATGAAGAAATCAGCAGTCAGATAGAGTATTTATTGTACAATAAAGTTATTGCTTCGCTAACTATTTCGGACTTTGAAGTATATGTATTGAGAAAACTTCTTTTCCGTCAAAAATCCATTTAGATAAACATACAATAGTTTGGTAAAGCTACTTTGGAATTGAGTGTGGATATAAGCCAAACATGGTTGAAGCAGGTTTAAAATTAATTAGAAGTGGATATTGTCAACAGACCCGATGCAAGAAGAGAAGCTATGTAAATGATGAAAAGAAGTGAATGAGCGAGGAACATTCATAAGAATGTCTCGAACATTCTTTCATGTCTTTTGTCCCTCTTTACAAAGAAGGCATGGTTAAATATCAACTAGTATGGACTAATAAATTTATTCTCTAACATGGTTGTGTTTATTTCTTTTTAAAAGAAAATCTTAGAAATTTTCTAGAGATAGAATTTTTATGTTTTTTTTAGATACAAGCCATTGTTTTCACAAAAGACATTTCATGATGATGGTAAATAGAGACTGTTGTAAATTGTTTTGGGTAATTTTTGTAAGTTAAGAACAATTAGTATTGTTTTCGCCATGCTGAATTGCTATATAATAGTACACAATTAAATTTTTACAATAAAGTTGGTAATAATTTAGGCAACAAAATCAGTGTTGCCATCTGTATAAAAATGTATTTTTTATCAGTATAAACTGAATATGTTGTAGAGACGGTTGCCACAGCCATTAATTGTACTGATTAAATATTCCACATTTTGACAGCTGTCAAATTTGGACTCCATTTTGTATGACTGTAAAAATGTTGTGATTGCTCATAATCAATTTACTCGTAATTGTTAGAAAGACAAGTGGTAGATAATGGAATTATCTGTCGTCTTCAAAATGTGAATTGTATTGTTGTTTTTAGTTTTTCTTGAAAGCATAGATATATTAATACAACACTATTTGGAATAAGATAAAATATATGTGCATTTGGGAAGGTGGTTTTTGTTGAGACGGATAAGTTGCAAAATAATAATTATTATTACTTTTAATTCTTATTGTGACTGTGTAAATATTTAATATTATAAAGTGTTTTTCTAATAACTTAAATGTTTTATTTTTCTGTTTTTATAACGGGAAGAACTATGAAATTGATTTTCAAGTTTTATATTATTAAATTAAATCTGATACAATTTTCCCAACTTGTTTGAAATGAATATAAAATTAATAATACCATATTATAAATAGGAATGTCATTTTCTCAAGGTGTTCTGTGCACTTATCTTTACGTATTAGATTTAATTATCCTTAACAGGTAAGTACGCAAATGATAATAAATAGGGTGTAACTAAAATTCACAGAATACATTTTTCATTTACTCGTTTTAGTGCTATTGTTTTTTATTCATATATACTTAAAAATGCCAAAGAAATCTTTTGTTTTTGATGTCATTTACCCTTGTCTCGAAAAAAACTGTATCTCTTCCAAAAATGATCCAATTTTATTAATTTTTTCAGTGTTTTCTTAATAAAAACTTGTACAAGGATAATAAAATACAAAGAAAATTATGGAAATATATATTGTGAACAAAAATTACAATAAAAACTGAAATTAAGGTCACATCGCTTTTTCGCAGTCCGGTACATCCTCTGTATCAGCAAAATAATTGTTATCGTTACTATTATCACTATCACTCAAAATTTGCATTATACCAAATTGTGAGCGCACCACGATGTCACTCCCACTATCACTTTCTTCACGACTTGAAAAACGATCATTTTTAAAAATTAGATCTAAGAAAAGAAAAATATCCTTTTTATATTGTAATTACTAATAATATTATAATTTGAACTTTATGTAACACATAGAAAGATAAAAAATTAGCGATGCATGTGAGCGACCTCCCCTGCCACGCGCTAAACAGCAACTGATTTCACGAGTGCCATCGCGCCCGTGGCAAATTTAGTTAGTACGTGCACAAGCCCAATGGCGCTCGTCGGCACTCAAACGGTTAATGACGCCAGTTAATTTCTTCTAATTGCAATAAATTTTCATTTATTTTGTTATTGGCCTTGTACAGTATTTGTATTGTGGTGCTTATTGTTCGTTCTCCGTTGCTGTACATAATTTACTTTTGTTTTGTACCCTAATCAGATTTTATTCTGGAAAACAAGTAATGGCACAGTGTTTGGCTTATCAGTTGCTAACAATGTGGAAAGTTATTTGTGAACAACTTCATAAAAACACAAGTAATTAAAAAAAAAAACCTGTTTTAGGATGCTACAACAATCATATATTTTGGTTAATGCAAAATAATTAGTAATAAGATGGTCACAAAATATAACAAAGACTACCCATCTGACTGTCACTCGGAGTTCTTTGATGTTTTGCAATAAAACACGTTTATTGCACTTTTACCCAAGAAATACACAAAAGAGAGGAGACAGTTTGGACATTTCTTAGTAATAATAGAATACGCAGATGTGCAGGTTTGTATTTTATTACCTACAATTTTAGTGTATTTAGAGACAATGTAAGCATTTTACAAGTGTTCTCAAACTTTTGGCCGACAGTGTACATATATACCACCATGTATATGTGCATACATAGATACACGCACTCTGACATAGGATGTACAAATGACTTAAATCTATAAATGATATAGGATGGAGGAAAGCAAACGGATATGGAAGGAAAAAAACGGAAATTGGCAGAAGAAATTACGAGAGGCATAACTTTGTAACGATTCTTAAACGCGTATAAAGAGGGAGCATTTTTAAGGCTTTTCAATTTGTTAAGCTATGGGCCGGTTAGATCTGGATAGCACACATCCCCACAGTCAAGTAAAGTTATTAAAAAAGCTAAAAAAGAGGTAGACTTTTAGAGGGAAAGAATTGGCAAGAACCGTCCCGTGGCCAGCCGTGGTTGCCAATTGAGATTTTGATTGATTAATGGACCCAGTTGTTTTACAATGATAGAAAAAAGGTACATTAATAACAAACATAAAAGAAATAGAGACATCTGTGTGCATTAAAAAGATTTTGACTATGCGTCACAGCCGTGTTTACTTAAACTGGATATTCCATGCGAAGATGGCATATCCGTGTCAAACGGGCTAACAAATTTTCCAGATGCAAATCTTGTAAAACATATTAAGCCACTGAAGACATAAAAGATTAAAGAAATAATGCTTTTTCTTTATCCTTTCAAATTCGCAAGATTTGGCACTTTTTGTCTTGTGAATATGCGGAAAGTCTGGGTAAATAACATGCCAGGTAAATGGCAAGGAAAGATCGACTCCTATTACCCCTTATTGATTATGGAGATGTGCGCTATCCTGATTTTAATGAAGAATATTTATGCAAATTGGAACGTCTTCAAAGTTTATGCATCCGGTACATCTTCGGCCTCAGAAAATATGATCATACTTCTGAACATAGATCACCTCTGAAATGATTGAAGATGTTGATCAACGCCAACTTTACATACTTATGTTTCTCTTTAATATATTAAAAATTCCTCGGAGTTCAAATAACCTTATTAGCAAATTTAAATATTTGTCTGTTCACGTCCTTGGGTTATGCTCTGAAAGTTACCCATCTTGCTTATTTCCAACTATACCCTTCATTTTACGAAAATCCGTTACTGTCCAAGCAGAAAAATTTTGGAATCAACTAAATCCTGACAATAGGAAAGTAAGCTCGGTGAATGTTTTCAAGGATCAAGTGGAAAAGTTCTAGCCCTCCTAAACCTTAATCCTTTCGGGCTTTTGCCCTTTGCTTATTCTGTCCTAACTCATGTTAATATTGTGTATTACAATATTTTTAGTTTATACTTTCATTGTAACAGCTCAGTCAGTCTACCAACCATTTTTTCTAAACTTATTGTTGCCTGGAAGGGATTGCTCATGTAGCAATAAGTCCGCCATATGTATATTACATTAAAATTGAGAAAAAAATAAATACGTTACTAGAAAACAATATTGCTAATTAGGCGGACCCTAAACTATCAATTATCTTGCACAATATTACAAATTATGCAATATTTTTTACTGTTTAGGATTAGTACTGAAGTTTGTTCACTGATTGAATAAAAGTTTGATCAAATTTAAATTTTAATCGGCCATATTTTTTCATTGCACTATGTAGGGTTAATATTACACAAAATGTTTTAGTCTACATTTGTGTTCGAAGAATAAGGACTTCTCGCTCATTTGCATCGAAAAAAATTGCGCATGTAGCTATGTATGTGTGTTAGAAATTATACTTCTTTGGCGCAATGTAAGAATAACTTTGTTTAGCATGCAAATAATTTCTGGAAATAAAATAATTAAAAAAACTGGGACCTGATTATAAATACGGTTGCAAAATATATATTCAATTAAATATTTAAATTTTAAATAATTTATAATAAAAAAAATACATATCAAAACTTAACCTTACTTGGCCAAATACACTTAACATATATTTTAAAAAGCTTCATAATAAATAAATGTTTTTTATTACATGGACCACTATTAAATTTCAATTACTAAAAAATATTATTTATAACCACAACTTAGATTATAAAACCAGTCTGTGTATTTACAAATACCTCAATAACTATTATGAATATAGTATCAGTCAATACACGCATGTTTAGTGAGCAACTTCATTCTGTAGATTTTTGTTGCATCATGCACGTGCATCGTAAAATTACATTCATAATTTTTTCATAATGCACCTAAAGAAGAGTAACTTCAAAAAATGGGGAAACCGAAAAAACTTAAAGAAAGGGAGTTCACGATTCTTCAATAAATAGTCAGCAGTTGTATTCAGTACAGAACAGAGCACAAACTACTACGAACAGCAAATTCTTGAATCATAAACTCGTCATTTAGGTTCATTTAAAATTAAAAAGTCCATATTTTCTACTTAACAGTTTAATAATTAAACAGTTTAATGGAATAGTTTATCTTTTTACCTTGATTAAATTCTTTAAAATTTTTATACTGCATCACAGGTTTCCATAATTATTAAGGAAAGACATTACGGGGAAATAACATTGTAAAATATCAAATATTCAAGAACGTTTCTAGTCATAATGTGATTCCTAACCATTGAAATGGTGGTATAGATTCCCTCATATTTGTATTTTTTTTCCATCAATAGTGTAACTGAGTTTAGCAACTCTTCAAATTTTGAAACTCTAATCGCACGGAATTCTCGAAGTCCTTTATCTCAGTTAATGCCAAGTATTTAAAGGGTGTTCCTGAGTATATCCCACTCTTTCGACTTACAACGTTTTCGTTTCTTACGTTTAAGCACCAACACGATAGCTGCAGCCAAATCTGGGACATCTTGCGACACTCACTGAAACCAACGCTCTTTCTAAAGGGGTCTTGCTCATGCAACATTTTCGCTTATGTACTATCAATATAATTGTGTGATAAATAATTTATTGTTTGGGTTCAAGTTGTCATACAAAACTATTGCCCAATAAAAGTGCAATGCTATTGCTGGACTATGACCTCTCTGAGACTGTATATTGAGATGTTGTCTCAGTATTGTTTACTTCCATTCGAGATAATTATTTAAGAAGTTATCAATGGCATGTTTTTATTGAACAGACTGTCTAGGGAACAAAAACGCTGGCATACCATTTTAAGGCTTTCCTAAAAATAAGTATAAGCAGCAATACAAGCTAAACAGCTAAAAAGTGGCTGTATGAAGGCAAGTATATGTTAAAGCAGAAATTTTATCAGTGCAACAAATAGATTATAAGTCCACAGGATGCTGGAAATTTTTACGCAGTAAAAATGTGTAACTTAATAAGATCACCAAGTGTCATCTCAGAACAAGATGGTAGAAATTTTTTTACAGGCGAAAACAGTTAAATCGACCACAGCGCACATTGTGACAGAAATGTAAAACTTCTCAGGACTGTCAAAAGTTGATAAATCCGGGTTCAATTTGCTGTTTTTAATTTCAAGAAAGAAACGGATCACAATACTTGTTTCATTATAAACTGTAAAAATAATGGAAAAAAACAGTTCGTGTAAATTTTATACGTTTACAAAATCGGCACGGAAACTGGACCAAAGAAAAAAATAGGTAGCTGCTGCGAAAAGGAAAAAGTAAGTGGCATAACCTTATGTTGATTTCACTAAAGCGATTTTATTTTTATGATATTGTAAGAACAATGTTTGAACAAGTTTTATATTAATGAAAAATATAACTTGCGGATATTAATTTTACTACATAAGTTTCATTTTGTGCCAGTGCTAATGTAACAGACATTTGTTAATTTATAAAATGTTTAAATAAATGTATAGAATGTAGATACAGTTGCAATTAAAATATGCATAATTAGACAATTTAAAAATCAATTTGTGCATTTTTTGACAATTTAAATTTTTTTTTGCTTTGATTATAAACACAATCGCATTGAACATCGATGACAACACATGCATAATTATCTGTAATTAAAAAAAATTTAAAACAATATAACATTACTGTAAATTAATTAATAAGGCACCATTTACGATACTGTTTTGTAGGGTGTTAATATCGCTGAGCTTTGTCTAATAATATGGGGTCGTATTAAATAACTTTTACCTTCAATTCTCAGTCCCTCAACATTTCCCACATGTTGCGCTAAAACTAATTTATTTCATTTTGTCACATTTTGATGTTGAAAAGATATGTTTTATGGTTTCATATCCTGTTCTAATTATGGTAACCATGGGTTCATAAATATTATGTAATGCATTTAATATCAACAATGTTACACATTATTTTATGTTCTTTAACCTCAGATAACTCACGCGTGCCGAAATGTTGCAGCCGCTAGGCGGTGCTATTATCATGTACACAGCGCATACAGGTGTAATAAACAATGTCTTTATTGTTTGTGCAACAAAAACGTGTCTATTTAAAAATATTCGTCCACATGATACTGTGCATTAAATTGAGTAGATAATGTTAAGGAATTGTATGAAAATTGTCAATTGATACAATACAGCTGTCAAAATTGGGATTCTGACGAAAAATAAAAATTTACTTTGTTGTACTGAAACACACCCTGAATATACTCAGTTCGATGCATAGTATCACCTGTACGAATAATAAACAGATTCTTTGTCGCAACCGTAATAAGAGAAACTGATGGTAATCATTTATGCCAACAATACTTTTAATTAAAGAATATTTTATACACAACCAACTGTAATGTCAACAATATATACAGCCACAATTAAATGAAACTATGTGATGTATTATTTCTACTTTCTTTAAGTTCTTTACCACGACCTAGGTTTCGTTGTATTACAACATCTTCAGGTGGGCTATTAGCAAAGATGTTGTAATACAACGAAACCTAGGTGTGGTAAAGACTTTAAAGAAAGTAGAAATAATACTACATCACATACTTTCATTTAATTGTGAATAATGAATTTCTACAAAATTAATGCCAAATAATAATAATTATGACAGACGATAATAGAAAAATTGGGTATTTTATTGCTTTGCTTTATTATAATTATTTCTGTTCTGTCATACTATAGTTTATACACCCTTGTTTATTTTTTCTACTACATTACACCCATTTCAATGCTCTGAATTTAATTCTGGAAAAGTTTGTACTCCGAAGGACCTTTCAAATGATTTAAAGAGACAATAAATAAACTATAGAGAAGGAATTGATGGATATTGAAAATTTGTCTGTCTGTTTATACTCATGTCACAGAAAAGTTACTGGGTGGACTTTTATCGGGTTCTCGATGTTGAACATCTTAGTACTAGGTTTGAAATGAAGTGTGTATCATAGATATTGTGCAATTAATTGTCCACATACAATATTTAATTGCTTTATTACAGAAGAATTTGTCATTTTAATAACCTTTACTTTTTTATTTTTATCATTGAAAAAATGTTAAAATAAAGTTAGGGTAATGATATCTTAATGTCATTTCTGGCTGACTCCAATAGATGGGTGCACAATGTGAGATAACTGAAAATGATCTCTACATTAATAGTTCACATGGCTGTAGATACATATGACAATATTTGTAATCATAAGTTTTAGTACACAGTACTTTTATCATTTCAATACGTATTGAATGACTAGTTAATTCATTGCAATCCAAGCCAAAAACTGGGGCATTGTTCAACCCTGAATACAGTTAGAAGCATATGAAGAATAATGACTAATTTTGGTATTATGAATTTTCAATGTGCAACATTTAATGGCACGTTTCGATGGGAGTTAAAATATTCTGATGGGACATCGCGACGTCCCATTCGACCAGCTCATGTCTTGTCGGCTCTTTCCGGCTTAACATTTTCTTCTCTACTACACCACACACACGCTACTTTACGTGTGTGTTAGTGTATCCGCATTATTGCAGTTTATTCCTTAAGAATCGATTTTCATGTATAGCGCCCGGTATGAAGTTTTATTAGGTGTAATATCAGAAGTTCAGAGCGTTAAAAAATGTGTAACAAGTTTGAATGTAGGAGGTAATCTACAAAACTGCTTATCCGATTTCAAAAATTCTTTCACCTTTGTTAAGAAAGGACGACATAGGTTGTTTAGGATGGACATAGGTTGTATATTATCCCATTAAAAAAAAAATTTTATGGAGACCAGTTTTGCAATGTAAGTCAGTCGAGCGAATGCGTTTCTTATGAACGCTGCCTTAACGATAAAAGATATATTGATAGATGATATTTATATTTATATTTATATAGAGCGTTACCTATTTTATACATTCGAAGACAATCTAATTAAGGAGTAAACTCCAGTGGCGCATCGGTACTGACATACACAATGTTTTTTTTATTTACTAACGCTTACACCTTTTCTCGTTTATATCGGTGAATTGCATTAAACTATCTTAAAACGTTAAAAGTGTTTATTAATTTAAAATATTTGTTACAGTGCTATTAAAAAAAATTTTGATGTTTGACATTTGCCAAACGTCTCATGATGGCTCACATTTTTTTTCAACACTACAATGAATCTTAACTATTATTAAAAACTTTCAGCAGCTATAATAATTTAGCCCTAATACTTTTTTTGGTTCATTATTTTATTTGGGAATCTCTTTGCATCTTTTTTATTATTTACATAATGTCAGATAAATATAAATGCATTTTCTTTAAATCAAACTTTAAGATGCATTTCGTATTACAAGTTAGTCACGCAGCAGGTTATACGTGGCCGTGTCCCGTATATTGAGTACCTGAAAGAATAGCCATAAGATGGTTTTACACGGATCTATAATATGCCAGATATCAGCTAGCTACAACAGTTATATCTATATATATATTACACCATTAAAGTGTTGTATTAATAACTTTATAATACCTTTACTAATATTATATTTACGTTGGCTCATTTGTTACTTAATAGTTCATTAAGTGATTAAGCAATCCATAGAAATTTTGTACAATCATATGAACAAGCAAGAAACATAGTTGTCATTAAAAACATTCACAGTGTCATATCAAAAGAATGTTTGATTACGTACGTGACAATGTCAGTATGCTATCTATGTTCTTGCGAAATGGATGGAATCATAATACATGGCTTCAATTCAATTGATATTGGCTGAATATGAATAAATATGATGATTATAAGGAAGGCCATGTCGTAAATATTACAAACTTTAATTCTCAAATAGATTATACTTAAACATTGTTTTGTATAGTAACAAGTAATAGAAGCGTAATCAAAAACTTATCGATTTTATCACCAGATGGCACTGATAGCATCTTACACGATTCTTCAGAACCTGTAAATTTTCAAATAAAAAAAATATACTTTAAGGAGTAAAATAAAAAAAGGAATAACTTAAAGTCGCTACTTGATGGAGCTACTGCTGTTTTGTTCTAATAACTAATTTCTTCATCAAACCACCATTTAATGAAAATTTTTATATTTTCACAAATTTGATCATAAATCAGTTTTCACGCAAGTCAAACAACAGGTAACAGCTAGTTTCTTAATATATGGTGGTCAAACATAATTTTTCTTTTCGTTTACTTATTTTATGGTAGTCGAACATAACCTTTTTGAGTCATAAAGAAAGACATGCAAGCAATTATTGCTAGTACCATGATAAGTTGTAGGTAGTGTTCTTGGAATTATTTTTGACCTCTTCTATGGTTTTGCTAACTATACATCACTATGACAAACATGCCAGTATATTATGTTATCTCATATATAGCGAAAACTGTACATATATATATATATATATATATATGTATATATATATATATATGTATATATATATATGTATATATATATATATATATATGTATATATATATATATATATGTATATGTATATATGTATATATATATATATATATATATATGTATATATATATATATATATATATATGTATATATATATATATATTTGTCATGAGGACAAACCTAGGATATAATTTATACCGAGAAAACTAATCATATATCTAGTAATCTGTGGAAAACAGCTAGTGTACAGATAATTTTAATAATACCTACTTGTTTCTACAATTACTTATATTCACAATGATTTTAAATCTCTTTTTTTTATATTATTTTAATTTTTTTATGTTATTCTAATTAATGATACTTTCTCAAATCTAATAAAACCGGATCGGATCACATTATTGTCGAAATAAAAATATTGGCCTCTACATGTTCAATATTTATTTTTATACTGTAAATAATGGTTCGTTAAATCGTTCATATCCTGTCAACGTATTGTAATTAGATATATAAGATTGTTTAAATAAATATGAAACGATTTTTTGTTCCAAATTTCGGAATTTTTCTAATTTATCTTAAAGAATCGCTAATTGCTTTTTTATTTTTAGAAAATCTCTAGAATATTATGTACTTTAGTTGATTATATTACAGAAATACTATTAAATAATATAATTTATCAGCAAAGTCATGATAGTTTAAACGTTTTAAACCCCCATTTTAGATAAGTTATAAATTAAAACACGAATTCGATCGAAATAGAACAATGGATCAAAAACATTCATTCACATGACTAGTCAGCGAATCTAGCGCCATCTGTTTGTTAATCACGTGTCCTTGAAGTTAAATGGAAAGTGAGGAGATAATTTTACAAACACATTTGTTTATTTTACTGAGAAATGATTAATACATATTTTATATTGCTATAGTGAATTCAATTATTTCGATTTCATCCAAAAATAAATTGCAGTGACATCTATGGAATTTAGTAAAAAGCACGTGCTACTTTCTTTGTCAACTTGGTATGAAAGAAGCCACTTTTTCGAAAGTTATAATATAAAATTTATTTATTATTATTGATATAAAAGAAATTAAAAATATATTTATTTTGGTTGAGATGATGATTTTTTTTGTGATGGAAAGGCAAAGAAAAACGAAAACAATATTGACGTAGATTTTGACCTCTATTGGCTTTTTGCGGAACTACGATTACCAATACGCTCTTTATTGGCCTTTGTAGCAATCTGCTTTACCAATAACGGCTGCCATTTTGGTATTGCAGATTGCAATTGTCGAATGCCTCATCAACAATGATTAGAGTTTTGTGATGTATTTGTGCATTTTTAAAATATTTTGTGATGTGCAATGGGTTCGTATATGATGAATTAATAAATTATGGAGACGGAAGCTCGCGACGAGGCCTCGAGGGTCGCTCCAGGTACAATAAAAACATACGAAAAACCACTCTACACTTCATGAACATTTCTAAGCGAGATTGTATAATGGCACCTTTCCCGGTTTCAGAACTCTATTTTCTCATCGCAAGATTTCTCTCAAAAGGACCATTGCGGGAGACTACAGAGGTAATTTACCGCTTGAAACGATAGCTTATTGTATTACGAATTACTTTGAATTGACTTGCTTTGTCCTTGTTGCAGACTTTGCGGAGGGAATTGGAAAGATACAAGGTGAGTCGCGTATTGCATTTCCTTTTGACAGAATTTAGTGCATAATAGTGATAATATTGTTTTCCCACGTGGAATGCACGTGGGTTTGACTGTCAAAACGTACGATAGAAGTTTGTTTTCGTAATTTGCACATGTTTTTGTCGAAAAAATGCGCTGTAACAATGAACGGTCCCCTTGCAGGTGCTGCCAACGAGACTCGACTGGGAGGGCAACGAGCATGATCAAACTTTGGACGATTTGGTAATTATTATTCGCCCTTTTTGATTGAAAACATTAAAATAAACAATAATTACGCGAAACGAAACGATTTAGTGGCGAAATGGTGAATTAAAATTAAAATTTTTGTCTAATACGAAATTCTTGCTAAACTCGTTTTAATAAATTCTTGTGACTACCGGGAAATGTGTGTTTCGATTTTTACTGAATATTTGCTGAAAAATGAAAATTTAGAAAATGATGCTGTAAGTAGCTGGATCAGGGAATTGTCCCATTTCAAGTATCGTTGTCCTTGTCGTTCGTATTGCATCAAATGGAGATTCTGTGTCGCGTCTCGCTCTTGCGCGTGACGTTGTTAAATGCTCCGTTTCTATTGGTGGTTATAATATCGCCGCTTTACGATTGGTAGTCACGGCGCGTAAGTTACAAATTTTCATGTTGCTCAAGTTTTATTAAGTTATATTAGTTGTTATTTATTTAATTACGTGTATTTTTATAACGTTGATATATTACAGTTATGAACTACAACTTTTGTTTAATAATTTTTCTATATGACTTTATTACTAGAGTTGTTTACACATTTTCAAGATACCTTAGATTGCATTTACGACATATAGCATGAATCATTAGTTCTCTTGGCGTTTACTTCAATTTACGCAATCATACGATCGAGTAGTAATATATTTATTCTGATTAGTATTATTGTTGGGGGCTGCCACACCTATTTCCACTTAATGTTAATTTTTTTCGACTTTACAACATTCGTTTCTTTTTTTAGGTTTTCGAAGTTAAACACGATATTGTTATAAATTCGTTATTCCGCGTGTCTGTCTGCCTGTTACTTTCTCGTAGTTTCAACAGTGTTACATGAAATTTACTTAAGATAAATTAATACGAATTATTAAATAAGTTTAATAATATTAATATGAAAAATAGAAGATGAATCCAACTGAGTCAGGGTATTACAATGCTTATTCAGCCTCAATAGCCCTTTACGGGTACGCATGAGCACGAACATAAGAATTTATAAAATATATGTAATTTGAAATTGTGTAAAATGACTACACGACACTAATTTATGCGAGATCTGACATGCATCTTACCGGGTTTTGATGTCTAAACCTATTTTAATAGCTTTTCTCGTTTAAGATTTAAAAATAAATTTTTCTAATATTTTTTACTTGAAAATGAAATCTTTATTTTATTTCGGAATTTGCTACAAAGTTAATAATAAAATCGTCAATAATTGATAAACCAACCTTTACAGCTTTTTTAATCGATTTAAATTTTTTTTGCTTTTTTACCGAATACCTACAGAGGCAAAAATAGAAAAATCAGTAAGGCAGGTTTTTCGAGTCAATTTTTTTTAAAAATGGCCAGTATTTTCCCAAACCAATCACAATTTTTAAATTTGATTATTACTTATTTGAATTTTTTATTTGAGGGCTATTAATGGTGCTTTTTACGTTGATCTTCGCAAAGTATATTGAAGCATCGTGATTTCGAGAAAAAAAATGTATTTTTATACTTACTACATCTAAAAATTCTACTGTTAGTAAGTAGTCAGTAGAAGGCATTATTTTTTAATTCTAGGTCAGTAAAATAAGTATTTTTAAACATTGAAACTGTTTCGGCCCCTTAGAATATAAAAAAGGCGGTTTCTAATTTTAGGATTTCGACCCTCATAATGAAAAAATGAAACCCTTGTAATATCAATGGTTTTCTGTCCACCTGGCTGTCTATTTGTGAAAGCCCCTTTTCTCAGAAACGGCTCGGTATATAAAATTGAAATTAATATTGGATACTTACTGAAGCCTTGTAGCCTAACATTGCTGTAAAAATTTCACATTTTTTTGGTTCATGTAACAAAAAGATATGGCCCTTTAAAGCCTATTTGTTTTGTTATCTTATTCATTGATCATAAAAACCTATAGGGTGCTTCTGGTCAACCCTAATCTTGGAAGTCGGCATAATGGGAGGTCTCATAGGACAAGGTAAAGGGAAAAATTGAAAAAACCAAAGATTTCTAATAGGGTATTTGACTGATGCCGATATCTATTGTAAAAATGTTTTAAAATTGTAGAGTAGGTTTAAAAAAACGTTGGGATGAAAAAAATAAAGCATGTTACAAACAATTAATCAGAACATCGAAATTGAAAAAGTGTAAATTTTTTGAAAAAATGAGAATATTATAATACGCAATATATAACTTAAACGCAATATTTAACGAGATACTAAAAATATTTAATAAACTCCCTTATAATGAATGCTTAATAACAGGCCAGTGATGTCATAAGCTAGTTGTGTTTTGTATGGTGCATTTTCACACGAATCGTCAGTTTTTAAGTCATTATAACTTTGTAATGAAAAGTCCTAGGTATGACATATTTCCTTTAACCGTTTTTTACGTTACTATTTATACTATTTTACTAATAAAAAAATATACTCAAATATCCTATTCTATGTGGAATTATACATTTTTATGATTAGTTTGTTTTTATGCCTGTGAAAGATATAGTAGACAATGTATATATACATACAAATATATGTATATATAATTAAAATATGTGAGTTCTACTCGTGCTTAGTAGGTTTTTTTTATTTTCTAAAAATAACAACTTTACCAAAAATTATATTTTGTTCAAAATGCCAGGTTCATCTCTTTTATATAGTCCACGGTGTATAAAGAAACTTCATAGTAGAAATTCTTTTTATACTTAACATGTTTTTCTATTACTGTCGTTTTAAATAATTTTCAAAATAAAAAATAGTTAACTTCAATATTATAATTTTATAGTTTAAAAAAACACACTTTTGTAGTTATACTGTCTCAAAAATATAAAATTATCTTTAAAACTGCACTACACTTCTCACGAAGTTGATCGAAGTTAGGCGAAGAGAATAGTGTAGAGAGGTACTTCGATTCGCTTTATGCGTACTTCAGACTGTAACTCAGAGTACCATCAACTTCGACGAGCACTTTGTCGAGGAAACTTCGCGAGTAGTTTAGAGGGCATTTTAAATATAAACATTTTGGTGAAGAAGGAAAGGATGTCTCCAATGACAAAAAAATTAACTTTAATATAAAAAAAGTGGAAGATGCTTGATATTAGTTGTCGTAAATTTTTTTATTGCTGGCTGTTTGTAACGTTAGAGTCATTATGAAAATGCAAGTCGAGAGTGCCACGTGCTTTCTTTTAGATGAAAGTTAATTCTTTGTCATCAGAGACATCCATTCTCTCTTGCTTAAAATCTTTATGTCTAAAGAGTATTTTCTTTTAATTTTTTAGTTCATATTGCTACAAAAGTATATTTTTAAACTATAACTTAATTTTTTTAGTATTTTTTGGATTTCCTTTTTTAGTATTGTCTTCTGTTCTCGACACGTGTGCAAAATTTTAAACGATTGGGACATCTGGAAGTGGGTGAAAATATAATCAAAGATTCTGTTACATTCATACATACATACATATATACATGCAAGCGAAGTTAATAAAAAAATGTTAAAAAGTTAATAAAAAAATGTTAAAATGTTAAAACTTCTAAATTACATATCTTTTGTTGGAATTCAATTATTAATTCATCGTTTGTGTTATTGGTTCATTTTCGTGTTGTTAATTTGTTTGATCTCATCTTGACATGGTATATACGGTTACTCACTATGTATTACTATTCGGTCTAAACTAATAAAAAGTTACTTAAAATCCAGTCGGTACTATGCATGTGAAGATGTAACGCATTGTCGGCAAAAGTAATTAGTTGATGTAGCGTGATATCTGTGTTCATTTAAGTACCTTGGACTCTAACTCAACATTCGGTGAAACTGTTAATTAAAATTTATTCTGTTCTGTATGATGAAATAACAGAACACCAAATCTACAAACAAAAATTGTCAAAATTAAATATTTGGTTTTTGTTTTAAAAATCTAGTTAAACCATAGCAATTTAAAGTGTATGTATATTCCTTTTACTGTTTTTGTTATTTTTATAAAATTTTTGTAATATTATTTCAGTTTTTACGAGAAATAATATAAAAAATTTGGTTCTATAACGGGCAATAAAATATAATCCTCCAATGCGGTTCTTCTGCAGAAACCTAAAAGCTTCAACAAAAGCAGTATCGCGACCCTTATTTTCGGTTATAGTCAGTAATCTTAGTAAAGAACATATTGAAAAATTGATTGTTATTTCCAACAATGACTCGGTCTACGTATAAAGTGATAATTGAAAATATAGAAAGAGCATAACATAAGAGAGTGAAAATATATTGAAATGACTAAACTAAATAAATTAATAAATCGTCCATCATAAAGAGCTTATTATTCAAAATGTTTTGTTTAACATATTTTGTCTTTGAACTGAATAAACCATGAAGCAAATACAAGTTAGTAATAGCAAGTACTTCAGTAAAAATGCCAAGCCCCGGGCACATAAACTAGTGGTAGAGAGTTAAATTAAAAAAAGCTAGTATTATATGGAATATACAAAAACCAAATAATTCAGAAGTTATTCAGGAAAAACCAAAAAAGTCATGGCACAACAAAAAACTACTTTCATAAAAGCAAATTTACCTTCTGTATAAAAATTACCCAGAATCATTGAAAAAAACACAAATTTAAGTTTATTACATCAAAATTTATTTTGTCAGCTTCAAAGTGTAATCCTCATTGTTTGCGATACAACTGTTTATTATGCTAGATCCACTCTTCCATATACTTTTATAAATGTATAAAACAAATCCAGAAAGCCACAATTGATAAGCAAAAAGAATTACGCCCACACACGCACACATGCACGTACGTACGCACGCACGCACGCATGCTTGCTCGCTCGCTCACACACTCACTCAATATATATATATATATATATATATATATATATATATATATATATATATCCAAGCGCAAACGAATTCATCCAGGTATGAAATTTTTCAAATTCGTTTTTTTTATAACAAGTAATCGCGAGACGCAATATATTTTTAAATATTTCTTTTTTAATTCATATTCTTTCATACCATGGCAAAATAATGATATATTGCTTTTTTTACATGGAAATTAAGCTCTTTCGGAACAAGCTGCTGTAAACAAATTACTAGATGGCACTCATTTGGGTCAGTAATTAAGGAGGGTTCTACCAACATCTATCAGCCTTCTTAACAGATCTATGGCAAAAGGTTTATATTTTATTTGATACTTCATTTTACAAAATATATAAAGTATGTTAGCTTAAACTGAGTCCACCTTTGTTTTTCCCTCTTACTGATGGATCATTAAATTCGCCTGTCAATTTGGTGTAATCTTAAAACTCACTTGAAAACCAGATAAAATAAATAGTGAACAAATTACAAAATTTTTCTGCCATATTGGCACATTTATTCTTATTTTCAATTGATTTACAATCATTTGACACTGTAAATTGTCATCAAAAATTTGTAAACTTGCGACTTTTCTCAGATACTGATCTTTAGTAACAAATATCAATATTGGTCTGCCATTTTTTATCGCCATATTGAATAGTCAGTGTCAAATTGTATAGTCGCGTGAATTATGCACAATGTGCCAACATTTGAAGTTGACTGATTATGTGGAAGTAGGTGAAAAATTGATTACAAGATTTTATTCAGACCAGCACGTAAATAAAGAAATAAGAAGTGAAGTTAATAAAAGCGTGGTAAAATGGTAGATGGTATCATACTAATTGATAGGGGAAGTTAGTATTTTCTAATGTATATTATGCTACCATATAAAATAAAGGAACAAATAATAAATAAAGTTTCATAAAACATGGTAAAACAACAGATGATATCATAACAATAGATAGGAGAAGTTGGTATATCCTAATGGATATTGTAATACCATATAAATAAACAAACAAACAATAAGTAAAGTTAATAAAAGCATGGTAAAACAACAGATGATATAACAATCGATAGAGGAAGTTAGTATATTCTAATTAATATTATACTACCATATAAATAAACAAACAAACAATAAGTAAAGTTAATAGAAGCAAGGTAAAAACAGATTATATAACAGTCAATAGACGAAGTTAGTATATTCTAATAGATATTGTACTACCATATAAATAAACAAACAAACAAGTAAAGTTAACAAAAGCAAAATAAAAACAACAGATTATATAATAATCGATAGAGGAAGTTAGTATATTCTACTGGATATTGTACTACCATATAAATAAACAAACAAACAATAAGCAAAGTTAATAAAATTCATGGTAAAACAACAGATGATATCGTAAAAATCTATAGAGGAAGTTAGTATGTTCTCATGGATATTGTACTTCCATATAAATAAACAAGTAATAAGTAAATTTAATAAAAGCATGGTAAAACAACAAATGATGTAACAATCGATAGAGGAAGTTAGTATATTCTAATGGATATTGTACTACCATATAAATAAATAAACAAACAATAAGTAAAGTTAATAAAAGCATCGTAAAACAACAAATTATATAACAATCAATAGAGGAAGTTAGTATATTCTAATGGATATTGTACTACCATATAAATAAATAAACAAACAATAAGTAAAGTTAATAAAAGCATCGTAAAACAACAAATTATATAACAATCAATAGAGGAAGTTAGTATATTCTAATTAATATTATACTACCATATAAATAAACAAACAAACAATAAGTAAAGTTAATAGAAGCATGGTAAAAACAGATTATATAACAATCAATAGAGGAAGTTAGTATATTCTAATAGATATTGTACTACCATATAAATAAACAAACAAACAAGTAAAGTTAATAAAAGCAAAATAAAAACAACAGATTATATAATAATTGATAGAGGAAGTTAGTATATTCTACTGGATATTGTACTACCATATAAATAAACAAGCAAACAATAAGCAAAGTTAATAAAAGTCATGGTAAAACAACAGATGATATTGTAACAATCTATAGAGGAAGTTAGTATGTTCTCATGGATATTGTACTTCCATATAAATAAACAAGCAATAAGTCAATTTAATAAAAGCATGGTAAAACAACAAATGATGTAACAATCAATAGAGGAAGTTAGTATATTCTAATGGATATTGTACTACCATATAAATAAATAAACAAACAATAAGTAAATTTATTAAAAGCAAGATAAAAACGACAGATTGTATAACAATTGATAGAGGAAGTTAGTATATATTAATGGATATTTTACCACCATATGAATAAACAAACGAACAATAAGTAAAGTTAATAAAAGCAAGGTAAAAACAACAGATTATATAACAATCGATGGAGGGAGTTAGTATATTCTAATGAAGATCGTGCTACCATATAAATAAACAATAAGTAAAGTTAATAAAAGCATGGTAAAAGAACAGATGATATCATAACAATCTATAGAGAAAGTTAGTATATTCTAATGGATATTGTACTACCAAATAAATAAACAATAAGTAAAGTTATCAAAAGCATGGTAAAACAACAGATGATATCATAACAATCTATAGAGGAAGTTAGTATATTCTAATGGATATTGTACCACTATATAAATAAACAAACAAGCAATGAGTAAAGTTAATAAAAGCATGGTAAAACAACAGGTGATATAACAATCGATAGAGGAAGTTAGTATATATTAATGGATATTGTACCACCATATGAATAAACAAACGAACAATAAGTAAAGTTCATAAAAGCAAGGTAAAAAGAACAGATTATATAACAATCGATGGAGGGAGTTAGTATATTCTAATGAAGATTGTGCTACCATATAAATAAACAATAAGTAAAGTTAATAAAAGCATGGTAAAAGAACAGATGATATCATAACAATCTATAGAGAAAGTTAGTATATTCTAATGGATATCGTACTACCAAATAAATAAACAATAAGTAAAGTTATTAAAAGCAGTGTAAAACAACAGATGATATCATAACAATCTATAGAGGAAGTTAGTATATTCTAATGGATATTGTACCACTATATAAATAAACAAACAAGCAATGAGTAAAGTTAATAAAAGCATGGTAAAACAAAAGACTATATAACAATCGACAGAGGAAGTTAGTATATTCTAATGGATATTGTACTACCAAATAAATAAACAAACAAACAATATGTAAAGATAAGCATGGTAAAACATAGATGATATCATAACAATCTATAGAGTAAGTTAGTATATTCTATTGGATATTGTACTACCATATAAATAAAAAAACAAACAAGTAAAGTTAATAAAAGTGTGTTAAAAAAACAGATGATATCATAACAATCTATAGAGAAAGTTAGTATATTCTAATGGATATTATACTACCATATAAATAAACAAACAAGCAATAAGTAAAGTTAATAAAAGCAAGGTAAAGCAATAGATGATATCATAACAGTCTATAGGGGAAATTAGTATATTCTAGTTGAGATTGTGCTACCATAAAAATAAACAAACAATAAGTAAACTTAATAAAAGCATGGTAAAACAACAAATGATATAACAATCGATAGAGGAAGTTAGTATATTCTAATTAATATTATACTACCATATAAATAAACAAACATATAAGGAACATAGTAGATATCAACGAGGGTGCCTGTTAAATTCCTGTCTGCGGGTCTTCCAATTTGTTATTATTTGTGTTAATGTTTCCATTATTTTTAGATTTCCATAGTCAAATTATGAACCCTTATTCATCTCTATGTCAGCCGTTTTATTTTCAGACTATTAGCTATAAACCAGACTATTTTCTATAATGCTGAAGTTTGGCATGGTAATACATTTTTATAACGCTTACAAGGTTATGAAATAAAATCTTTAACAAAGTTTCTTATGGTACCATCTCCTTCTATGTGTAAAATGGGGAGAGTTTTTTTATTTCGCATACCCCATTGTGTAGGGTATCATTGAATAGGTTTTTCAAAAATGTTGGATGTATATCATGAATGCTTTTCTGATACAGGGATCTATGAAATGGTCTTTTTACGGTTCCATATCTCAAAAAGAAAAAAAGAACCCTTATAGGATTGCTTCATTGTCCGTTTGTCAAGACCTTTTTTCTCAGGAATGTGTGGAGGTGTCAAGTTGCAATTAATATCAAATTCAAAACAGTCCCTTGGAGATGTAAAAAATCAAAACATCTAAGACAACGCAATCAAAATATATGGCCATTTATGTCTCATATTTTGGTACTTGCAAATAAATCAAAACCTATAGAGTACTTCCCGTTGACATGGAATCATGAAATTTGGCAAGAATAAAGGTCCGAAAATCCGAAAATCGGTAATTTATAATTATGCCACATAAACTTTTTTTTAAATATGCACCTGTGAAAGATATAGTAGGCAATATATTTTCAGTGGATGGAACTCTTGTAGTGAAAGTTCCACTCGTGCTTTACAGGTTTTTTGTTTAGAGTTACATATCCCCACCGCTTATCAGGTAAATGACTGCTTTTAAATGTTTGAAAAGTGCTCACAACCATAGTATATATAACAAAATTAAAAGGAATATTATCACATCGAAGCAGGCCCTACTAGTTTACGGGTAATAGTCTACTAACTTATGACATGTATTGGTTCTGTAAAAAAATCATAGAAACTCCATACAAATTAATTAAATCAACTGCAAAAATACTTTGCATTTTAAAATGAATATTTATTATGTCTGTGAAAGATACACTAGGCAATATATTTATGTATATACGAGATAGAAAATAATATTATTTAAATATACACCATGTCTTTACGCATAAGAAAGATACGAGCATAGTAGGCAATATATTTATGTATTTACAAGGTAAAAATAATATTATTTAAGTATACACCATGTCTTTATGCCTCTGACAGATACAAGTATAGTAGGCAATATATTTATGTATTTACAAGGTAAAAATAATATTATTTAAGTATACACCATGTCTTTATGCCTCTGACAGATACAAGTATAGTAGGCAATATATTTATGTATTTACAAGGTAAAAATAATATTATTTAAGTATACACCATGTCTTTATGCCTCTGACAGATACAAGTATAGTAGGCAATATATTTATGTATTTACAAGATAAAAATAGTATTATTTAAGTATACACCATGTCTTCACACCTCTGACAGATACAAGTATAGTAGGCAATATATTTATGTATTTACAAGATAAAAATAGTATTATTTAAATATACACCATGTCTTCACACCTCTGACAGATACAAGTATAGTAGGCAATATATTTATGTATTTACAAGATAAAAATAATATTATTTAAGTATACACCATGTCTTCACACCTCTGACAGATACAAGTATAGTAGGCAATATATTTACTTTGTGAAAAATTAATATTTGTAACTAGTTTAATTAGAAATACTATGCACCCTTGTGTTAATGTTGTGTGCCCTTAGTGCCTAAATGTGTACAGAACCCTTGTAGTGCGAGTTCAACTCTTGCTTGACAGGTTTTTTCGAAATAAAAATAATTATTTCAATTGAATTTGTGTTTATCTTCTTTCACGTAGATTTTTTTTTCTAAGTAAGAGGTTTGTAAGTTTTCACAATTATTAAGTTTGCTGTGAACCAAATCATATTATATATTAGTAGCATTTTGGAAAATCATGTCAACTTTTCGTTCGTACTGAATTAGTCAACTATACTTTTGTACATACCAATAATTCATTTCCATATTTAATAGTGATCAGAATTCTGTTGCTTAAGTTATTTACTTTAAATATACTAGAAATGAAGACTATATTTTTATAAGTCAAATATTTTTTGTACTGATATCTGGTTATCTGGTATCCGGCCGAATAATGGTTACTATCTGGCCGGATATTGGATACTTAATTATTTGCATAATTAGTGGTTTCAATTGCAAAATATATTTATTTTTGATAACGATGCCTTATAATACTTCATATTTAATAATTAAAGTCAAGTTACGGTGAAAAGCTACAGTGTTTTTTTTTTAAATCATAACATACATCTTACTACATCTACGCTGCTGAAAATAGCCTCTTTGCATATGCTGCTACAAAGAAATGAAAGACAAATCTTAACAAATAATATTAGGATTGGATACCATGTGGTGTTTGCTGACCACTAATTTTAAGACTTCCCTTCTGATCTAACCAAAGTGTTTTCAGATAATATTCTAGCTCATTTAAGATAGAACTGCTTCCTTTTCTTATCCACTGTGCGAGATGTTATTGTTACACAACAAGCACACAGTCAATTTATTACTGTCCTTAAAAATGTGTAATTATTTACAAATTGGAGATGTTTTCTTCACTGACACCATTTTTAGAGGAAAAATATGTAAAAAATTTATGAAGAGCAAACAAAAACAAAATGTACTATCAGAAATGCATAATCAATGTGTGCGTGACGTGATCATTTAGCATTATCCTCGCAGTACATATTGTGACTAGCAACTCGTCCGTCTTGTAAAAAAAAAAAAAAAATTTTGTCCGACATCCAGAACCCAGCTAAACCACTATCTGTTTCACCTTAAATCTTTATGGGAAATTATCATCACATTTTTTAGAGAGATACCAGTTACCAAGATTTTTAATTCCTTTTGGAGTATAGTAGTCAAATGAGGAAAATGGAATCCACATAATCCGTCACATCCATGTTTACGTAAAACTGCTTGTGACGCAATTTCACAAGAAGGCATTGAATTACCTGAACGTATTCAAACGAAGAATTTTAAAATAAATCATATTGCTTAAATATTTCCTTACTTTCTCTATCATCGGAATGGTAAAATTCAAAAAAGTTTAATATCAATAATCTTAACTTTCATATTATTGCATGAGAAAAAGTATCTCCCTATCTGCACAAAAAAGTTTTTGCTGTCCCAAATAATTTACCAGATTTACCGGATGCAAATTGTCTGTGTTACCTTTGTCAAGAACTGATCTATATTGGAATAGACCGTTACGCGAAGATATGAATTTGGAAAAATTTCCTTGTCAAAGTTTTAGCTTATTGTATTCAACTTGTGGTACTCTATAATAAATATTTATAGACGTTTCTGTAATACAGAAAAATGACTAGAAGCACAAATATGCTATTAAGTTTTTCTGGTAATATTTGACATAGTAATTTTACTCAGTGTAGTAATATAGTAGTTACTACTACTCATAGTGAAAATTTATTACAGAAAAAACAGCATATAACTAAATATTTTAACATAGTTTCTTTTTCAATTTCTGGCAAAGCAAGAAATATAAAAAAAAAATCTGTCAAGTATGAGTAGAGCTTGTACTACGGGGGTTCTGTACACATTTATGCACTTATAAACATTTAAGTATACATAGTATTTTTCATAAACTATTTACATATATATATTTTTTACAGACTTAAAAATATGGGGCGTATTTAAAACATGATACGATCTAGGACAATTGCTAAAATTTTCCCACAAGAAGTTTCCCAGTCAGATTTTTCCATCTCTGTTCTTTTATTTTTGGTTTAGTAGTTTCGGAAAAGTTGCAGACGGAGGAGGGAGGGTTTCCAGTGCTCTATTTTCGCATATTTATTAGACTATCTATTTAAATACGTAATTCAAAAATATGAAGCCCTTCTTAGTAGATTTTGGAAAAATTACAGTGGTAGAAAGGTAAACCCTTTCTATTTTTGTATATTTTTTAGTATATCTATTTAAATATTTAATTCAAAATTATGAAAAATCAAATAATACTCCACATGATGAAACACAACAAATTAAAAAAAAAATCTTTCAGTACTTTATTCTTATATGAAAATATTAAAAAGTTAACTAGTACAAACTATATATGCAGGTTATTAAGAAGTATTACTATACGAAATTAAATTTTTTTTACGCATAATTTCTGAAAAAATCGACTGCGACAGACAGACATATGAGCGATCTTATAAGGATTCCATTTTTAGTTTTGGAGTACGAAATGTTGGGGAAAACTTTATATTTTAAATAATGGAAAAGTGTTTCCGTTATGCAGCAATACAGCTTTCAATTTATGTTTATAGAAATCTACATGCCTTTAATTTTTCTTCATGTGGGAAGAATGACGTTTTCTCACCTTAAATCATCCAGAGTTTCTGTATAGGTTATAATATACATAAATCTCAGACCTGTTCTGCCTCTCAACTTCTGTTTGTTCAATGACATGTTGATACAAAATTCAATATCTTGGTTTTCTTATGATTCAAACTGTTTCCTCCAAGCAATTTTCCTAGAGAGTATTATCTTCAAAAGGTCTGAGTAAAAGCAAGTGAACAGTGCGAGGTGTAAGGATGTATATGCTGAATAAATATTGGAAAACTTATTGTTGTTGGAGCGATGGTAGCAAACGAAAACAAGTCATTTGTATAATTCGTCAGATTTTTCCAAATCATGGAGAACTTATAATAGAATATATAGAGATTATAAATAATTGATAAATTGCTTTAACAATGTACTGGTAATCCTGGGTACAACAAAGACCTAAAAACCTCTTAAGAAAGATTTTGTCTTATTACTTAAGGAGTTGGGCGAGAGTAATACGTATAGAAAACAACTAAACTTTGACAATTGTTTATGAACATATGAAATTCGGGTGAACCACTTCATTGTCTATGTTTTAATATTAATATTTTTTTTTATTAAAAAGTGGTGACAATATGCGTCGTCCGCTTGTGGAAGTCTCATTTTTTTACTTGGATGAAGAGTTTTCGCTTGTAATTTTTCAAATGTCGAAAAGTTTTTGAAATCTGGAAATATTTTTTTATAGAAGTACTTATGGGAATTTCTTTTTATTGCCAAAATGGTGCACGAATGAAAAATGTTTTATTTTTGAATGAAATAAATGTCAAGAAAATTCCAAAAAAAACAACCTAAAACACATTTACATTCATTACACGAGGGATTTTATTCATTTTAAAGTATTTCGGAAATTATAGATAGCGTATATCTAAGATAATTGTTGTTTAAAACCTTTCACATTTTATCAATTTTTTTATTTGTTGTTGATATTTAACCGTTTTAGTGCCATAGTTTTTTACTCATATATACTTCAAAATCTTTTGTTTTTGATGTCATTTACCCTTGTCTCGAAAAAAACTGTATCTCTTCCAAAAATTATTCAATTTTAATAATTTTTCGGTATTTTCTTAATAAAAACTTGTACAAGGATAATGAAATATAAAGAAAATTATGGAAATATATATTTTGAACAAAAATTATAACAAAAACTGAAATCAAGGTCACATCGTATTTTCGCAGTTCGGTACATCCTCCGTATCAGCAAAATAATTGTTATCGTCACTATTATCACTATCACTCATAATTTGCATTACGCCAAATTGTGAGCGCACCACAATGTCACTCCCACTATCACTTCACAACTTGAAAAACAATCATTTTCACTCAAATTATTTTCATATTCCAACATTACGGGTTAAAAAGTTTCTTTTCCTGGATCTTTTTCATATTGTAATTACTAATAATATTATAATTTGAACTTTATGTAACACGTAGAAAGATAAAAAATTAGCGATGCATACGAGCGACCTCCCCTACGGTGCGCTAAACAGCAACTGATTTCGCGAGCGCCAACGCGCTCGTGGCAAATTTAGTTAGTACGCGCACGAGCACGATGGCGCTCGTCGACGCTCTAAACGGTTAAAACCCTTTCACCTTTTATCAATTTTTTTATTTGTTGTTGATATTTAATTACAAAAATAATAAACAAATATTTTTTATTTTGGAAATAAAACGAATAAGGAATATTACAATACTAAATAAACACGAGCCAAATGTTATCATGAAGATATTGGCTCGTGGAAGAATATGCTATTATACCAATTCATTACAATAAATTTCGCATATTGTATTACACGCTCAAAGAAAAGTTGTGTTTGAAAAATTGTGGGTCTTATGGATAATGTGAGTTTGATTAATCTCACACAGGAACGTCAATACCCAGACGTAGTCAGTCGGCACCTGTTGGAAGTATGCATAACTCTGCTGAGGACAGGCGAGCGCGAGCCCCGGAAATCACTACTGTCTACCAGCCTCACGGGCAGACAGAGCGATGGAGGTCGAAGCAGGCGAGGGAACGTTGGTTAGTTTTAACTCTTTTTTACTGGTACTGTTTCATTTATTGTTAATTTTCAATCTTAAAATTGTTAAACGAGTTGCTCCAACTACTAATTTCAGGATATATAATGGTATTATTAATGTACTACCTACGTCACATCAGACAACTTACAATAATAATTGTATCTTTTAATAAATACATCGACAGTATTTATTGGATTAAATTAGTCTGCAATTTAGCAAAGCGTCACTTGTAATATGTGAGTTACAAGTGACGCTTCAATAAAAAATTACACACAATACTACCATATTAACGACAACAACATAACAACCTCCATTTTACGTATGTGGAGTGAAGCAATCAGTAGTTTTGAAATCATTTGCCATAATTATCATCAAATGGAGTTTTCGTCATAAGATATATACATTCTTGTGCAAACTAATAGCTATCGTTAGTTAAATATACAATTTTCATTGTACTATTATTAAATGTGATGTCTCTCTGCTTGTCTATCATTCCAAACATTCTCATATAATGATGTTGCCATGATTTTCTTATAATTTTTTCCAGTAAATGGCAATATTATTTGGTAAAATTTTGGTCGCTGTATTATTTAAACTGATTTATAAGTTTAAAATGGTGTTTTAATAAAGATTGAACGATAATTGTGTTGTTAACAGTAAAGCCAAAATACAAAACAAATATTGTTTATTTCGACAGATAGAAAAAAAATCAGACGCTGTCTCTAAGAGGTAGACTAATATCTTGTTGTTGTCGGCTTCATGAACAGTTCATATAAGACCATGGGTGGTCCATAACGCTTTAGCAATCTTAAGATTAATATTAATAATTGTCTTCATAAGGAGAGTCATTGTTCAGCTGTATTTTCACCAGTCTGGACAAGATAAAATATGATTCGGGTTCATTTCTGTGTCAGGAGAGTTTCTGCAGATGAGTAAGTTTTAGTTCCATCCCTCAGAATTTTCATCTCTCTAATGTGTCGCATTCTCAGTTTTGTTAAGGTTTTTGCCAGAGTTCCACTTGCCTTAATTTGCAGATCTGGTATTACAACTTGATGGTTCTGTCATAAAATTTTGACTTTGCTAATGAGTTTAGACCCCTGAGAGTGAATTGGGGAATTATTTCATTATTAAGTAACCTTGCAACTTTTCTGCGGCCTCATTTCTGTCAATACCAATATGCGGCAGGACCCACTGCAAAGTGTATATTTAAATATTTGCCCTCAATGTTCATTTCTAACAGCTTGAAGGACAGCTTTAGAGTCGTTGAAGATTATTAATCCATCAGATCTGTCAGTCTATTGAAGACCATTATATATCTTTAGGAACTCTTGGATCACTAGGAGGTCACAGGTGTAGTTTGAGGCTATTTTACTGTACTAAATTTAAGATGTTTTGTGCTGCTATCTTGATACCAGCCCGTCCATTTTCCAGAGTCTTGTCCGAAGATCCATCAGTTTAAGCGCAAACAAAGCCCTCCCCTGAATATGATCCTATGGTTCTTGTTCCTTTAGTTTTGATATTAGAAATTAGTTCTTTCCAAAATTTTCAAGGTGATGGTATACCCTTTTTCTTGGATAGTATAATATATAAATATTGATCTTACTATTAATAATTGTAATATTAACTAAATTGAAAAATGCAAAAAACTACTTAAAAATCCAAAATTTTAGCCAAACAAATGGAAGAGAATGCGTGTCATTTATATTTATGTAAGATATGGTAATATGTAAAATTGGGTATACTTTGTGCTCATTTAATTAGGAGTGAGATAGTAATATGTAAAGTGTGACTTATGGTGGGGACCTATGTGTTCATTACATTTAAAGGAAGATAGTAATATGTAAAATTTGGCATATTTGCACACTTTTGTGTTCATTTCATTTGAAGTAGGATAGTAATACGTAAATCTTTGGTATATTTGCACACTTTTGTGCTCATTTATTAGAAGTAAGATAGTGATATGTAAAGTTTGGCATTTTGAATTGGGTGTAGCTTTGTGTCCATTTCATTTAAAGTAAGATAGTAATACATGGTTTGGCATATTTACACATCTTTGTGTCCATTTAATTTAGTAATATGTAAACTTTGACTTATGGGGATAGTAATACATAAAGTTTGGCATATTTACACATCTTTGTGTCCATTTAATTTAGTAATATGTAAACTTTGACTTATGGGGATAGTAATACATAAAGTTTGGCATATTTACACATCTTTGTGTCCATTTAATTTAGTAATATGTAAACTTTGACTTATGGGGATAGTAATACATAAAGTTTGGCATATTTACACATCTTTGTGTCCATTTAATTTAGTAATATGTAAACTTTGACTTATGGGGATAGTAATACATAAAGTTTGACTTATGGGGACCTAAGTGTCCATTAGATTTAAAGGAGGATAGTAATACGTAAAATTTGGCATATCTTTGTGTTCATTTCATTTCAAGTAAAATAGTAATACATATAATTTGGAATTTGATGTACCTTTGTGTTCATATTATTTGAAGTAAGATGTTAATATGTAAATATATGTAAGATGTTAATATGTAAATAGATGTTAATATGTAAAGTATTTTGCACATGAGTACACTTTTGTGTTCATTTCATTTGAAGTAAACCATTGTGTTTATTTAATTTGAAATAAGATAGTAAATATGTAAAATTTAATATACCAATATACTTTATGTACACCACATAAAGAATACAATTTCTGGTTATATTCTTTCTGTCACCATTGGGTGTACTACAGTCTTCTCACTTGATCTAATTATTTCACCTATTTTTTCCGGATCTTCCATGTTCGGGTTGATTTGAAATATTCACCCAGTGTAAAAGATGAGGATATTATTAATCTAGACACTATGGTCCCCTCTATAGAGACTGTCTGAGAGATCCTCACAAAGTGTGTGGGGGAACTTCAAAAACTCTGAAAACGTTCCATATCTACGAAAAACCTTTCCACAAAACCAGATTAGGACTATTCCTGAGACTTTGGACAGTGAACCGTAATGACAAAGATGATTAAACTGCAGCTGAAAATAATCATAGTTTGTGAAGAGGGTGAAACACTCTTTTATGTTATAGAGTGCAGAAGAACCCAGGTGTCAATTTCTGGTGTGTTATAGGAGCGTGAAAGGAACCACTTGCTAATGTCTGAGGCTTCGCTAGGAGACATTGATGTAAATAGATTCTTGCGTTTTGTAAGAAACACCTATTCACCACACTGCCCTCCAACTATTTTGTCACTTAAAGATTGTCTATAGATAAAACGTCTACCTAATCGAATATAATGCCTTTCTCAGTACAAGGGGTTCTTGGTCGGCAAGCAGGAGCTGCGGCAGGGCCCTCTGCGTTGCTTCCGCCTGCACTGTTTTCTGGCGTGCAGCTCCAGAGACGCACTCTTGGCCACCTCAGCGCTGTGTACTGCGTGCTGTACGATCGTTCGGGACGCTATATTATAACTGTGAGTCATTTTGCTTTTGGCTAAATTAAATATATTTTTTTAGGATAATTTTAAGAGTTTCATTGGCTTATGACTTTTAATTATATGGGAACACCCACAAGTCTCATTTTTATGTTTGTTCCAAAAAACTACTTGTGAAGTAATTTATCAACGTGAACGATTTTTAGTTATTGCTGAGAAAATGCGGTTTGAAAAGTGGTGTTTTGAATTTTCTGCTAAAACACACCACCAACTCCGTTGATGTCATCTGTGCTACTGTCATTGACGTTTATGATAATAACACTTGTCATGTCAATGTTTTAGTATTTCAAAAGTCGAATGGGCTAACTGGAGTCACCTTCAACTTCAACATGTAATGTTCAAAAAAATGGAGCGTATGAATTCTTGTTTTGTGCTTATGTACGAATCCATATCAACAAGGCATCCAGATCACGTGTTTTTACTACATCCCCTAATGTACAATTGAGAAGAGATAGTATAAAATTGCAATGAGACTCCTGTGACATTATTTCTCAAAAGCAATCATACAGTCTTGGGTAAATCACTTTGTGCAAGTTAATAATAACATTTAATTAAGTGCAAATCAGTGAAAGTCAATTTTTTTCTTTTTACCCGACTACAGCGCAGCCAAGGAAGGTTAATGAATTTAATAGTCTATGTATGTTTGTATGTTTGATCGCAGCCCAAAAACTGCTGAACGATTTTGGGAAATGAGGTATCAATCAGATTGTATTTAATGTAAGGGTGTCATAGGCTAGGTTTTTAGAGACAAAAAACATTTTGTACTAAAAAAACAGATTTAAAAAAAAATTTTCACACATCTCATCGAAAAGGATGTCATTTGAGAGGTCTTTTAAAATAATTATGAGGTTTCTTTCACTATTTTTTCCATAAACATGAAAAAATTGCTAACGCCGGCTATGGCTTTACAATTCAGTGACGACTATATTTCACTGAAATTATGATTACCTAACTTGTTTTTTTTATTTTTCAGTTTTTTTTCAATTTAATCTGGTTTTATTTTTTTATAGCATTGCTTTTATTTTTTTAATTAAGAGAAAATTTGGGACATATCTTTTTCACAATCACAAATGCCATTTCATGACGTTTCCTCGCAAAAGCTTTGCAATTTGTATGGTAAACTTTTTTAAAATCCATTTTTTAACAAATTAGGTTGTGAGTAGCGCTTATAATTAACCAAACTAGTTTAGTACGATTTTTCTTTCACATTTAAAATTTAATTTCGTAACGAGTACACTTGTTACAAAGAACTTATTTTACCTTTTTTGATATAAGTCTGGTTTACCAAAAATGTGAATTTCCCCTTTTCTTTTGTTTAAATGAAAGAATATATATAAAAAACAATTTTTCAAAAATTACAGCTTGGATTCGATTGCTTTATTATAAAAAATTGATTTGAAATATGCTCTTTCTATGACGAAACGCCTGTCAGTTGGTTGTCAAACATAAATTTTATAACCTCACTTTATGTGATCCTCTTTGAGCATTTCAATCTTTTGACTTTTTGGGTTTTTTTTACATATCAATGCCTGTTTGTATATGCAAATTCAATCTTTAAAATTACTAAAAATGGTAACCAAGTCGAAAAACTTATAACTTATATTTCCTTGACAAGGTACTGTTCTGTTTGAGAACTTTTTTTTTATATTCTTCCATTTAAAGAAACAGAAAACAAAAAATTTGTATTTTTACTAAACCAGATTTCTTCCTCTATTTATATAAGTAGTCAACATTTTGTTACAATATGTTACATGTTATTACAAAAAAATTGTAATAATTTGTGTTATTTACACATACCGGAGTTATTTTCCTAATGTCATTACTACCCTCAAAAATTCCGCACTGTTCGTAAAGACACTCATCACCACATCTATTATTAACTCATGCTAAGTTTCTGGATTAAGTTTTAACAAAAAGTTAATCTATTTTTTTTTCTATTTTTCTAAAACAATTATTTTAAACACTATCAAAACTAAACGTAATATTCTATTACTGACAAAAAGACGGACAATGACAGTAGGAATTAACATTAGTGACATCATTTGGTTTTAATTAGTTTTGGAATACGACACCCGTTTTGCATTTTTGCGGCTTGTTTCCATCATTCTACCGCATTATCATTTGGTAGTCATATAATTTCAGTTGTGATTTATAAAATTCTTTACAAAATTAATAGTTTATATTATTAATAAAATCACATTATTATGTAGAGGGTTTACATTACTCTTTAATTAATTCAGAAGGAGAAACAAGAGTGGAGATTGTGACGACGAAATTATCATAACAAACATTTCTAACGCCCTTACATCGTTAGAGCGTGGATTAATCACTTTTATTTTTAGAATGATGAGACCCATAACGTTACAACCTCCATCTCATTTGTATAAAATTGGACACTCTTTTTTATTAATACGTACACTATAAAATTAAAAACAGATATAGTTGTAAAAAAGACAGTTACGCTAATCAAATAATCACAGATTATTAACAATTTTGATGTCTTTTGCTCTACTCTAAAATAATAAAGCATTCAGTCGCTGAAAATCTTCAGTGGCGCAAGTTACAAAACATGACTAAATTTAGCTATATGGGGTTTATTGTAATAACGAAATTACCACTTGGATGTAATCATGTAATAAACAGATTAATTATAAACTTAGCTTTCTTGACAGTTGGTTTTAACAGCGATTGATTTTATGACCCTAAGATACATGAATCATTCAGTCCTATGTTGTATCAGTTACTTAACATATAGCTAACGTACGACAATAATGGTTGACGTAAAGTTTGCTTTAAAAATCGGCATGCTGTATCGTACTTGCGTTATTGTTGCTGTTATTTTCCATTAAAGTTCGGTGGCTTGAGATAAAAGAATATAATCTTGTAATTAAAGAAAAGGATGGAGCTATTTCGTTGACAATGACAGTTCTGAACTTTGTCCATGTACGACAGAAGACACATTTTTATAGGTTATTTTGTTTTGTTGCGTGTTAAGTACTATTTATTCATCGTGTCATTTTAGACATCAGCTGCGAATTGCCAAAATTTTGTTAATTATATAGTTAGTCGAAAGTATTTTACGAAGTTCATCCCTCAGTTTTCGAGTATGGATTTTACAAGCGTTTCTAAAAATGCAAAATACTTTTTATAAGGTGAAATATATAACCATATCTGTAGGTACCTAATTTAATACATAACATAATTTTTATAAGGTATCTATAAAATTTATCTTTTAGTTTTGCTGAGTTAATTATACTAGTAAGGCTAAATTTATTTTTAAATAACCTCTAAAGTCTGCCATAAGTCAACTGTTTTAGCTACCTTTACGTAAAAAGAAATAAGGTGCCATCTTAAAGAATGTAGCTGTCAAAGTAAAGGTTTCATAATGATATAAACATACCGCTGTCTGTTTAAAGACTTATAATTCCGTAACATTTACGTTATCCATAAAGTAACATGATACAACATAGGGCTGATCATCTCAGACACTACATTTAAACATATGAGAAGTGTACTAGAAGTATGTAAGAAAATAACAAATTTGAATTTTTGTCTTCCTTTTCACACCACCAGGGTGCTGATGATCTTCTGGTTAAAGTATGGTCTAGCATAGACGGACGTCTCCTGGGAACATTCCGGGGTGCCTCTGCAGAAATCACCGACATGGCTGTTGATGCAGACAACAGGTTGTTGGCTGCCGGCAGTTTAGACAGGTTGATCAGGGTATGGGATCTGCAGACGGCTGCTCCTGTTGCTGTATTGCAGGGTAAGGTTATTCAGTTATTTTAATATAATTTAAAAGCATGGAGATTGGATTACGTTCTGAAGCCCTCTTCACAATCTTTATTCTTAAACTTAAAACTACTTTTTACTAGCACTCCATTGTTATGCATGCTGCCAAACTCTGGAAAAAACTTGATTCTAACAATTAAAATGCTTCGTCAATTTATGATTTCAGAAGTTATCTGAAGAAGATAATTCAATCTTGATCCCCTATTAATACCCTTTCTTTTTCTATTCTATCTCTTTCCCCTATCCATGTTGATATGTAAATTTTTTGTTAATTTAGTTACTATTAGGTTAACCTTTACTTATATTCTTAATTGATATATTGTAATAGCTAGTTATTCTATTCCAATATTCCACAAAGCTAAGTTCTCAATTTCTGGTGTTTTGATTGTCTGGAAGAGATTGCTCATGTGGCAATAAGTTTGTCTGGAAGAGATTGCTCATGTTGCAATAAGTTATGTTGCCAACTAGCTGGCAGATGTACTAAATATGTCTTATCTATTTTGGAGAAAAATAAGAAACCGACTATGACCATCACCGGGCCCTGTATTTGGATTTGGATGAGTTGCTAGTTGAACCTTGTATTTTTCAGAGTAGCGTTTGGCTTCTTTAATGATAGGTGACATTTCCAGGTAGTCATGAATCTCTTAGTAACCAGGGCGCAGCAGATAAAACCCTCAGAATGTTGTTTTAAGTTCTCTGGAGGCAGAGAGTATATGAAATGCCAGCTGAGGGCCATAGTTGTGTTCCTTAGATCTAAATAGATTTTATGATTGAGGAATAAACTCTGAACTTTTTGCTTAGGGATAAGTTGGACTGTCTTCCAAGAAACCTGAGTAGATTTTTAAATCCATTAATGGTTTTATCTCCTTTGTACTTAATATGGTTTTTTCTGTCCTGCGGTCCAAATAAAAAATCATATATTTGGCACAAGATATCCGTGGCATGTGTTCTGGTCTTAGTTGTGGATGGGTGCGTGTTCTGGTTGGGTAGTTTCCAATGGGCAGTCTCCACGTTTAACCGACTAATGTGCCTAGGTAAACAATTTTTTTACACCATCTGTCCATCTCAATTCTGTTTCTATCACTTTAAAATTGTATATAATTTCAAATACGATTTTTAATTTTGGGCCAAAGAAGTGCATGTTTTGTGTCCCCTATCTTTTTCATTTAGAATTTAGAAATCTCTGATATAAGTATAGATGGATGGACCAATGGACAGCATTGCAACAATAGCGTAATGTTTGGACCATTCGTGTATGGAATCTTAAAAATATTAATGGGGTCAATATCAATTTAGGGTATTAAATTCAAAGAAACAAAAAAATTACTGAAAAATAAAGTGATATATTTTTCTTATAATATATTTTCATGTGGCTAATTCCTCCCGCTATTCTGAATGTAAAATGTTCTTAGTGAATATGAAAAAATTCAGCCGTATCCGAGACAATTCCCTTCAAAGTGCAAAATAGAAAAAACATTTTTTTGTTTAAATTACTCCAATATATTATATCATATTCTCCTAGGCGTAGAAAGATAAAACTTTTTAACTATCGGAAAACCCTTCTTCAAAATTAAATTTCAGTAATAAGGTCAGGTGACGATATGTAAAATGTTGACATGACGTTTTTTTTTACTTATTTTTATTAGAGATGTGCTTCTTCGCATTATTCTGAATAGGAAATAATTTTTAAAAAAATGAGTAACCGTTTTAGTGCCATGGTTTTTTTACTCATATATACTTAAAAATGCCAAACAAATCTTTTGTTTTCGATGTCATTTACCCTCGTCTCGAAAAAAAACTGTATCTCTTCCAAAAATTATCCAATTTTAATAATTTTTTCCGTGTTTTCTTAATAAAAACTTGTCCAAGGATAATAAAATACAAAGAAAATTATGGAAATATATATTGTGAACAAAAATTATAACAAAAACTGAAATCAAGGTCACATCGTATTTTCGCAATCCGGTACATCCTCCGTATCAGCAAAATAATTGTTATCATCACTATCACTCAAAATTTGCATTACGCTAAATTGTGAGAACACCACAATGTCACTCCCACTATCACTTTCTTCACAACTTGAAAAACGATCATTTTCACTTGAATTATTTTCGTATTCCGACATTATGGGTTAAAAATTTTCTTTCCTGGATCCGTTTTATATTGTAATTACTAATAATATTATATATATAATAATATTATATATAT
The DNA here is from genome assembly GCA_039881145.1 of Druceiella hillmani. NCBI lineage: Eukaryota > Metazoa > Arthropoda > Insecta > Lepidoptera > Hepialidae > Druceiella > Druceiella hillmani. Next base: position 5,053,312 of record JAYKKI010000030.1, on the reverse strand, counting down.
AATAATAAGATAAAAATTAGCGATGCATGCGAGCGACCTCCCCTACCGCGCGCTAAACAGCAACTAATTTCGCGAGCGCCATCGCGCTCATTACAAATTTAGTTAGTACGCACGAGCGTGATGGCGCTTGTCAGCACTTTAACGGTTAATAAAATTACATTGTTTTCAAAATATTTTATTTTTTCTGAATAGTGAATCTAATCAGTCCTACGAATATATATTCTAAAGAGGAGTCTCCTGCATATTAAAATCTATTTTTGTTTGAAAATAAAATATCATCGAGCTTCCGTTGTGACGTTTCAAAACTGCTATCTAATATTTAAAGCTAAACGCCAGTATCGTATACAGCGGTGTACATCAAGTTTTATATTTACAGGTCACAGTGGTATGATAACATCGGTGCACTTTTGTCCAGCGCGCGCAGGTGACTTACGGTGTCTCGTGTCCACCAGTACGGATGGCTCTGTCGCGTTCTGGACGTATAGCCAGCTGCATCATGAGAAGCCTTCGTTTATGTGAGTCAAAACACTACACTGTTTATGTCCTTTGTGCTTTAACAAGCTTTAAAAAAAATTGAACTCTCTAATAATAGTCTAGTATCATAAACTGATGTTTAGAAAAACTTAATCTGTATTGAAAAATATTATTGAAACATATTTGTGTAAGATCAAATTATTTCTATCAATTGAAACGTACCTATTTTATGGAAAAACGCAGATAAAATATCCTTACCTGGTTTCCATTGTCCAATTCATTTTTAGAGTTTTTTACCGAAATTGGAAAAATGTACACTTTCAATGTCATAGATATCTCTTTCTGTATTGCCTGTTAAATTTTCCAATGTAATACATTATTTTGGATACGTCATTCCTTGAGCTGAAATGTCTCTTGTTATAAGAACACCTTGAACTTAATTACAATCTTGTTAACACAAACTTAATTTTGTTAATAAAAGTTAATACAAACTTAACTTTGTTAATAAAAACTTAACCTCAATTAATCTCAATGATAAACTGTTAGATCGATACGTAGTTTACGTATTACGCACATACAAGATAGATGGTGTGTCACAAGATCATAGGTCAAACGTGGACAAGAGTAAACACCGAACTAATCAAAGTGGGTAAAATTTGCATATCCACTCCTCTATGTCAGGGAATGGGGTCATATAGCATAATGCAAATCGATAACAGCTGATATAAAGTTGGATGTGGATATATTATTCCCAATATGTCAAATTTACAGATCTTCACAAGCCTGTTTGACGAAACAAAGTGTATATTGTATCCTGTTATTTCCGCTATCCACGGATCTAACATACTAATCCACGAAACTCGTAAGCCCTACAGGGTTGTTAAAAATTCACATAAATATTTGTAAAGAGCGGAAGTCTTTCATTTTGTCAAAAACACAGAACGAAAGTCAGGTTACTTTTAATGCCTTTAGCCAATGGCTGGCTTAAAGATGTGATCATCACTGATTATTTTTTTTATAATTTCTAAATAATTATAATGTACATTGATAGATTTTTATTGTTGTTTTTATTCAGTGTTAAAAATTTAAAAAATTGTATTTTATATTTTGCCCATCCCTGAGGGCCAGTCACCGAATTGTTTGGCTATTTTATATTCCAGAAAATATCTGCTCCTTTTCTAAATTTTGTACTATTACTGTATGGCCAACACCATTTTTATCCCACTTTTTAAATTTGTTACTACAAATAGGCCAAAATAATTTTGCTTGAAGCAGTTACTGGATTCTTTTGTCTTATTTTTTGAAACGGTTGATGTATGCTAAAAACTTTTGCGACTGGGAAGCACTGCAAAATATTTTGGAGACCTGTATCTCTCGAAGACGAAATGAGAAATACTACTAGATATTATGTTTTCTGTTTCAATGCAATTCTTCAGCCATATCCCAATCAATAGTGTTGTCTCCAAGTTTAAAAGCTGTACTTGGAAAAAATTAGGATGTTTTCTATGTTCCTATATTATAATGTTATTTTCTATATTATATATTTCTATTTTATATTTTACTACATCTTCTTTTAAAATTTCGTCACCATCAATTTTAAACTTCAAAGAGTTACGATACTGTGGTATACAGACAGATAGATGAATATTACAAAATTAAAAGAGTTTCTGTTATGCAATTTGGCTACAAAAATTCAAATAAAAAACCATGTTACTCGATGGATTCATAGACATACATTTATAGTGTACATTGTAATTTATAATTTACATTAATTTACACTTTTTGTAACAAAAGTTGTAATATAACTTTATTAGTATGGTACCCAGTTTTTACTTGCCGTAAAAACTGGGTACCATACTATTACTTGTGTATTAAAAAAAATTAAAAAAGAAGACATTTGGACCGTTTTATAAGACATATGTTTACTTTCATACCAACCAAGAAAATGTGAAACATAAGGTATAGTATATTTAACTCTTCAAGGATCCAGGCGGCACTAATACGCAAATTTATGCGCATGGCGCGCTGGTGTGTTTTGCATACATTTTGACGTCAGTAACATAAATTTGTTTTGGGACCGACATCAGTCCCTCGGGCCGTCGATCGGTTAACTTTTTATTTTACACCAATGTCATGAAGGTAGATTTTATTTATTTATATATTTATGCACTTTAATGTATACAATTGATACTAATGGAGGACTTATTGGTATGAGAGCATTATAGCCACTCAGAACACTGGTCGACGAGTGGTCATGAATCAAACTCGAGTCCCTGCAGTGCACCACAAGTGGACCTGATCACAAGACATAACCATCAAAGACGGTTATGTCTTGTGATTAAATTTCCAACATATTAACTGGATATATACTTATATTTCCAATATAATAACATGATTATCAGTCCAACATACCATGGCGACAACAATTAATGATGGAATTTTCTCCATGTCCACCATTAAACTTTAGTTTTTCCTCTTTTCCACGTTGTGAGTATTACAAATACATATATATACATACATCTAAAAATATTATTAAAAAAAATTGCAGTTCGAAACCCGTGCAATATATGGAGCGCATGCGGCCAGGTGCGTGTCACATGATCTGCTGCGCTTGGTCGCCCGGTGGCGCATTCCTGGCTGCCGGCTCGGCAGACCACCACGTCAGGGTTTACATGATGGCTGAGACGGGACCCAAGAGGATACTTGAGGTGGATAATTTTGATTTTCACCCTGTTTACGACAAATCATAATAATTTCATTAAAGCAGGTTTTTTGCAAAATTATTAAATATTGCAGATGTAGCAGATTACGGGTGGCTTGAAACGCTCAATTATGATTGTTGAGATCATACAAGAATATTTCAATTTCTTTATCGGAATCGCCGTTCGCATTTTGTGTTTTATTTTCATTGACTAATAATGTAAACTATCTCTGAAATATATTTTTTGAGCGACTGAATGACTGACAGCCTGGCAACGTTCATATTGCCACGGTTAACAAACCAGAAAAACTTTAAATCACATAGTCCCACTAATCACACAGTCCCGCTAATAAAATTATGACTAAAGCACCATTTAAACTTCATCGGTAGTTTAAACTTAATGATTGATCTTATGAAGCTAAGATGAACTTTGGAAATTTTGGGACTAAGTAAATTGAAAATGTATATTGGATGTAATATAGAATATTAGGATCATTGACCAAGTGAAGTCAAAGCTTTATAAATTTTATATGTCAAACAAATTTAGTTAATGTATTTTTATATGTGTTTTATTAATATTATATAGAAAATATTATGCTATTAATTTAAAAGCATTTACGCAAGATATGTCGTCTTTGTTGAATAATAAATATTTGATACAGACGGCAGCGCATTCTGAGGCAGTGGATTCGTTGGCTTGGGCGCATCGAGGCTTGCGCTTCGTGTCGGGCTCCAAGGATGGGTCAGCCATCGTGTGGCAACTGCATGCGACGCAGTGGAGACACGTCGTCCTCGACATGACTGTTAGTGAGCCAGGGTAAGTTTTTTATGTTCTCTTTGTTTAATTTTTTATGCATCTTTGGCACATTGTAATGAGGTAAAAAGAGTAAAACTTGTAGGGAAAAAATTTTTGGGTAATTCGAGATAGATAATGGATAGTCATTAGAGTTGTAACAAATGCTGTATTCGGCCATAAATTGGATATCAAATATTCAATGTAATCTTTGGTAGAATAGCAAAATATTTAGGTAAACTATTCACCTGGTTTTGGAACCTACATTATGTGAAAGTCGTAACCGTGAGTATTATTAACATATTAATATTATTGAAATTACAAGCCTTTATTGTTGCACACTAGCATCATATCTATATTGTGTTAAAGTAATGAATTAAGCAATGTGCATTGTCCATGGCTCGCTTGCTTATACTCCACTTTAATCCATTCCCTGTTCCTAACATGTCGCTGTTTTGCTTCTGTATTATTTAATTTTTTCTTTTGTATCATTACTTATTGTTACATTTACAATCTACCACAGTTCTCACTTGATTCATTGTAGTTGTCCGTAAGTGATTGTCCTTGTAGCACTAGGTCTGCCACGCTACTGCCAACTGAGATATCTAAGATTGAAATTCAGCATAAAAATTACCTGTCTTATATATAGTACTTGCAATTATATAAATTAAATACTCGGTTTTTGATGATTCTTAGGTTTTTATATTCCGGCTTCTGTTAAGAATTATATCTTGCTATATTTTTTGTAAAATATTTGTTCAGCTTTTTCTCCAATCATATGGTGTTTCATTTCACATTCATTTCTATCTGTGCATAATTGCCTTCGTGCCTTGCAGAAGGTTGTTCCAGTTTTTACTGGGCTCATTGACCATTCTTTGTCACTATACAATATCATATTTTACACTGACTTCCTACCAACCTGGGTAACCCAAGTTTTGTTAATTTCCTTAGATGATACAGCTATGCATATAAATGTTGACATAACAGATTACAGATTTTCTATTACGCTAAGGGGCCTAGTATCAATCACAGTTTAAACCATTTGTCAACAAACCAACAATCAAGCATATATTACAATAACCGCCATTTAGCTAAATTTACACTTCATTCCATTTCAATAGAGAATGTTTGTAAATAAAGTAAATGACACAGGTATGTATTCATGGTATTAGATTTTCTTTTCCCCTCCCCGTCCCTTTGCCCTTCCTCATCCCTTTCTCCTTCCCCTTTGCCTTTGCTTTCGCCTTCAGTCTTGTCTTCACTCTCGCCTTCCCGTTCACCTTCAAGTTTGCATTCATCTTCACATTTCGCCTTTGCATTCGTGTTCACCTTCCCGTTCGCCCTCTCGTTCGCTTTCGCCTTGGCGTTCGCCCTCGCGTTCACCTTCCACTTTCCCTTCGCCTTCCACTACACCTTCCCATTCATTCACCTGCACCACACCTACCCTCCCCTTCCCCTTCAGCTTCAAATACCCCTTCCCTCCCTATCCCTCCCTTTCTCCTCCACTTTCCCTTTCTCTACACATTCCACGTCCACTCTCCCTTCCCGTTCCCATTCCCTATCCTTCATCTTCCCCTTCCACCTTCCCTTTCCTTTACCTTTCCCTTCACCTTCCTCTTACCTCCCCCTCCCCATTCTCCTTCTCCTCAACTTCCTCGTCCCATTCACCATCCCCTTTTCCTTCCCCTTATCTTCCTCTACCCATAGCCCTACCCTTCCACTTACCGTTCCCCTTACCTCCTCCTACCCATAGCTCTACCCCTCGATTTACCCTTCCCCTTCACCATCCCCTTCACCTTCCCTTTACCTCCTCCTACACATACTCCTAACCCTACCGCTAGCCCCCCACTTCCCCTTCCCCTTTACCACCCCTACCCCTCCCCTTCTCCCCATTTCGCTTCCCTTTCCCTCCCTACCCTTCCCCACCTGTTCTTTTATGTTTTTTCATTCAAAAGTTATTAAGTCATACAATAGTGGTCATAGTAATTTTAAAAATTATAAATGGCTGCCATTTCCAAAATAATTAACTGATATGTGTCATCTTCGCAATTATTCAATACAATCACCCATGCAATAAATATACCAAAATCGTTAGAGTCGTTTCGTTAGAGTCGTTTCCGAGAAATCATTTACAGATATATATATATATATATATATACACACATACATACAAGAATAGCTCCCTTTTATTATATTTATTAATAGTATAAGATAATATGGATTTATTTTGTGTTTGTCATTAAAAAATATAATTTTTATTGGTATACACATTTGCACTATATAATATAATGTCATAGTGCATATAAATATTACTGGACATTGACCTTAAAGTTTTATATCATAGGTATTATTTTATATTATCGAAGATTAAAAATATACAGTGAAATAAGAGAAAAAGTTTCACTATTATAAAAAAACTCGACCTTGTACTGTGTATAAAAAATGTATTCTGCACTGCAAAATAAAAATAACACTTATTTCAAAATAATATGTCAATGTTTTTTCGCTATCCTTGTACCAAATACCCTGTATATTTGTTATATAGTCATATATATTTCAACGATAGTGTATTACACTAAAAGAAATCCAGTAGAATATTTTTTGTGTCAATTGAAAAGTAATGGATAATGGATAGCATATTCGGATATATGTTTTGTACGTGTCAGAATATTAGAACATTTTTTCAAAATGTTTTATACCTCTGAGTTTTTTGCGATTAACAGTTAGGGTCGTCCATTTTTTTCCTCTAAATTTTACAATTCATATTAGCAGAACATCCATGTAATATTAATAACATTATTTAGCATGATGGTTTAAAAAGTTAATATAGTGATTGTAGTGTATGGTTTAATAATATTATGAATGAAATAAAATAAGTTTTATGAATAGTTGTTGACTGATTGAATATATATTTGTGCCAACCATATCTTAACTGTCAAATTAGTTTGTTTATAAATATTCTCTTTTGGTATGGAAAAGTGTTGTTAACATTTTTTTTGGGGAATACACTGAAAAATCTAAATTTGTTCTTTTGTCTTGAATCTAAATTTGTTAATAATCTGTTATTATTTGATTAGCGAAACCGACTTTTTGAAGTAAAACTTCTTTATGCACGCTTGACTTGGGGAGTAAGCTGGTGAATGCGTGACGAGAGTGTTACGAAAAGTGTGATCGGGCGAGGCAAACGGAAGTTGAGAGGGAGATATAAGTTAGTGAAGACAGATAGAGAGAGAGTTACGTTTCGTATATTACTGTAGGGACAAGAGACAGAGGTATGAGCACACATTTTCTTTCTCTCTTCCTCTCATAGCCAGTGCATAAAATATATATATATGCGAGTTTGCTAGCGTTACGTGAACGGTGATTTTTTGGTTATTTTGTAATTTCATTTCGTCCTTTAACAATTTTATAAATTATTATTTTGTTCAATGCATTAAATATTCAACGTTTAAAGTGAATAAAATTGTAAATTCATTTTAAAATTCATATTTTGTGAATTTGAAGTTTTACTTGAGTCGTGTGGTCTAAAGCACACTCGTTTTTTTACTAATATATCTATTTTTAACCTTATAGTTGTGATTACAAAAGAGAATGCGAAATTTTGTGAGTGAGACAGAAGTTTTAACGTAGTTTAGTACTCTTAATAATGTACAGACAATGGAAATGTTTCTTAAAGCCCATTTAATAATAATACAATTTCTTTATCAGAATCACCCATCGCTTTTCCATTTTATTTTGATTAACTAATAGTGTCAATCTATTAATTAATAATGTAACTCTATTAATTTTATAACTTTTTAATATTTTAAAGAACGTTCAGTAGAATGGCAGACAGCCGGGCGGCCATTTGCTGCGGTTAATCTACAAATAGGAACTTAAACCATCCAGTCCTGCAAGTAACAATGATTTATGTTTAAAACTTGCAATGCAGTTAAAGTCATTGACTTTACGAAATTATGACTAAACCGTTGTTTAAACTCCTTAGATTATTTAAACTGTGATTGATCTTGCGGACCTTAGCAAATAAATTAAATTGACCATGATTTGCAGAGAGAAGATGGAGAATGATGACAGCAAGAAGTTAAAGGTTACCATGGTCGCGTGGGACTGCACCGACTCCTACATTATTACAGCCGTTAATGATCACACACTTAAGGTGAGGCTATGTTTAAGTAGTTTTTAGAAAAAATTAAACAAAACATTTGTATCTTTCTTAATTGACAAAAAATTACAGTACAGGTGTTACTTTAATGCGAATGCTGCTAAACCTCGTGCCACATAAGGCGAAATTTGAATTTGATCACAGCAAGGAAATTTTTCTCACATTGTTTACATGTTTTATGATTTAAAATGTCATAAAAATACAGAAGAACAGACTATAAAATTTTGATTTGAAACAGTGCTTATTTGCTTCACAACTGTTTTCTCATGAAGTGATTTTCCGATCACTCGTGGTACGCAGCAACCAGGCTGTAGTGGTGTATTATTTTGCTCTGGCATATATTTACAGCACTTAAATTGACTTCAAGATTCTATATATTAGTTCTGGTAGATTGAATACAAGTGAGAGTTTGAACTTAAGAATTATATCGAGACTTTTTCTTCCTTGTATCCTTTTAGCTATGTAACTTTAATGTCATTTTCATGTTTAACGTTAAAGTTTATTTTATTGCAATCGAAACTTAAGCTCACTTTTGCTTGTAGCGTAAAGTTTTCTAAAAGATGTTTTTCAAGTTTTTGCTATTTATGTATTTATTACAAAAACCCCACACCTAACTTACAGATTTACCCAAAATATTAAACATGTTCATGTATTATACACAATAGCGAGGAGCATAAAGCTATGTAAATGAACACGTTTGAGTATATCGATATAATAAAATAACTTACAGGTGTGGTGCGCGCTGACGTGTCGCCTGGTTCGTGTCCTACGTGGGCACACAGATGAAGTCTATGTGCTAGAATCACATCCGTTACATTCTTCGGTGTTACTATCAGCTGGACATGATGGTTAGTTTCGTTTTTCCACATTTTGTATAAGTGCAGAGGATTACAAACCATCACATCAACAATATGCACGTCCATTATTAATCAGATGTTATTAATATTCATTAAAGAAGAGTTCACTTCGTGATAATTTTCTGGTTATAGGTAATTAGCATTTATGCTAGTCTAGCTTTATTGACATTTTTGAAGTAAAACTTCTTTACGCACGCTTGACTTGGGGAGTAAGCTGGTGAATGTGTGACGAAAGCGTTACGAAAAGTGTCATCGGGCGAGGCGAACGGAAGTTGAGAGAGAGATATAAGTTAGTGAAGACAGAAAGACAGCGAGTTACGTTTCGTATATTACTGTAGGGACAAGAGAGAGAGGTGCGAGCACACATTTTCTTTCTCTCATAGCCAGTTATGTTTTGTATATCTAAGACACAGTGCAAGCCTATTGCCTGTATCACACTGTAGGAGCAAGAGAGAGCAGTGTGCGCGCACATTTTCTTTCTCTCTTCCTCTCATAGCCAGTGCATGAAATATATATATATATATATATATATATATGCGAGTTTGAAAATATAAGATGGAAATAAACTACATGTTTAGATTTGGGCCTTTATTACTGGGAATTTGATTTTTTATATAAAAATTATTCATTTAATATAAATATTCAATTTATTTTTATGATTTGCTGCATTAATGTACTAAAAAACATTGAATTATAACAAAAAACAGACGCTAGTTGACGCAGCAGAAATTATTGTATTGGCGTCTATCTCACTAAACTCGATACTATATTGTTTAAATGCTGACATTATGAATTTCTTTACATCACTTTGTATTTCCCTCTGTCAAACATTTTAGAAGCGAGCTAAGTTTCCATATCAAATGTATTTGATAACCCTATAGATTCTTACCGTCATAATCTTACTGTGATTTTGTTTTTATTCATATATTGAATATATTTGGCGTTAATTTTGTAGAAATTCATTATTTACAATTAAATGAAACTACGTGATGTAGTATTATTTCTACTTTATTTAAGTTCTTTACCACGACCTAGGTTTTGTTGTATTACAACATCTATTAGCAAAGATTAACTCTTACGAACATCCAACAGCATTTATATGTTTCAAAAACAATGGCGGAAGCCGGGTTTGTGTGGGTTTTCCTACTACTTATGTTAGTGAGTTTATTGTAGGGGAGCGGTGTAGGTTGTATTATATTTTTAAGAGTTATACGATATGCCAGTATTTTAGTGGGGGTAATCAATTAATAAAGAAACCGGGAGATATGTAGAATTAGTGGTATAAACTTCTGGATCCGGTTCCGGTATACGTAATAAAATTTGTTGTAACTAGTAATCTTAGATAGTTTTCGTTTGTGCTAAACTTAGGAATTTTTTCTATAGAGTGAGCATTCTCCTTTCTATGGATTGTTCTGTGAGTTGCCTATGTCCATTCTGTGACATGAGATATGGATATGGTCATCTCACTTCGTAGAAGAGTTTTTAACCTTTGCTCTAGAAAAGTTTAAAAAACTATAGTCAACTCACTTCGTAGTAGAATTTTCAACCTTTGCTCTTGAAAAGTTTAAAAAACTATGATTTTGTGTTTAAGTTCAGATCAGTTGACTCATGCAGGATCTAACTTTTATTCAACTTACACTATTAACAGGTCAAATCTTCATCTGGGATATAGAACGTGGTGTGGTGCTGAGTAAATTCCTGAACCATATGGAGGGCCAGGGCCATGGGGCTGTGTTCGATGCGAAATGGGCCCCCGATGGAGCGGCCTTGGCTGCCACTGATTCGCACGGTCATATATTGATGCTTGGGCTTGGCCAGGGTCATCCTAGATTGAAGACGGTAAGTGAAATAAATATACTATTCGTTTATGTAAGTTTGTCAAATACTTTCATGCAATAAAATCTCAAATACAGTAATACCTCAACTTAAGTAATTTTGGAATAACATAATTTTTCACTTTGTCTCGCCGAGTTGCGTGACGCTGCATATATCCCAGCTTGACGTCTTTCAGTAGACGATTGCTACGAATATCATGAACAACATATGTAGTTTATTTTATTATTTCCTTTTTACCATCGATTGGAGATCTTGCAGAGAAGATTCTATTCCAAGAGCTGGTGATTAATTGTGATAACATATTTAGGGCGCAACAAAATTTTGCATCGTAGTGTCTTTATGTTAGTAGAGAGGGGAACGAGGATTCTGGCAAAGTGTTTGCGTTTATTTTGCGATTGCGGAGCTGCAAAAGCTGTAAAAGAATAACCCCTTGGAAATATTCTTTAGAAACTTTGAAATAATTTGTATTGATATGGACTGGCCCATTGGGCATACAGTGTCTTGCGACAGTCCAAACGTCCATGGATCATGTACAGGCGTCGTTGGAAGGTACTACAGAAGACAGTGATATTATAGAGATAGACGCCAACATGACAGTGCTCGACGAATAAGTATTGCGATCACCAAATATCGTCGTATTGTCATCATCGGACATCAAAGACAAAGAGGCACTATTTGGCATATTCGGAGTGGCAAACCAAAGTGTAAGCGAACGAGTGGCATTGGCAATTAAAATACATAATAATACGAAACACTTGTTGTCATTTTGATGTTATCACGAAAAATCTATGGCGCAGACTCGGACTACGTCTTTCGGTATTTTTTTTCAAATTATATGGTTTTAAATTATATTAAAAAAGAAACTACTTAGTACTACTTGAACATAAAAGTAACAGTTAAAAAATATGTATACATAGAACACAAATTTTTAACCAGATGCATGTCTAATGATATTAGAATAACAAATGATTATACAATCAAACAAACAAAACTACTGCACTAAAACCATAAAAAACATTTTTGTCACTTAGATCTGGAAATATTTGACCTCTCCTAAGTTTATTTCATCAACAACTTCATGCCGAAATAGTCAAACCATTAAGACAGACGATTTTGAGCAGTAGTGGAACATAAAAGTTCTTAGTTAATTTTGATTTAGAAAAACTCTAAATTTTTTTAAATTCTATAGAAATATATAAATAAAAATGCCACAAAATTTTAAAGGTTATTAACTATGACTAGAATGCGGCGAATGTGTATTTCCAGTGTGCGGAAAACATATTTTAGACAAGATGAAATGTTTATTAGCATCTTTGTTAAATTTTATTAAACATATTTATAAAAATTTTGGAAAAAAATGTGGTTTTTAAATAATTGTCAGAATGATATGACGGGTTATCCTCCTGTATTGAATTGATCGTAACAAGACTTGGTTGTCGGATAATGTTCGATGTATTAGGGCTATTATAATGACATTTGGCTTACTAATACCATGTTCCATCAGCACTAAAAACGATGTAATATTCGTAATTTCACTCACTCTATATCACAAATAACAAATGATTTAACAGATAAACCAATCAACAGTTATGTCCAACTAAACTTTGAAAAATATCTAGCCAGAAGAAATGTGTCAGGGTTGCCATCATAAATAATCCATAAAGATTGAATTTGAAATAAGCAATTAAAATTAATATTATTTTATTAATAAGAAGCAAATAATCATTTATCTAAACGACAAATAAAAAATATCATATTAACAGTTATTCCGACAAGTTTATTTTCAATATCGATAATAATATTTTTTATAAACTTTAATATTGGAGGGAATAATGAATGGATGTTAAATATTTTTAAATGGCAATAATTTTGATTTACAAAATGTGAACAAAGTTGGCCTTGAAATTAATTTTATCCTTTTTATGTAAAACAATGCAAATGAAAGGGATAGTTAGATAAGTCAAATTCACTATCGATTGCCAAGAAGAGTATTCATGCGATATTGCCACATTTCTTACGTTTATTGAAATATAAGATATAGGTGATGCATTTTCACGTTAATGACTTATGACAATTTTTATATATCCAAAAAAGGTGTACTATTATACATTAAAGTCCCAAAGTTTCCTAACTTTACATAGTGTATATTTTGAAAAATATGGCGAAAATATGCTTCCAACCTGTGTTTCCATAACTACACAATTTAAAATTATGAAAAAAACAGGTTTTTTAAAAGCCTATGCAAGGGTTGTAGGAAAACTATAGTAATAATTCTATATGTCATAATTTTTCAAATATGCACTACGTTTTTATGTCTATGAGAAATGTAGTAGACAGTATATTTACATTGTAAAAATTGTTACTTGCAAAAAGTTTAAAAGAAAATCATTCAAATTTTGATATGCACCTAAATGTGTCCAGAACTGTATAGTTCAAGTTCTATTCGTATTTGACCGGTTTTTATTTGTTTTGTTAGACAATTAATCTTATTTCTAAGTGGTTGATTCAGTCTTTAGTTACCACCCTTACAAACATCTATAAGATATAGTTTTCTGGGAAGATAATTGGTTAAGAATCTGACATCTATAATAATTTTTATGTGAATTTGTAGGCATCGCGGCTTATGTCTCTCGTTCCCACTTAGCTATTATTTAAGGGTAATTCAGGTATTAAATATTTGATATGGAAAATGTATATGATATGTAAGATAGGAGAAAAAATATTATTATTGGGAATGATGCGATCAGAGCAGAATCTTGCATAATGCGTGAACAGTATTGTATGATTTAATTTTGGCATCAGTTAATATGTATGTAAATTTGTCGAAATTTAATCTATATATATAAAACAAAGTCGGGTTTGTTACAACACTTATAACTCGAGATCTGCTGGACCAATTTTCATGGTTTTTGATTTGTTGGATTTGTCTCCGCCCCGAATAGCAGAATATATCTTAAAAATACTGAAAAATTGACGAATACTTGAAAAATGCGTTATTTTCCCTAAAAGTTCTTTAATTTCGGAGCTGTCAAATTTTTTTGTCAAAATCTGTAAGTAATGATTGACATTTATCCATGCGTTCATAGAACTATTTAAAATGGATGAATAAACTATTATGTGTATTTTTTTAAAGAAGATTGAAAAATATTGCGCGTGCGTTCAGAAATGTGTATTCATTATACTAAATCATTTCAATAAATGCTCATTTGTTTATTACATGTCAAACATTTGTTGTGCAATCCTGTCAAATACTGTAACAACTATTTATGTGTGCGTTCAGAAATTTATTTTGTGCAAAATATCTCGAAAGTTCAGGTAGGTACTGTTATATTTGTTTGTTTTAGACATTAATTTGTGTAAATTATTTATTAAATTAAAGATTTATTCTACAGGCTAACAAAAGTGTAAATGTCTTTTCATAAGTTGTCTATGATTTTTCTAGATAAGCTATTATCTATGTCTCGATTGTTTTATGTGGTTTTGTGCGAGTGCATATTCAGTATTACTATTAATAAAAATGCCGCGTCCTAGAAGATCTAATCTTTCCCAGCGGACCCGTAATGCAATTAGGCAACGGAATATCGCGAGTCAATTATCTGACGAAGAACGAGAAATCGCCCGAGAAGAGCGCCGCGTTAGTATGGAGCAAAGAAGGGCCTTAATTCGTGCTTCTCAAACACAAGAGCAAAGAGAGGCAGCCCGTGAAACGGCTAGATTAGAAACGAGAAATCGTCGAGCTTATCGTACAGATGAACAGAGGAATAATCTTCGAAGTGCAAGAAGAAATGGTTCAAGTATTGATTTGAATCGAGCAGCGTTTCGATATGATTGCACCATCGACTACGCCTTGCATCGTTTAGTTTGCATTGGTCCAATGGACGTTGTTTGCCAGCATTGTGGCGCATTGAAGTTTGCTGGTGAAACGCCCGGTTTATGCTGCCTTAGTGGTAAAGTGACATTGCCATTAGTGGTCCCGCCACCAGAGCCATTGCGTTCCCTGCTTTATGGCGAAACACTAGAATCACGACATTTTCTAGCGAACACTCAAAAATACAATGCCTGTTTCCAAATGACTTCATTTGGGGCGGAATTCATTGAAGAACACAGATATAATCCGACGTTTAAGGTAATTTACGTTAAAAATTTTATTTTCTATGATTGTAAAAAAAAATTGGAATGTAGTTCGTTACATTTCTGTAAAAAGTGTTTGTAAATCTAACTATAACTATGGCTTTGAATTTACGGATTCAAGGCCAGATTTGCCATCGCATTGGATCATTGCAACCGATTGAAGATGGACAGCACAAATTCTTGCAAATATACTTCATGGGCAATATGGAAGAACAACTTGACCGGCGTCAAGGGATCAACACAGCTACGAAAAGAGCAATTCTCCAAGATTTGCAGCAAATGCTTCATGAACATCATGCATTGGTCAGGCTGTTCAAGACTGCTTTAGAGCGCATGCCAAGTGATGACTATAAAGTTGTAATCAGAGCAGATAAAAGACCAGCTGGAATACATGAACGCACATTTAATGCTCCAACAATCGATGAAGTGGCAATCCTGATTGTTGGTGAAAACTTGGAAGCATGTGATATTGTGCTTACACGACGCAATACTGGGCAACTACAAAGAATATATGAAACGCACCGTTCATATGACGCGTTACAATACCCGCTGATGTTTTGGCAAGGAGACGATGGATACCACATTAATATCAAAATGATTAATCCATTGAATGGTAAGATCAATATCATTGTTTTCATTTTATCTTGATACACATTTTATTCTGTTTGCTTTTGGTACACAAAAAAGGTTATCACTCTTAATTTAGTAGAGAGTAGCTGTAAGAGTCGTAAACCTATTAGGGGTTCTAAAATACAATTTTTACTGTATTTGTTTCAGGTGAGGAAACTACCAAGAAGGTTAGTTCGATGAATTATTACGCATATCGTTTGATGATTCGTGACAATTCTGACAATTATTTGTTGCGATTTCGTCGACTGCTTCAACAATACTGCGTTGACATGTACGTTAAAATCGAAACGGAGCGCCTGACTTTCATCCGTTTGAATCAAGCTAAATTGCGTTCGGAAGAGTATATTCATTTACGCGATGCAATAAGCACAGAAGGAGATTCAGAAAATGTTGGTCGATTGACTATTTTACCAGCGACATACACAGGTAGCCCGCGTCATATGCATGAATATGCGCAAGATGCAATGACATATGTTCGTCATTCTGGTCGGCCAGATCTATTCATTACATTTACATGTAATCCGAAATGGATGGAAATTATTCAATTGCTGCTTCCCGGACAAACATCAAGTGATCGACACGACATCACCGCACGGGTTTTCAAGCAAAAAATTCGGTCACTAATGAATTATATTGTTAAGCAACACGTCTTTGGGATTACTCGATGCTGGATGTATTCAGTCGAATGGCAAAAACTAGGCCTACCGCATGCTCACATTCTAATTTGGTTAGTAGACAGAATTCGGCCAGATCAAATAGATGACATCATATGTGCGGAGATTCCTGCTCCTGAAACCGATCCAGACCTACATGATGTTGTAATCACGAATATGATTCATGGACCATGTGGCACTATCAACCGCCAATCACCGTGCATGGTCGACGGCAAGTGTTCCAAACGGTATCCGCGAAAATTCACGGCAGAGACCATTACAGGCAACGATGGTTATCCATTGTATCGGCGTCGATCGCCCGATGATAATGGTAGAACTATCACAACTAAAGTGAAAGGAAACGATTTCATAGTTGACAACAGTTGGATTGTTCCATATTCGCCACTTCTTTCCAAAACATTCAAGGCACATTGTAATGTTGAGTATTGCAATTCGGTCAAATCTATTAAATACATTTGCAAATATGTCACGAAAGGGAGCGACATGGCGGTTTTTGGTATCCAAACATTTAATATCAACGATGAAATCACGCGCTATCAAGTTGGTAGATATGTGAACTGCAATGAAGCAATTTGGCGTGTATTCTCATTCCCTATTCACGAACGTTATCCCACTGTTGTACATTTGGGGGTGCATCTAGAGAACGGTCAGAGAGTATATTTCACAGCGTCGAATGCTGCTCAACGTGCCCAAACACCTCCAGCGACAACACTGACCAGTTTCTTTGCGATTTGTCAAAACGATCCGTTTGCACGAACGTTGCTTTACTCGGAAATGCAACGTTATTATACTTGGAACGCTACATCGAAGAAATTTCAACGTCCGAAGCAAGGCGATGCAGTTCCTGGTCATCCAGATATGCGTTCTGCTGATGCTCTTGGTAGTATTTACACAGTTCATCCGAAGAATGATGAATGTTTCTATTTGCGGTTGTTGCTGGTACATGTTCGAGGGCCAACATCATTTGAATCAATACGAACTGTTAATAGTATAGTGTGCCCCACATTTCGTGCAGCATGTCAAGAGCTGAATTTGCTTGAAAACGATACTCATTGGGACACGACAATCGCTTCTTCTGGAATAGCGGCCACATTGTTAGACGGATGCCGTACGGCTCACTCAGCGTTAAAATTGCCATTAAATCTTAAAACTACTGAACAACCGACATGTAACATTTCGAAACACTCCGCAATGGCCAAAGTTTTAGTAGCATCAAAAATTATCATATGGGACGAATGCACAATGGCGCGCAAACGCGCATTGGAAGCACTAGACCGAACATTAAAAGATCTGCGCAATGACTCGAGATGTTTTGGTGGTTCAATGATTTTATTATCTGGCGATTTCCGACAAACACTACCAGTAATTCCAAGATTTACTGCTGCCGACGAAATAAACGCTTGCCTCAAAGCATCAAATCTGTGGCGATATGTAAACAAACTTCAACTGTCTGTAAATATGAGAGTTGCATTGTTGAACGATCTATCTGCTGATGATTTCTCGAAGCAATTGCTGAATATCGGTAATGGCCGTGTTCCTGTTGACGAATCGAGCGGTTTGATTTCATTTCCTCCAAATTTTTGCAATTTCGTCTCATCAAAAGATGAGCTTATCAACAAAGTATTTCCGGATATCATTGCTAACCACAAAAATACTAAATGGTTAAGTGAGCGAGCAATTTTGGCTGCTAAAAATAAAGATGTAGATGACCTCAATTTTATAATTCAAAATCAAATCGTAGGTACTCTGTATTCATTCAAATCTATCGACTGTGTAACAAACGAAGAAGAAGCCACTAATTATCCAACTGAATTTTTGAACTCCTTGGATGTGCCTGGTTTACCACCGCACAATTTACAACTGAAGGTTGGCTCGGTAGTTATCATGCTTAGAAATTTAAACCAACCAAAACTGTGCAATGGAACGCGTTTGGTGATAAGAAAACTGATGAGCAATGTGATTCACGCGTCGATACTCAAAGGAAAATTTAAAGATGAGGAAGTTCTTATTCCAAGGATTCCGATGATCCCAACAGATATGCCCTTTGAGTTCAAACGAATTCAATTCCCGATTCGTCTTGCCTTCGCCATGACGATCAACAAATCACAGGGACAATCCTTGACTATTTGTGGCCTCAATCTAGAAAATGCGTGTTTTTCTCATGGTCAATTGTACGTGGCATACTCACGTGTCGGCAAACCATCCGCATTATTTGTTCTTGCACCTGACCAAAAAACGAAGAATGTCGTTTACCACAAGGTGCTTGAATGAAAATCCGATTAATAAATTAATCAGAGTGTATCCCAACCTGAACAACATAGTTTTCAATGATTTTTTTCTGACATGTGTTTGGAAAACTTAATTATTTCTTTTTTTTAAATTTTTATTCTCATTCTGTATGTTTTCATCATCATTCATCATAATAAAATACTTTTATATTTCTATCTATATTAATATTGTTTTGTATTATTGTATTACGTTCATCAAAGCCTAAATTAGTTCAGCTAAAAGGTAACACGACATTCTTTGACTGTTAGGCGGTACGAAGTTCGCCGGGTCAGCTAGTTTAAAAATAAATCATCCACTTATTGCCACTTTAACACTGATACTTACCAGACTGTATCATCACCATCCTCAAGTTCTACTGAATCACTTTCACAATTCTTACTTTATTGATAACAATAACACGAGTTTGAAAATAGTGAATTGAAGTATATAAATTATTAGAAGACCTATAAATTGATATACGCTTATAAACATGCAAACACTTATACTGTAGCAAAGGTGTCGGTCAAAATCTTACACTTTTATACTGTTGCTATTGTGTCGGCCGAAATCTTACACTTTTTTCGATTACTCTCATTCGCCAACTGTGTAACGTTCGATAAGGAACTTCGTTCCAATAACGGTTGAAAATATAAATAATACAGTTGACATTGCGATACCTATACCATTCTTCATTTCCATACAAAACCTTTTATATAGCCAACTAGTAATCGCCCGCAGTCTTGGCGTATATTAGACAAATATCAAAGACCTTACTCTCATTTATTTGCCTGTAATAATTCTACAATGCATAAATACAGTAGTGTCTTCAAAAGGTAGCGTTAAAAGTCCTCTTTGGTAAGGTTGATAAATGTTTATGTACCCCTTTTTATTTATTATTTATTCTTGTTAGTTGCCACTGGAGCTGTTCTTCCATACGGATTACCGTCCGTTGGTTCGGGACGCACTGGGAGGCGTGTGTGATGAGCAGACTGGTACCCCGCCGCACTTGCTGCCTCCACCATTCCTTGTGGATGTGGAAGGTGCGCCACACGAGCCAGCTTTGCAACGCCTCGTTCCCGGTCGCGAATTAGCTGCGCCCGCCCAGCTCATACCTCATACAGGTAAGGCTTGTCAAATTACAGATATTGTGAGACATTTTCTATGTTTGATTACAATTTTTTTCTTTGCAACCTCACAGCCCTCCGTCCTTTCCGTTTTTCGCACTCTGTTTCTAGTTACTAACCTTCATTGCTTTGATACTATCTATTCTCCACTTCTTTGGTCTTCCGGTATAATAAATTTTTTATTACTTTGTTGTCATTTAATCTTTCAGTGTGGCCAAGTGAAAACAAGCTTTGAGACTTGATTAATGTTACCAAAGTTTTTTCTTTTAATTATCTTCTCTAATTACATGTTTTTTCTAATTCTGTCTTGGGTACTGGGTAATACTGAATTTTTAACAGTTTTATTCAGAGATAAGTTAAATTTGCCCTTATTTGAGATGGTTCTAGATTTACATTCATGCATAACTATAGGTCTTTTTTGTCATTATAAAGTCTGAAACGAAGTTCTAATTTGTATTCCTGCATCTGTCTGAATGCAGTAGCTGCACTGCTAATAATGTTCATAATTACACCAAATTAACGAGATATAACTATCACACCAATTCTAAATTTAGTTCTTAAGTTGGATTTAGGCAAAGCATTCACCTACATGACGTGACATGCTTACCACTTATGTTGTGTGACATCAGTCTACCCGACGTGACACTTATGTCTTCCTAGCAGTATACTATTAAATCAAGAAATGTCGGGCACTAATCGTATTTAATATTTGCAAAGCTGAACACCTAATTCTTATGATTCTATCATTTTGCTGACCAACACGCTATGCATCGGGGCATTTGTTAGTGTAATATCTGTATGTTTAGCTTGCTGAATTTATTGTCGTTTGTCAGGGTTTTAAATTTTAGTTTTGGTAATAGGGGCAGTGCAAGTGTTGCAAAAAACGGCTTATAAAATAAAAAAAAAGATGGTAAAAGAAGAAGCGTTGCTTATCTGTCAATGTGAAGGAATTTGTTGTTTTCCTGAAATAGATAAATTTATCAAAATATGGTTCCCACCTAACTAATATTGGTGGAATATGAGTAGAGTCGTGAAACAATTTAAACTAATCCTTGTCAGTAACGTGATAGAATTTAATTTTCAAATAAAGATTAAAATTTCTTGTCAAAATATCAATAATAAACTCCTCGTTGAAATTAAATTCCAAAAAAAGGCATTATAGATTATGGAAATTGCAAAAGAAATGTTAATTATTTAAAATTTGACGAAAATGGTTTTATTCTGAAAGTAAGCAGCAACATTTACATTGAAATGCAGACTTTGTTAAAAGAGCTGTGCCAGATGCTATCGGTGTCATCTGGTGATAAATTATTGGTAATAAACTTTTGATAACACTTGTGTCATTGCTTCATTCGAAGTCTCCTGTATCGTACATACTCCAATGAATTAAAATTATTTATAATACTCGAGTGTACAATATACGTGGCGAAAAATTATTATTTGTAAACGTTGTATATAAATGCCTAAATGTATACATACGGAAACCTCGTATTGTGAGTTTTACTCGTACACGTTTTATTTATTATGACTTGTACGAGATCATGTGAAGATTTCATAAGTTAAAATAAATTGTAAATAGACTTTGTTCATTCCACAGGTGAAGATGATTTCATAGAAGGAGTGGAGCCGCGCTCGCACATCGACATGTTGATAGAGGCGCTGGCTCTGAGGCAGTTTGGTCAGCAAAACGGAGACGGTGATGAGAATAATGTAAATGAAAATGAGGTATTTTGTAGTCAATTGTAGATTGATTTTTTTTATGGCTTAGTAAAAGATTTTTATTTTAAAATAGCTGTACCTGTGGCTTTGTTCATGTAGCCCTTTAAAAAATATTAATAAGCTAACTCTAAGGTTAATACACATAATGCCACCTATAAAATAATTGTTGAAGTAAACTTTTTTAAGAGACTGCACTTTGCTTTGAAACGTCAAATTGCTATATTTTTTTTGTTAGTTGGTTGCGATGAAACACAGGCTATATTTTACTCCAGGCCCACCAGAATTCACCAGTCAACACTTCATCGAGATTCCTTTAGCTGTTCCTGTGTGAAGCGCTAACAAGTTAATAGAGTTACAAACAAAAATTCCAAAAACAATATTTTTGTATTTTATTGCTTTTGTTTTGCTCCCCTAAACTATTTTTCCTAAATATCTACAAAGACAGTTAAATTTTACAGCTTATTACTTATATATGGGTAGTCAAGATAATAAAGTACATAACAACCGAACCAAACCTACCAAAGGAATTACAAATATTGACAACAGATTAAAATTTTGAACAAATCAATAAAACAAAGTAAGCTTGTGCAATAACAATACAACGTCCAAAAATTGTATGTGTGAAGACAACCGATAATGACATCTGCCCTCATGCGTCTGCTCCCGCTTTTTATTTGCATACTCAAGCACCTAGCTCTCCTGTACCATTGTATACTTCTGACCATACTCATTTAGCCTATGTATGACAGGGTGGAAACCTTTATTGTTCAATTTAACTTTATAATTACTATGCGTCGATTAGTTATTTATATACTAATGCATTGTAAATGAATTTGTGAAAGCATTAAATTTGATTGTGGTGAGATAAACTGATTGTGATGATATAAAAACTAAATGTTACTTCACTATCGGCACCATCAGAATTGGGTCATAGTTTTTACGCGACGCATACGCAAAACAAATACAAAAAACAGAATGAAATTTCAAAAATTCTGTTTTTCTGTTTGATTACTTCTATAATGCCCACTAAATATTTTTTTTCGTAAATATCTTCATTGTACAGACAGCCCAATTTATATATATATATATATATATATATATATATATTTATATATATATATATATATAACATAGGTCTAACTGTCCGTTCTTATAACTTATCTACTAGTATTTTTTGACTTACTAGGAATAAGCACTTTACCATTGTTAACATTTTTGCTTCCCATTGAACTATAGGTTGGTGGATATTTTCTACTTTTGTTTATTATCTACGGATATGACTGTTTAGCCCAGTGAAATTAGGTAAAAAAAGGGGTCAACCTCGGAATGAAAGATAATAAGCTGGAAATTGGTAAAAACCTTTGTTTTGTCGCCCTAAATATTGTCTCAAAAGTCACAAATGCTATCGTGTCCGCGTCTTAAGATATTGAAGGTCAAAGGTCACGAAAAACGATTTTTCGCGAATATCTCTGTTCCTATTGCTTAAATGATATTTTCACCTATCATAAAAATTGTAGAGTATAAAATTCTCTACAAGTTTTGTCTAAACTTTTTTTTTATACGATCAACCGTTTTTGAGGTAGAGCGCGAAGAGTGCGCAGCGTACAGTCATATATGAGCTAATGCAGGGTCAAGCGTGAGTTACGGTTATCAGACGTTGTATAAAGTCAATTATTGACAAAAAAATTATAATTATTAAGCAATGCCCATTATTTCTGTACTTATTATTAATTATTTATATTTAATTATTCAACTATAGTATATTATTAATTCTGGATTATCTATTTTAGTTATATTTTAAATTAAAACGACATTATATATGTTTCCTTTAAAACGTGTAAATTTTTAAATACTTATATAACTGGAAATACTTGTCCCTACCCTATGATCATTTCTATTTATAGCCGGGACGGATGTTCTATTGTATTCAAGGTCACTTTCTCTTTTAAGGGATCACTTTGTATTATAAGAGCCCTACGTATTTGTTATTTGTAGGACCCCTAAGTGCGAGTGAGCGCGGTATATGCTCGCACGTTTTATGGTTTCGTGTGCAGTGAGATATTGTGTTTAGTATAGTCTAGATTATTTGTTAGTTTGAAATTGTATTTTCACAACGACGGACGTACGGTTTTAAGAGCTATGGCTGATTTCTGTTTTATATGTGATAGGTCACTTTCAGAAGGTGTTTCTGTGAATGTCGTACGTGGTTTACAAACTTTAAGAACTGCAAGTATTGAAAGGAATGATGGACATATAAACTATTTAAATACTTTAAGTTCTGTAAATGTGCATTCCGAGTGTCGAAAAGTGTACACTAGCAAAAATGTTATTGCTGCATCGAAACGACGCACAGAAGAGGGTGAACCTTCAACGTCAAGTGCACCTCGTAAAAAAAGAAATGAACCGTTTGATTTTAAAAATTTGTACTTATTTTGTAGCCATGAGGCTAATGAAACAGGAGAAAGGAAAAAAAAAATAAGTATAGACGGACAATAAGTAATGTAAGTACTCTTGCATTCAAAGACAACGTAATTAAGAAAGCAGAAGAACGAAACGATTCCTTTGGAGAACTAATAAAGGAACGTATACTTTACGAGTATGATTTGATCGTTGCTGAAGCAAAGTATCATACTATTTGCTATACCAACTTTTTAACCCGTGTACCATCTGCAGATAAGAACCCTTGCCAAGATGATCAAGTCACTCAAGCAATGAAGGAGATTTTTAGTTATATAGAAAATAATGCAGATTCTCAATTTACTTTGAAAGAGCTTAAAGATGTCCCTACAGAGTACATGCCCGACGATAAGACAATTATTAAAAAACTACAACAAAAGTATTTAACTGATATAATAATCACCAAAAAAATAGGATCATTTACAATTATATCCTTCCGTGATACACAGGTTAATGTATTATCAAAAGCTTGGTACGAAAATAAAAAAAGCACTCCTGCAGAAGAGCGTTTACGGATTGTAGAAGCTGCTGCGGCTATTATTAGGGAAGATATTAGATCATCTGTCGTTGAAACTAAGACGTATCCACCTCCGAATAAAATGCTAGATGGTATTAATGAAGAAATACCAAAAACATTATCACATTTTTTGGAAGAAATTATATTAAAAAATAGAAAAGGAGAAGTAGATCATTTCAAAACGAAATGCACATCTATCAGTCACGCAATAATGTCTTCGATACGAGAATGGGGCTGGAAGCTTGAAAATGAAATCCTGGAGCCCATAACAACGTTATTACCTCCAGCACCAGCCGAACTACTAAACACAATATTTTGCAATTGCAAAAATGGTTGTGGTTCCCGCTGTGGATGCAGAAAATCAGGGCTACTATGTTCTTTAGCTTGTGGCCAGTGCAATGGACAAGCTTGCCTCAACGCTCCACTATATCCAAGTAATCCCGATGAAGAAAGCACATACGATCCTGAAATTCTAGAAGGTTTGGAAATGAATATGACCGATAATGAGGATGATGACAATGAATTGAATATTTTAAAGTGACAACAAGAAAAAGGCGACGAAGAAGAAGATAACTAGCTTCCATTCGCAATTTCATTCGATTCACAAATTATTTTAATATTTAAACTCACATTTTAATAAATGTATAACATGCCATATTTAATGATAAATAAAGGTATATCTAAAATATATTTCCTTACTGTCTTTTTATTTTAAAATATAATTAAAATAGATAATCCAGAATTAATAATATACTATAGTTGAATAATTAAATATAAATAATTAATAATAAGTACAGAAATAATGGGCATTGCTTAATAATTATAATTTTTTTGTCAATAATTGGCTTTATACAACGTACTGATAACCGTAACTCACGCTTGACCCTGCATTAGCTCATATATGACTGTACGCTGCGCACTCTTCGCGCTCTACCTCAAAAACGGTTGATCGTATAAAAAAAAGGTTTAGACAAAAGTTGTAGAGAATTTTATACTCTACAACTTTCATGATAGGTGAAAATATCATTTAAGCAATAGGAACCGAGATATTCGCGAAAAATCGTTTTTGGTGACCTTTGACCTTCAATATCTTAAGACGCGGACACAATAGCATTTGTGACTTTTGAGACAATATTTAGGGCGACAAAACAAAGGTTTTTACCAATTTCCAGCTTATTATCTTTCATTCTGAGGTGAAACCCCTAATATGACTGGGCTATGTTACCATTAATCATCGATAGGAACAATGTATGGAAATGGTAGTTCATAATGCTCGTAAGTCCGTAAGTTTGTAGCATCCGTAGCTTAAAAATACACTATATCTCAATTTTGCCAGATTGATGTTTATCTATGATTATAAATTTTTGATGATTTTTGTGCTATTTATTAATGATGCCGAGTTACAGCAAAAGTGATGTGGAAATCTTGATAATTATCTGATATGGAGTCTAAATACAGTAACATTAATTACAGTAGCAATATTTGGAATTGGTAAAACGTCTGAGGGTTTTTTTATTATTTTTGTCCTTCATCTAGATAAAAATATATTTATGTAAATAGTTTTTATGCAAAGCATGTGTTGTGTAGAATTTTGTATGGCTGATATTTAGTATTTTATTTAATTGAGTTCATTTTTTTTTGGTTCTACTAAAAAAACAAAGATGAAAATGTTGTCTAGTTGCCGTTTTTTATGCAAGCTACTTTGGCTTTAGTGCATATTTAATTAGATGGAATGAATATTTATTTTGTAGTCAAATAAAATAAAAGTGTCGTAGTTTAAACAAAATTTCTTCTATATTTAAACAAATAAAATAGGACCAAAGTTTTATAAAAATTTAATAAAAATGTTATATAAATTAAATATCTGATAGTTAACCATAGCTTACAGATAGCAGATAATTGAAGTTAAATTGTGTAGTTTGGTGACTATTAGTGCCAAAAAAATTACAAGGGAGCATTTTTAAATCCTCGGGGAGGGGGGGGGTTAAGAAGTGAAAATAAAAATACTAATTTATTTTCCCTTTTTAATATACGTACTACCCTAATATGTTTTCCGATCTTTCAATTAGTTTATATATGCCTTCATAATAATATGTTTTATCTTTGTCTAAAAAGTAAGCTGAAACTGTGTCTTTCACTTCTTCATCACTTGAAAATTTCTTCTTACGAAGTTCTTTTTCCAACTTTGGGAATATACAATAATCGCCGGGAGCCAGGTCAGGACTGTAGGGTGGGTGGTCCAAAATATCGAAGCCCAACTTATGCAGGACAGCCAACACAACATGACTCTTGTGAACAGGTGCATTGTCGTGCAGAAGGAGGACTTTGTTGTTTAATTTTCCCCTTCTTTTTCTTTGATGGATTCTTTCTACTACTCCAGGATTGAAGTATAATATTTTTCAGTTATGGAGACGCCTGTTATCTTTATAATCAGGATCCCTTCTGACAAGTAAACATTCCCGACACCCACCTTGCGGCTGACCTTACTCATCCCAAGATGATCGTGAAGATTTTGTGGTCCAGATCCTATAGAAGCCGGTTTACTGTACCAATTTAGAACAGACTGTATATGGGCAGTGAAGCTGATCATTTAAAATAAGTAAATGTTTATAAAAACAGTTAGCAACCGATACAAAGATGTGTATCCATGCATTATGCGTATCCATGCATTATGCGTAGAACCTCTATAGCATTATTTATATATCTGGATCATAGTTGCAACTTAGAGATTGTTTTGAACTTGCGTAAATTCAGCTTATAATGCATGTCCCGTATAACACGGATTGTATCTTTTGTGCCGTAGGCAAGTCCACTGTATTTATTTTTTGTAATTATGTTTATTTTCCATTTGGAGCTACATACGTATCACTATGTATATATCCTATTCGCTACGAAACGTATTTGATTATTTTGAAACAACCAGTAGTTTTGATAGCATATTGATTTTTTTTACTTTATGTCAATTTTTCATTGATATTACATGTTTTAGTAAATTTCATTTTTATCAGAGATTTGATTTACAATTATCATATTTGCAGTCGGGTATCCCTCGCCAACAGCAATCGGGCAACTCGAGTTCCCGTCGTGGGGAGGGTGTACGGCATACGGCGCGTGGTTCGTGGCAGGCTGGCGCGCCACTCAGCTGCTCACGCCGCGCTCTCATCTCTCCTATCCACCCATACGTCGCTGAATGCACTCGCGCAAAGATGTGAGTATGTCTACAACAATTTATTTGAGTAAATTTAGTTGGTCCGATGGGTACACACTACCATCTGTATTCTGTTATTATATATTATATATTCAGATTATTTATAACTGCATGTTTGATGCTGAAAGCAATGAGAAGATGGAAATATTTTTAATTATTAGATCGGCGGCTATACCAGCCGTCTTAATTCAGAGTTAGCTCATGTCATAACCTAAACAGAATATTTCCACTTTTTGATCAAAGCATGAGGTTTTTTTGTTATTGCAATATGCGAGAGCATAAGAGCAGCTCTGACAGACAACATAACCTGACGACTTAACTTGAGATCTGTTTCAATAAGGCTTTTTAATTTTTGTAAACTTAATGTAGGAGGCCGTCTTGTACGACTATTACAAGAGGTAATCAACGCCAAATATATTCAATATTACAAGAGGTATTGAGTTTCTTTTTTTAAAGTTTTGAACTCTATGTATCCATAAGAAAGTACACATTCACACATCGTTGTGCAGATGTTGTTTCACTTGCTTTTTGATCGTAATGGATTCATGGAGCAAAAGCTTTTTTTGTAAAATGTCCAAATTTTATTTGTTCTTAACTCGCCGAAACTTAGTTGTTAACTGAAATGAGGATAGAATGTCACACTCTTTATATACTCTATAACTTGCCAGAAATAGATGAATAAAATGGTAAGTTTATTAATTGTCGACAGACTAAACACTCTGATAAAAACATTTGAACAGTATCCTAATAAATGCAATAGGTTGAAAAAAGTTTGCACAAAAAGGAAATTTTGCAACTACATATTTTGTTTATGAATGTCACTATGTGAAGGAGATTTTGCAACTACATATTTTGTTTATGAATGTCACTATGTTTGTTAAATGTCACTATGTGAAGGAAATTTTTCATCAAAAAAAACAAATGAAAGTCGTAAATAAAAATCGGTTGAGATCCTCTTTTTTTAAATTACGTACACTGGTACAGGCAGCCAGTGCGAAATGAGAAAACATTTTATGTTATTCTACCTTATTTTTGCATTCCTCTAAATATGTCCATGAGTGTATATACTCGTGCTTGGTTTCATAGTAAATTCCAAACTTGTACAATACAACACAGCTGTACACGACTGCATCGGAGATTCATTAAATCGTCATTATTAAAATCATGACGAGCAAGCAAAGACTATACCTTCATGTGCTCCATCATTTCATTCCTTTTCTATTGATTTATTTTTATGTGTAAATTAATATTATTTTAACTTATATTATGATAACTTTGAAGTTGAGAGTGCACATTAATAACAGCCTATATTTTACTCCTTGATGCAAACTGTTTCGTTTGTAATAACCAAGCAAAAATCACAATCAAGTTTAGTAGGAATTTATAATTTATAACGTATACAATGTTATAACATTTTTATTATTGAGTATTTTCTTTAAGACACCTGTAACATTTGGTTTGATGGTAAAAGGAAAGGTATGCTAATGTTTATTAAGAGATGTTAAATATTTAAGCAGCGAGGAGATGACACAGCTGGAGATGGCATGGTATAGGCGTGAGATGCGACGTAGGCCGCTGATGATCAGCACCGCGGCGGCGGGTAGCGGCGGGGCACGTGGACGTAGAGGAGCGGGGCGCCCGCGTGGCGCCAAGGGTGGTGGCGGTCGACGAGCTGCGCCGAGAGCTGCGCCCGCACCGCGTGCGCCTGATGCTGCTGCTGATGACGAAGAGGCGAGTCTATATTATGCAATTACGTGTAATTTTTATATCCACCATTCTGATTAATCCGATTAAATCGAAGGCTATTATCATTGGCAGTCAGAAACTTCCGTGGAAAGTATGTAAAGCTAACTTACCGTAGCTGTTCATTATCAATTTCAACATATTAACTGATTGATCAACATCTCCCGTCGCACTCTCAAATAAATGATGTTAGTCATAAGATTTTCTGCAAAATGAACTCTCTCAAATGGCGTCACAAAATTGTAACGCGTCCCAAAATACGCAGTAAATACTTTATCTGGAATTCTTTTTTTTAATGGTATGGATGATAAGTTTGGTTTTTTTATGTTTCTTAAAAGTAGGTAACTACTTGGGGGGAAGTATCCACCAAGCATTCATTTTAAACTGACTATATTAAAAGGCGTTCCAAACCATATCAAATATAGACGTGGACCGAATTCCTACTCGCGAATTGGGCCAAATCTCTGTGTTTAAGACAATATATTGTGGAGACAGTAATACAGATGTTACACACATGACCTAAATTCGTACTGCATCCGAAAACTGCATAACACATAAAACACTTAGGGAGAGATACCTATAAAAGCTTAAATTTTGCTTGATTTTAGTGATTTTTTTCACTGAAAGAGTCGTTACATATTTTTGAAAATTAACATCTGGTTTACAAACATTAAAATAATATAATTTTTTTTTATTTTATTTATTCAAAATGGCTGATATACACTAAATTCTTCCAGAAAGATCGCACCGAGACTTCTCAATCGGCGAGCATTGTAGCATCGGTTCTAGTGATCTGAAAACAAAAACCAAAATTCTGTGTGTTTATTAATGTCATAATTTCTAGGATGAACCTAAAAAAAATTTAAAAAGAAATTTGCGGAATAAAATACTTCAAAAATATAACTTGAATTTTGGGCCGAATTTTCTTATTGTTTTTGCTTCGATAAAATTATTTTTTCAAAAAATTTTCGGAAATTTGTAGGTTCTTATAGAAAATAATATCATTAAAAAGATGTGTGCCAAATTTCAGGGAAATCGATCAATAACTTTTCGAGTTATCGTGTACGCCATTTTTCAAAATATGGTTTCGAGAAAAACGTGTTTAAAGTTTGAATACATGAAAATTCAATGAGTATAGTGACTTACCGATTAATCAGCAATTCCAGCGCCATATAATTGTCCTTCTGTAGCCTCATGAACTCATTTTGTTCAATTAGTTGCTGTCGACGTGCTCGACGAGCTTCTTTAGTGGCTAATAAGTTAACTGACAGTTACAACGTTGACAAGCTAGTGGAATGAAGGATATGCATGCAGTCATGGGCGCGAGCGGCTAGCGGAATATACTCCTAGTATTCTAAGCTTTCAGTACAATGCATGCTATCATCAGTGTCTAACTCATCTCGATGCAAAGTAATGTGTGTTTAGACTGATGAAGAGGCCATTAATATCTAAAATCCATCAGACTAAGAAAATCATTAGTAATTTCAGTTTTGCATGAATGCAAACATACGAAACTGTATTTATTTAGTTAAACATAACTTCATTATATAATTTAATGTTATGGTTATTGGCTTTATATTTTTCCAACATTTTAACTCTCGCTTCTTATCATAAAAATTGAATATGAATATACACTGTTTATTTTTGTTTTTAATTCCTTTTAATAATTTGGTTTTAGCAGGAGGTGCCAGAAGCGCTGACACCACCTCTGACAGACTCCGACTCCTCAGTGAAGCTGTCGGGATCGGACTCTAGTTCCATATCGAGTGATAAGACTGAAAACTCTAGGTGAGCATTGATTTCCAGTTAAAAGTTGACGTCATGATATGAAGTACTTATCTTTTAATTGGTCAACAATACAGATTGACCAGATCAGCCAGTACTCTCGAGTAGTACATACACTAAAGGACATGAATATATAGGGTAGCGGCTGTGTTTAGTTTTGATATGGAAAGTTTTTTACAAATGCTAGCAGTAATTACATTTTGAACCAATAATGATTTACACATTCAGCACGGTAGATTATGGAAAGTAAAGATTCATGACAACAAAATCTATCATGTAAATTGAATGAGTTGGGAATTCTTTCAAATATCATTAGAATACAAGGCTCTCAATAGAAGGTTGGGTCACCTAGCCTCAATCAGCACTGGTCTCAAGTGGAAAGGTAGTAAATTTTTTCTTTGTTGTCTTCAATGTCAGTCTGAGGATTTACCAGGTTAAAAAAATATATTCCAGTCATCATTTCCTAGAATTCTTGTGGTTGTGATCCATTTGAACTACAGTGGTGCTGAGTATGTTAAAATCACATAGAAATTGTCACGCACACTGACTGGGAATATAATATATTTAAACAAAAGTTGTAATTTGTAACTTCTGCCCAAAGAATCTTGTCCCGATCTTGAAGCCATATTATACACCAATATTTATATTTCTTCGAAAGATTTAATGTAACTTTTTTCCTATGGAAAAATGTTCCTGAATATTTATTTATTTCATCTTTGCTGTTTTAAAAAAAAAATGTTGATACTTTGCAGTGTATCTGATCCCAACTTAATGACATTGGTGCTGAAGATTATAAATTTCTTAAAATCTGTCTAAATAGGTAACATTGAAAGTTTTTAAAATATGAAAAATAGGACCGACTAGCAGATTTATTTATTATTTTTCAAAATAGTTTCTGTGCTCTCGATGTATTGTTTCATTTGATGGAACCACTGAAACAAGTATTTGACCCACTCTTCCTTGGACATCTCTTCTACGGCTGTATAGATGGCACTCTGGGCTCCTTCGGCATTTGTGAATTGTGTTTTTCATATTTTATCTTTTATTCTTGGAATTAAATAGAAATTGTATGATTGGGACTGTATGACAGGTGACTCATAATTTATATAACCGACATAGTCAAATATTCAGTCATTTGTCTGGTTGAGTGGGCAGAGTTGTCATGATGAATGATTCTATTGTGAGAGAGTCGCTCTTGAGTTTTTCCAAAACAATAGACTAACATTTGCTGATATATTAGTCAGCTTTAACTCTTTCTTTATTATTAAGAACAATTGTTGCACAATAACCTGTCCATTTGAAGAATGAGGTGACCATATTTTGTCCAGCACTTTGTTGTTACCTTCATGTTTGCAGATGATTTAGGCTTGTGACAGTATATGAAGCTTTCGTCACCCATGACGATGTTGAATACAGCACTTCAACAATCTCCATCTAATTTTTGCAAAATCAATCAATGCAGATAGGCATTTTTAAGCATCCGTCAAATTATGGTGTATCCACCTGACAAAGCTTCGTCTAAACGTGCCTATATTTGCTGATAGGTTACTCCCTTGTCATGTTATTGTCAGTGTTGAAGAGAAACTCACGCATAGATTTTGAGTCCTTGTCAAAAATTGTTTTACATATATCTCGGAATGTCTTGGCCTGAGAAGATATCAAACTAAGACTTGTTAGAATGATATAAGAAAATCTCGATCAAACATCAAATATAAGGCCGCAATCAGGAAATACATTAGCCATAAACTCTGAGGGAAATATGGCATCATATTCTCAAACAGGCTTTGAATTAGAACCCTCAAGGGAAGAGAAAGCATGGTCTGGTGTATATCAGCAAGATTTAGAGTGAAGAAGAGATTCAATGTCCAGAATTGGCCGAATTGGTGAAGCTTAATACAAATTAAAATATAATTGGCGATAAATATGAAATTGGTTCCAAGTTTGTAACTCCTGGCTGAAAAGACTGGTGCGTAATCCTTTTTTTGTGTTCTTCAGCCAATCGATACGTGTTCAACCAATCGATGTGATTTTTTTTCTATATGTGTGCAAATTTTTTCAAAATCAGTATTGAATAACGATATTCTTCAAAGTTTGTTTATGAACTTTTATTATAAAAGATTTTTGTACATGTTTTGATAATTTAATCATTTTTGACAATCATTGTCAGAGTATTTACGAAGATTAGAATTGTATATTGTATCTTTCAAAGTAAATGTGTATTCATCTTACAGTTCAACCTCGTCATCCGACTACTCTGATTGGGTGGCCGATAAGCCGAGCGTATCTTTAGCACCGCCCAAGCGTTCAAAGAGAAGACCTGTCGCGAGGAGAAGGTAACACACGTACAGTCAGTTTTTAAATATGAAATATTATCTGTATAGAGTAACAAATAATTTTTAGGGCTCCATACCTGAAACTGAAAACCGGTAACTTTATATCACTCACATCACGTCTGTCACAGTTGATTTTCTCAGAAACAATGGGACATGGAAACTTGAAATTTGGCATGGTAATACATCTTATTGACTCATATATTTTGCACTAGTTAACTTTTTACATTTTTCATATAAGAATTAAGGGGGGGGGGTTAAATAAAAGTAATTTTTTAATTTTGTTTATCATGTGGAGTATCATTTGCTTATCATATGGAGTATCACAATAAATTTACGTTTTTTTTTTCTATATTCACAGCCGATTTTCTATATTTAATTCTATATTCACATCAGATTTTTGAAATTTATATATTCACAGCCGATTTTCTCAGAAACTGTGTGATGTAGAAATTAAATAAAGAAGGGGGGGTAAATAAATGTCTTAAATTTTTTTAATCTTGTGTATCGTCTAGGCAGGGTATTATGAAAAGGCTTTGTTCAAAGGGCTTATTATAAAAAATACAAATATATTTTTTCATAATTTTAAATTGCATTTTAAAGGCAATATTCTAAAAAATATGCGAAAATAAAGCATGGGGACATGCTTATTTCCGAAATTATTGAACTATAATCATAAGGAAAACATGGTCGGTAAAATCTGACTAGTAGATTATGGGAAAACTAGCGATTATTCTAGATTTTATAATATTTGGGAAATTGCTGATAATTTTACACTTGTAATATTTGAAAATAGTTTAACGGGAATACCATTAAATGTTTATAAGCGCATAAATACGTATGGAACCCTCGTAGTGTGAGTTCTACTCGTAAATAATTCGTAATTTAATAATGACGCAACATATAGTGATGACACACTTCAATAAGTTTACTCTCACTCGTCACAAGAAAATTATACTTCGATGTAACCGTGACCAGGTGGAGAATATAGTGGGAAAGTAGGGTTTCCAGTTCTAAATTGATGATGTTGTAAAGAATCAATTTTTCATTACCAGTGGTAATTTATTTCAAAAAAAGGTTGATTTCATTACGTTTGAGATGCACAAAGAAAATATTGATTTGTTATGTTTGTAAAACCCAAATATCGAGTTTCTTAACAAATCCAAGATATTTTGAGTGATTGCCGATAAATTACAACTACTCTGCGATCTCTCACATAGTTATATGACAATCTGTTTCAATTGAGGTTCTTATTTGGTCATTATCAACTTCTTTAGCTCGACTAGAATGTTTGTCATCTAGGGTGAAAAATTTTCAGAATATAATTTTTTAAACCAGTTCTGACACATTCGTTCTATTAACCACTAGAGCGTGCAGATCACTGTTATGTGACATCAGCGCTCGTGCCATGTCTATAATATGGTGTGTTACTCCGAAAGTCTCAATTTTATTCTAATGAAATTTTTGACATTGATAGGTAAGAAAAGTAGTTACAACGTAGTCGTTGCGTTTGTAGCTTACTTATTGCATTTTAAGTTTACAAAAAGTAGCAAAGTTAATAAATTTTGTTTATATATGGAAATACATCAAAAACATTATATATAACATAGTAAATAAACTAGCAAAAAATGACATTTCCAAAAATTATAGAAGAATAAACACGTTACGTAGAGAAAATAAACGAAATAAAAATCTAAAACAGGTATAATTAACAAAATGGTGACAAAATTTTGCATCCATCAAAAGAATATGTTACGTAGAAAAAATAAAGAAAATAATAAATCTAAAACAGGTATAATTCCGTTAGTAAAATGGTGACAAAATTTTGCATCCATCAAAAGAATACGTTAGGTAGAAAAAATAAACAAAATAATAAATCTAAAACAGGTATAATTTTGTTAGTAAAATGGTGACAAAATTTTGCATCCATCAAAAGAATACGTTACGTAGAAAAAATAAAGAAAATAATAAATCTAAAACAGGTATAATTCCGTTAGTAAAATGGTGACAAAATTTTGCATCCATCAAAAGAATTTATAAAAATATTCATAATTACTATCTCATATATATACATAAATAAATTATTTTCCCATCTTTGTAATGAATTTATTTTATTCAAATATATTACTAATAATTTTCGTAAATGAATGAAACCTTTTCGCGCCCTCGTCACATTTTGTCAATTTTAGAATAAAAATATTGTTTATGATAAAAATATACCAATAAATATAAAATAGACATTACAACAATAACAACTAAATATCACATAATAGATATACACTTACATTTGTTCCGTAACCAGAAATACAAAATTTTCAAAACAAAACGTAATCACACATAATTTCCAAAAAATTATGTGTTTTTACCATTTGTTTTGTTATTTTAATTCTCTTTATTGTGATATAAGAGAAATAAAACAACAAAACAAATGGTAAAAACATATATGAATATTTTGACAGCGTGAGCACAAGCATTGCTTATATAAGCAACATGCACACAAGGTCTTAAGCAATAACACTGTAAACTTTATGTATCTCTTTGTGAGCTTCAACCTTAAAAAAAATAAAATAACACCAAAATGTTTATTTTTGCACTACATTTTGAAGTTTATCCTAAACTAATAGCTGTAAATAAGAGATGCGTAGTTTACTTCTAATATAACCATTTTAGTGCCATGGTTTTTTACTCATATATACTTAAAAATGCCAAAGAAATTTTTTGTTTTTGATGTCATTTACCCTTGTCTCGGAAAAAAAACTATACAAAAATTATCCAATTTTAATAATTTGTTTTGTGTTTTCTTAATCAAAACTTGTACAAGGATAATAAAATACAAAGAAAATTATGGAAAATATATTGTAAACAAAAATTATAACAAAAACAAAAATCAAGGTCACATAGTATTTTCACAGTCCGGTACATCCTCTGTATAAGCAAAATAATTGATATCTTCACTATTATCACTATCACTCAAAATTAGCATTACGCCAAATTGTGAGCGCACCACAATGTCAGTCCCACTATCACTTTCTTCACAACTTGAAAAACAATCATTTTCACTCTAATTATTTTCGTATTCAGACATTATGGGTTAAAATTTTCTTTTCCTGTATCCTTTTTATATTGTAATTACTAATAATATTATAATTTGAACTTTATGTAACACGTAGAAAGATAAAAAATTAGCTATGCGTGCAAGCGACCTCTTCTACCTTGTGCTAAACAGCAACTGATTTCGCGAGCGCCATCGCGCTCGTGGCAAATTTAGTTAGTACACGCACGAGCGTGATGGTGCTCGTCGGCACTCTAACGGATAAGTTCAAAGTGACAGCTATCAAAAGGTAAAAATAAAACAAGACAGAAGTATTTCAAAACAAATGTCAAAATATGTTATATAGTTATGTATTTGTGTAATGTCAGGTTCACTTTCCCCGTTCACTCATTTTGTTTTATAAGAAATTATCTGAATGGTTCTTATATTATAAGACAAAATGAGTTATAAAAAAATACCTGTAGGAAATTTTCTAAATCTGTAACAGTAGGCATGTTTTTTGTCAATCAAAAACTCTCTCATAGTGAGTTCATTGCTACTTGTCATATCTCCTAATAGAGTTGTTCTGATGATGTATGTTACACTTAAAATAATTATACAATTTCTAAGTGTATTCTATATTATATTTAGATATAGTCCCCAAAACGGTACGGCAGCACAAGAGGATTCAGGGCCGCGTGCGTCTCCGTTAGCAACGCGAGGGACGTCTGAGGCGGTGACGCGCTCCAGACACCAACTGCCTGAGGCATACCGACCCAGTGAGTGGCTTTGCTCAGTGCAACCACGCAAGGCACCTTACCACCCACAAATGGGCGACGAATGTCTCTACTTCAGAGTGGTGAGTGTAAACCTTTTCACTTTAGATTTTTTAGAAAATTGTGAGTTTAATAGCAGTACAGTAATGATAACTCGTTCTTATTCTTATGACATATGTTAAAGGCTATAAAAGGGGTAGACTGTGTCATTTTCACAAAGCCAGGAGTTTTTCTCATGATAATGTCTACCTTGCAACTAAATAATTTGACAGTAGAAGTACCTTGTGTTACAATAACGTTTTGTTTGCATTTAGCGTGTTATGCATACTACCATCTGTTTCAACTTTTGTTTCGGTATGGTTATTGTGCCCCAGTAGTCCTCTCTGCAGTGTTGACTTACGGATATGCGTAATTATTAATTTCATTGTCGCACAACTTTTCATTGGCTGGGGATATTCAGCCCTATGTAGTATGTTATTTTATGAATAACATAAACGTTATAAAACTATTGGCTTTAAGCAGAGGTCCGCATGTTGTATTATAATGTAACCATAATTTTGACAACTACATATGTTAAAATGGCACCTTATTTCACTTTATGTAAAGGCAGCTATAACAGTGGACGTTATGGCTGATTGATATGGGTTATTTAAATATGTCTTTCCATAATATAGTAAATTTAGCCGTGCTATTAGAATAAATTCAGCGAACTGAAAAGTAAAATCACTAATTTTTATATTTACCCTATAAAAATGATGTTACCTATTAAATTAGATACCAACTAAACATCATTATATTTTTCATCTCATAAAAAGTGTGCCATGCCAATGAAGTTTGTATTGAGAATTAAGTGATATCTCGGATCCATTAACGTTACCTAATAATAATTTCGAAAAATATTTTCGACTATCATAAGAAATATAAAAATTTTAAGCTGACTTTGAGAATGACGCAACGAATAAATTTGACTTAATGTGCAACTTACAAAATTACATTTGTAAGTAAAATACATAATTGTTATCATTGAAAAATAGCTCTGTCCTTTTCTTTCTGTTCGTAAAATTAGAAAATTATAAAAAATAGCGTTAGAATGTGGATGTACAGTATGTTAACAAACAATAAAAGCTAGGACAATGCCAGTGCAGCACAACATACCAATTTTTAAAAGGAATGTTAAGACAACCGTTATTATCAAAAGGAACATTAAGACAATATCACAACATACTGTTATTATCGTGCGTTAGCTAACGTATACTTTAAGTAAAGTCAGTTATACAACATAGGGCTAAACATCTTGATTTTTTTCATTGTATTGTTTATCACGCTTAGCTTTAAATTAAATTACTTAATTTTAAATTTTCTATGTTCTAGTCACATATTTACAAATTGTACTTGTGTTCATTATAATGCCACTTATGATTGTTAACCTATCTATTTAGTAACAAAACGAGGTCCATTAACTTTTTTCTCACTGTGTTATTTTGAAATGTTCTGGGTACACAAAAGTAACTTTGTAAAGTACAACGCCCCATGGGAAGAAGTTGGATCATTGCACAAAATTTATTTTCGTCAGATTGAGTTAGGTTTTTAGACTAAAGATATCGGAATATTAAAAATTTCATGTATAAACTATACATAAAGGCCAGAAGAGCCTGTGATATATGCACCAATTTTCATAATGACAATTTCCTTGCAGTGCCAGATATCAAAACAGTTTTGCCTCCATTCGGAATAAGTAAATTTAGTGCCATTAAAGTACCTTCAGGTAATTTCCTGGTACTATAGAGTGATAATGTGTGCAAGAACGTTCCTTCAATATCTATATGAGTATGTTTACTTGCCTTTTTGGTTTCCATTCTTTGCAACTCGGAATAGATGTTGCATTTATAAAGTTTATCTTCCAACACTTGAAAGGAAAAATCTTATACCTGCATTATTGAGTAAACATTTATTCTTTTGTACGCCAATTTTTTGCGCTTACACAATTATTACTTTTATATCATCTATTTAGAACAAAATTATACCAGAACACTCGAGTTACCCGTGGAGTTCAAATGGTCAACCACCTCAACATTCAAAGCAGAGTGATTTGTTTACGATGAGTAAAAGTAAATTTGTTGTCGTTTTAATCTGTTTTAGTTCTTTTGTGCTTTTGGAATCAGGTTTGGTTTGTCAGGTAAATGGTTTGTACTTTTTTAAAATATTCTATCAGTTAGCCTAGAATGTTATATGCCCTACCGAAGGATATAAAAAAGCCACAAAAAGGCATCCATCCCATCCCCTATCGCAAATAAAGAGAATTTCAACTGCGTTTTGGAAATATATCATATTTTTTGATCAATTTTACAGTCTGCTTTTGACAAATTTTGATGAAATAGTATTTTAGTTAGCCTTTTTGAAGGGTAGCAACTCTGTAATAAGTTTTATTTAAATTTCAAAGCTAAAATCACTATGTTGAAATAACATAGAATGTCTCACTTATAAATCTATGTGAAATTATGGGTATATCAGAACCAGCAATTGTTGAATGATGTCCTTTATTTTTGAATCCTACTTTTTTCGAAAATCACAGTGTTAAATCCAAGGATGCAGGTTAATTTTATATAACATTGGCGCTCTTGCCATATTCATATGTAGGTCGAAGAGAAATGTAGTTTAACATTGTCGAAGTTTTTGTAGCTTACATATGTAGTTATGAGTGTAAAAAATAATGGAAGAGACGAAAAAAAGTTCCCTGTTTACATAAGAAAAACGATTTTGAAGGAAAACCTTTATAAAATGTAATTTTGGTTATTTCCATAAAAAAGTAGTCCTAATAAAAATTATACTGTCGTTAAGTTTTTAGTTACTAATTTCCATTCTGTTCCAAAATACAATTGAAAGCTACACTTGGAAGAGGCCATTGTAACCAAATGCAATTCAGAATAAAAAATAATGCCATAACATATTTGAAATATTCTAAAACTCTCAGATACAATAGCTTAGAAAAAGTGAAGGTTTTGAATTTACGCATTTTATTTTTAATGAATGGAAATACACCAAAAACATAAACCGCTGTAAACTAGCATAAAACAATGCTACC
This sequence comes from Druceiella hillmani, assembly GCA_039881145.1. NCBI lineage: Eukaryota > Metazoa > Arthropoda > Insecta > Lepidoptera > Hepialidae > Druceiella > Druceiella hillmani. The sequence continues at coordinate 5,013,014 of JAYKKI010000030.1, read as the reverse complement.
ACCAGTAATAGAAAAATGAATACGTTGCATAGAAAAAATAAATAAAATAACAAATCTGGAATGGATAAAATTCATAATTGATATACAAAAATATAGAAAATTACTGTCTCAAATATTAAATAAGTTACTTTTCCATTTTTGTAATGAAATTTTTTATTCGTCTATACACAATACGGTAGTTGACTCATTCTAAATTTGGATATTTTTTGTAAATATTGTGAAATATAAGTTAATTAAAAACCAGTCTTGAAAAAAATTCAAGAATTGATTGAAAAATAAGCCAGTTGTAGGCTTCTAAATTTGAAGATACGGATAGAGGTGGATATATTCCTGTCTCTTTTCCTCTCGTAGAATATAATGTGCAATATTAAAAATGACCTCACATCATAGTATTGCCGTCCTTCTCTAAAGGTTAAATTTAAACTTCTATAACTCGGTCAATTTTTGATATTATTATACATTTTTTTCACTCTTCATCAGCTTTTACTATATCAATATTTTTCATAAATAAAAATTTTCATGCTCGTGTCACATATTTTGTCAGTTTTAAAAAAACAATATCACAAAAATATAACAATAAAAATATAACTGTGCAAGTATTAATACATATATACATTCAATCTTTCACTGCCAGTGGAAGAGTCACTTATATGTGACATGAACGCTCGAAGGGTTAATAGCTAAATTTCGTAATTGGTTTAGGAGTTTTAAAAATGCAAAATTTAGAAAGTCTGCAAAATTAAGGGAGTGGAAATTTTATATTCAGTTTGTTTTTATATAATTTTCGTTGTCTAATATTACATTTTTTTTGTTCATTTTAAGAACTATGTTACTTATTTGTGATTAATTTTATGTATATTACTCCGTAGGGTCACGAGAGATACTTAGATGCTGTGAATGAGAAGAGTATATACAAGGTGGGCCCCAGGGATAAGCCATGGGAGAGGACCAACATAAGGGTGGGTATACCTTTTTATTATTTAAGGTAATCAAATAGAAAACCCTATAATGACATGTTTCTCCAGTATATTTGGTTTTATGAGTCTGAAGCCAAAAGCAACCAGGTCTCTGAAGAAAATGTTTACATTTAATTTGAAATGGATCTTATGGAACTTAATTGTCTTACGTTTAAATTGAAATATTTAATTTTACATGGAATAAATAAAACATTTTGTGACTTGTCATCAGGAATGTGAACTGGTGAAGGTAGTAGGCATCAAGTACCTGATCCGTCCGCCGCGTCTCGTCTGCCTAAAGCTGGCGGTGCTCTGCGCGGCAACGGGTGCACCCCTCGCTAGCTCCTTCACCGTCAAATACCATGATATGGCTGATGTCATTGATTTCCTCGTGCTGCGTCAGCAGTATGACGCGGCAGTCGCGCGACACTGGCGTGCCGGTGACAGGTACCTGCCATACTATGTTTTATAATTTAACAACATAAGCTAGCACTTTCAAAGAACATAATGTTTATCTAGCTATATATGTTTTTTACTGTATGTATTAAACGTTAAAAATTAAGTTTGTTGATAATATCTCCTTGTCCATAATATTTTGCTAATCTACAAAGGTGGAATTAATGACAAATGTGAGGAAATCATAATTCTTCAAAAATGTGAGAAAATCATAAAATCTTTATGAACAATTCTAAAGTAATTACATAAGAAATAACTTATACAGTGCGGATATCAAATGAAAGCTGGTACTGTGACAACTCTAAAAAATATTACTTTGCTCACTAAATAATCGTCGCCGTGGTGTGTTGGGTTGATCACAAGGCCTATGGCCATTGACAGTGCGGTTCACTACGGGAACCCAGGTTCGATTCCCAGCTGCTTGTCGAGTGGGACTGGACTGATGTTATGCTTGGCTGTAAGAGATTGCTGAATTAGATACATCAAAGTAGATAAATAAATAAGTAGCGCCACTCCAACCACTTGTGTAATAAATCATGTGTAATCCGGCAAAATGTTATTTCTTTAGATCAGTCGCCTAGTTTAAAAAATAATTAAAGTTTAAATTTTGTATGAAATCATGATGAAGCGTAAATTAACATCCATACCAATTGTCAGTTTGACAACGTGTAACATATTGTAAATTGTCAAATGTTGATGAATTGTCATTTATGTGTTGGAATAAAACTAGAAAACAAAGCGTAGGTTTCGTTGTTAATTAACTCAGCATATTTCATTTAAATATTACAATGGTAATGACTAGTAAATGAATGATATTTTGTTAAAAAGATGTGCATTTAATTCGATACGTTTAGTTCCTTTAATCCTTTTTTTATTTACAAAGCACATTTTTCGTCGATGTTTTGTGTCATACATATTTGAAAATTATTTTGTACACGCGCACACAATAATTAAAATTAAAATTATTTTATTTTAGAATGCATTTCTGCACTTATCTAAATTTTATCGTAAGGGCTTCACCAATAATGTACCCTAAGGATTTCGTCAATATTATAATTACATTCGGCATACACTAAAATCATGCCCAATTACACTCAAAAACGACATATTCACTAATTCCACTCACTCAAGGATGTATTACGAATATTTAACAAAAACCACTGTCACATTATACAATAACACAAATCAACTGTCATTTCTCAACAGTAACTATCTCTTCAAAAAGATTCAAACATTCTTATTAGTTGCATACATTTGTAAGTGTTGCCATATTAAAAATAAATTAACCATGCATATATATATATATATATATATATATACACATACATATACATATATATATGTATATATATATATATATATATACACATACGTATATATATGTAGAGACAATTTTTTCCGAGTGCGTGATCCCATAGACATCTAAATAGAGACATAATATATATTATGTCTCTATGGGATCACGCTTTTACTCTCAAGTTACTTGAATGTGGCTATCTATGGTACATTGTAATTTGTGTGTTGAATTTTTACGTCACGCATTCTGATTGGCAGACAATTTGTGTTTCGGCATTTAGCTGCGAATTTAAAACGAAATGTTGTTTTTGATTTCAGTCATTAAACTTGATATAAATATCTTGAATATTTATATCAATTTTATTGCTGTTAAAAATACTTAATAATCATATTTACCCCGAAAACTGGAACATAAATTAATCAGATACTTTCTGTTTGCTACAAATATTCTATTCTTAAACATCACGGTTCAGTGAATCCATCTGGTATAATTTAGTTTCGCAGAAATCCTCGTTATTGTGTTATCAAAGTTAAAAAAATAAAGATAATCCTCAGAAGAGCCTTACTAGGGTCGAAACACAATGACTGGCCTTTTTGCCTATTTATACACCAAAAAAAACCGGAAACATTATATACCGCTGTAAATTAGCATTTCCAACAATAACCAAAAATAAATACGTTGCATAGAAAAATAAATCGAAAAGGGGTAAAATTCTTATGGCAATGGCGACAACATTTTGCATACGTCAGATGAATATACAAAAATATCAAGAATTGCTGTCTCTAATAATAAATAAATTACTTTCCATCATCACCAATAATCACAAACACAAAACTTAAAAAAAAATGGGGGCGTGGTTGTGTCGGTGGTACGGCCATGTGTTTTACATGAATACGTGTAAGCATATGGTATTTTATAGGTATCAATGAATTGCTCTTGAGAAGCTCTTTCCAACCGTATACGATTTTTTTTATTCTAACACCTTATTATATTCACCGTCACTACTTTAAACTAATGTTTTATATACAATCGATAGATTTTGATGACAGGTGACGATTAAAACTTAAACGAACATCGTAGCTTTTCCGAATCAAAAGTTATACTAATTGCAAATCTCGATACACGGCGCTTCCCCCTCCACCACGCGCGATTGCTTACTTTTCTCGCTTATCGTAATGAATTCTTCGATCCTTTAGCTATCCAGTGGTATAATTTGATTTTTGATGTAGAGGATAGATTTGAAACTGCAACACCAAACTGTATCCCCCGATTTTGTTATTAGTTTTTTTTGGATTGCCCCCGTATGGTAGTAAAGATGCATTCACACCAAACTGTATCCCCCGATTTTGTTATTAGGTTTTTTGGATTGCCCCCGTATGGTAGTAAAGATGTATTCACATCAAAAAGATGATTTTCAAAAAATCGTAGTAACAAAAAAAATTGTATTCGACAGACGGCTGGCTGAGTTACTATTTGACTTGTTATTTCGTTTCTATAAATAATTTTTTATATGTTTATTTAACCTAATTATTTACGTTTGAGTTAGCCCCTCAAGCGTCCCTGACCCGATGTCATTGTATGAATTATGACAACCAATCAATTCATTAAGAAGTGCACTGTCATTAAACTTGATTTGTTGTCTTATGTAAATTTGTTCATATAATTAAACCAATATTGTCTATTTCTTACATTCAGATTCCGTTGCATGATCGATGACAAGTGGTGGATGGGCGCTATAGTGGCGGTGGACTCGGCTGGTTCAGAACAAGAGGAGCCATGTGCGGCGCACTTCCTAGGGCTACGAGTGCGTTGGGACAATGGCGAATACGAGCGTGTCAGTCCCTGGGATCTGGAGCCCATCGATCCACTGCGTGAGTGTAGAAGTCAATTTATCTTCACTATGATATAACTCACATGGACAGTTACATACTGATGATGATGAGATTCCGAATATATTATTGATCTGTATTTGCTCACTGTTTATCAAAAATATTGTACGAACTGTACCCGAATATATATTTATTCCTAGTATTGAAACTCTCCGATTACAGTCCATGATAAGGAAATTTCCACATTTAAAAAATGTTTGACTGGTACAGTATTAAGGAAAAAATATTGAGTTTTCCTAAAATAAATTTAGTGAAATATTTTCCTCGACGCTCACGCTGTCACTTTAACAATGACGACTTTACTGAAGACGAAGTGGTCTATTCTGCCATACTCATAATGCATATTCAACTGTCCATCAATCCATCAACGGTTTTAGAACAATAAATTTTATGAAGAAAAAAAATCTTAACTTTGTATCAAGTAAAAAAAAAAATTTTAAATTAATATGTAAAGAAGCATTTAGTGTATATAATGTAAGGTTTATAAAACCTAGAGAAATCTGGAGAGAAAAAAACTTTAGATTTTTAAGTTGTCTAATTTTCACGTATGTAACACTACAGAAAAACAATTTATTTAACACAATCACATATGCAGGTTTACCGACAGAAGTGGGAGGCTCGGTAGCAGTGCTGCCGAGTGAGCTGGAGAACGTGCTGTACAGACCTGGGCCCGATGAGTGGCCTGGTGGCGATCGTGAGATGGCTTGCCACCAAATAGCCAAGGCCCTTGACCAGGTAATAACAAAGATTATTGTGTAATTAAAGATTATTGTGTAATAATACTTACTATAGACCCCCGCCTTGTATGAGGTATGCGACTCTTGGAAGCGCCGTGACATGATTTGAGTATTGATCAAAGCTCGTGTGTTTGTTCACAGGTGATGGTTTTGTCGATAGCGGAGCCTTTCGTAGCGCCTGTAGATCTGAACGTGTATCCATCGTACGCATACGTGGTGGAGTACCCCATAGATCTGTCCACCATTAAGGTAACTTAACTCCGATGTGCCACATTAAATAAAAATCATTGCCCAGCGTTTTGTTTTATTAATGTTTATAACAGTAGGTCCTTCCTTTAGTAAACTGTATTATTCTTTATGGCGACAAATGAAATAAATCGGTCAAGTGTGTGTCGGAAAAAGCCCAAAATAGGATTCGATAATTGTAAGTTTAATATTTGAGAGATGAATCTCACACATTTTCAATAATACCGCTCTCAGTACAATGTGCGGAAAACACTCATCATAAATAAACCACACTCTGGTGCGACCACGATCAAGCGGTTGAGCAGTTGACACCGCAGGAAGCTGGAGAGTTCCAATATAGTTCGGGTCTGGAAGGTGGTATAACAAACAGGGGATTATTGCGTGAACGCAGGAAATTTCAGATACGAAGAATGAAAATTTAGTCAATAATACAGGGCACAGAATTTTCCTTTTAATAGCTGGAAAATAAATTTCATTAGTGCAACGTCTCTTCTGAGTTGCAAAGAATGGAAACCTAGTGTACCCAAGAGGAAATCGGTAGGAAATAGAAAGGGGACGTAACCATACTGTCTCACATACAGATATTGAAGTAACGTCTTTTAGACACATCCAATCATCAAGCTGTACTTGGCTTCGTGTGGGCTCCAAATAATGGAGCCCCACTCTAACCGGCTCTGCACCAATGAAGTGTACAGCAGACGAATTGATGATATAGATTTAAAATCTTTCAAATTAGTTAAATAATTGAGTTAAATAAACTCGAATTTAAGTTTCCGAAACGCCAATCGTGAATCAACAACCTCATACAGACAATGCAATGGAATTCTGCTGACCGTGTATTTGTATTTGATAGGAGCGTGTGCTTGGCTGTAGCTCACTATTGAACATTTGCTTGCGTTAAGCTGTCAGCTGCTTGCTGCACTCCATTCAACAACGGCTGTCCTGACGACAGTGAAAAGTTTCATGTTGTTCGCGAATAATAAACAATGTGCAGTTTTCACCGTGCGACCGATATGTTTACCAGAATCGTGAAAAGTAAAGGCCCGAGATTCGAACCCTAGCTCACTCCCAATTGCGTAAAGTAAGACTTTGATGTAAGTTCCCCACTCTTATTGTTTTTTATCTGAATAAATTTTTTTTTTATCTGAGAAATTCAAGATACGAAGAGAAAAATTGTAAAAGTGGAACGGAGATATATAGGGGCGGCTTTCTTGTTGCATATAGCAATATGCAACAAGAAAGCCGCCCCTGAAACATCTAGTCGAGGAATGATCGAACTGTACACCGACCGGAAATGTTTAGTGAAAGCTTCGGCCGCCGCTGGGCTGTGAACAATCACGCCATTGCATGAAGCAACGTCAAGAGCACTGCGGGTAGCTCTTTGAGCGTTTATATCTGACCAAAACGATGCACAGTTGCTTTTTAAATTCAGTTCTACGTTATAAACGTAATCAGCTCTGTGATTCTTAACATTGCGTTTGACAGTAGCTCGTAGCGATTTGAATGTCTTGTAGTCATTAGCATTAATATTTACATTTGATGTTGGCAATTAACTGTTGATTAAACCAAACTGGATACTGTACCTTAGAAGTCGTTTGGGTCTTATGGGGGTATACATGAATTGATACAAGAGTAGACTGACTCGGTTGTAGAAAAAATATGTAAGTCTTAATCATTCATATTCTTAATCAGTCATTCATAATCTTAGTCATTCATAAATGCTGAAGTTATTTCACCGTCGTCTTTGGTGATAAATATTTATGCTTGGGTGTTGTACACAAGATTTCAAAAACCACATTTGAAACAGTAGTTATATGAATTTTGGTGCTCGTTTTTGTTGATTAGCGAATTTAAAGTGAATTCTAAATGTGTGAGGTTTGTGTGAGTTTTTGAATATATTAATTGACTACTTGCCAAATTTCACGCACAAAAATCTGACATAGTCACGCACTTAATTGTAAAAACTGTGAGGTTATGACAGACGAATGGACAGATAGATTCACAAAATTATAACGGCTCCATGTTTCTATATGGAAACCATAAAGAAATGCTACATAAAATGAGTTTCTACTACATAAAAAGCAATTATTTGGATTATTAATAAGATTTTCAGACCATATCAATTGCTTGACGCCAGACCATCCTTTCCTCCTAAATCAAGGTGCACACTGTTGTATGCTATATAATATTTATATTTGAAGGAAGTCCCAATTTTATCCCCAGGCTCGTTTTGAGAAGCACTTCTACCGTCGAGTGGCATCGGCTCAATTCGACGTGCGATATCTGGCGGCTAACGCAGAACAGTTCAACCAACCGCATTCGCGCATCGTGCGACAGGCTCGCATCGTCACTGACCTGCTGCTAAGGATTATCAGGTGAAGAGTCTATCAAATCCAGCAGAATGGTAGTTTGTGACCAGGGAGTTACCCTGGTCACACACTATTATGTATATTACTTATGTGTTTATGTATGTGCCTTACATTAATCAGAATAGAAGAACTATTTTATAAGATAATATCACATTTTTAAATTTCATCGTGCAATAGCTTGTATATTAGAGACATGGCATCGAATCAAAAATATCGATACTGTACTCTTGAGTAGAATAAAAGTATTTTACAGATAAAAATATCGATAGAAATGTGTCGATACCCTAAGATTTTTCTGAATGATTTATTACAAGTGACTTCTTATAAGTTTTATCAATAAAAATTTTATGAACATTACAGTAGTAAGTAACATTACAGTAATGCAAATTATGCTCGTGTTAATAAGAAATGCAATGAAAATTGTATGAAAGTTTTTAGCTGTAAATGAATACAAGTATTTAACACATCAAGTGCACATGTCACTTATATGTAACATCGGCCCTCAAACTTTGACGATAAACTAATATGTCAATCGTGAAACTATTGATTTTATCATAATAATATATTTTTCGTAGGCAAAGAAGAAATATAGTTAAAACATAATCCAATATTTTTATTATATTTATGTAGTTAAAATTGTAAAAAATAATGGAAATATAATATCCCGGGTTTCTAAAGAAAAAATCTTTATAGAATCTAATTTTTTCAAACGTAAACATGAAAAAATCATTTATCTTAGCAAAAACAAAAATTTATCTTAGCATTAAATTTCAAAACAAAACACAATAACATGCAATTTTCAACAAATCTTAGCAGCAAAAACAACCACGATGATTGTATCATTCGATTCATTCTCTCCTATGTATATAATTGTCTCCACGTTTGTCTCATTCTAACCTAATGCACTAGTCACCTCTAACAGAGTTAACGACTATAATCTTTGTGCGGACTCAAAGGACTAATTAAATACTTAAAAATATTTTATTTTGATATCAACGTAGCAAAACGAAAACATTGATCAGTAAAATGGTTATAGAGGAGAGTGAATGTGAATAAAGATCTGAACTTCTCATCTTCATCTTGTGTATTTTATAATTTAAAAATAATATTTTATCCAATCATGTCTTTGTTTGGGACTGTACTGAAACACATTTTGCTACTAAGTTTGTTGTCTTGCCTAGTACGGAACAATTGAACGAAGTCTTTTCTTAATTAAAAACAATATAAATTATCGCCAATATCACAATACTTTGATAGTATTGGTAACATTTAATTACAGTTCAAAAGGAGTATACGTTACGGGTAGCTTCAGCAGCCGGGCAACCAGTTTAGTACTCGGAGATAGTGTCTCACATGAGTCTTAATGTCACCCATATTTTATGCGTGTCAACAGTGCAGCGTCTTAGTTACTACTGAATCAGGGAGAGTGTGCCACGCTCTTTATATATCTTCAATCATGGAAGCTTCTAGAACGTATCCATATTTTCTAGATAATTTTGGAAAAATGCTCATTACTTTTTAGCCAAAACAATATTTAAAAAACCAGCCATGTGCGAGTCGGATTCACGCACAAAGTATTACATACCACCAAACAATTTTAAAATTATTTCAAATGCAATAAGATGTATGTTGACTTTTTTATACCAGTGACTGTACCAGTTTGTATTTGTAAAATTGTTTCCCTTAGAATTTTTGGCAAACTTAGGATCGAAGCCCTCCTCGTGATATGGGGCTTTAAACCTCTCTTTATATCCTCCAAAATTCACCTGGTTCTTTGGTTTGTCTGGCTTCTTCCTTCACACCGGGAAGTCGTGTAACAATATTTCTCCCACCTGTTCTAATAGATAATGACGAATGCTGCTTGTCCCATTTTGTTACTTTATGTTTGCGGACATAAGAGTTGGAGGAAATTTTCAATCCGGTTTCGGAATGGCTTGAAGAATCAGCTTCTTGTTCAGTCTCAATATTTTCTTCCCATACTTGAAGGACATCTTCCACTTTCCTATCGTTTTCATCATCGTAGTCTGAGTTCGAATCTGTCGCCTCCTATAACGATTGTATTCAACCTTCATTCATTTTGATACAGAACTGTAAATATGCAATTTAGGAATATCATTTTCATGTTCATGGTGTAATGATCAAAAAATATAAATTAGTCACTCACTAAAAACGTAAAACGTACACCTGCACTAGTGCCTCAGACCGATGAATACGTAGAATACAGACTCGTGTCGTAGAATACAGAAGCACAGCACGAGATTCGCTGCCATAGTAAACCGTGCCTAATACCTTATGAGGAAGCTACATGGAGACTACCGCTACTGGGTAATAAAAAATGGCCATAAATATGATTTCATCAGTCTGACAGACCAATGCGTGGGTATAGGAAGGTTAACATACAAATAAATATGTCCTACAATTTTATTTTGGTGTAATTATTTTATCAATTTGAAACTATCACATATCCAAGTCTCATGTTTGGGACAGGTAGAACCCCTGTAGCATCAGAACTGAGAAGTTGAAACTCATGTTCAATAACAAAGTATCTGCTTGAGACCCATAATACACTTTAATGTAAGACAGGCAGATCATACCATTTAAAGAGGTTTAAAGAGGCAGTACTCTTGTAGCATTAGTATATGAGGCTCAAAGGTTGAAATTATCACATTGTTGTATCGTCATGTGGACTGGAAATGTGTGTGAAGTTTCATAAGAATCAGTCAGTAGTTGAAACATTGATCATAATATTTAAACAGCCAAAATACTGTTTGTTCCCATTAAGAATACAGTACTGTTGCAGCATTAGTATATGAGGCTCAAAGGTTGAAATTATCACATTGTTGTATCGTCATGTGGACTGGAAATGTGTGCAAAGTTTCATAAGAATCAGTCGGTAGTTGACACATTGATCATAATATTTAAACAGCCAAAATACTGTTTGTTCCCATTGAGAATACAGTACTCTTGCAGCATTAGTATATGGAGGCTCAAAGGTTGAAATTATCACATTGTTGTATCGTCATGTGGACTGGAAATGTGTGCGAAGTTTCATAAGAATCAGTTAGTAGTTGAAACATTGATCATAATATTTAAACAGCCAAAATACTGTTTGTTCCCATTGAGAATACAGTACTCTTGCAGCATTAGTATATGGAGGCTCAAAGGTTGAAATTATCACAATGTTGTATCGTCATGTGGACTGGAAATGTGTGCGAAGTTTCATAAGAATCAGTTAGTAGTTGAAACATTGATCATAATATTTAAACAGCCAAAATACTGTTTGTTCCCATTAAGAATACAGTACTCTTGCAGCATTAGGATTTGAGGATCAAAGGTTCAAATTGTCACAATGTTGTATCGTCATGTGAACTAGAAACGTGTGCGAAGTTTCATAAGGATCAGTTAGAAGTTGAAAGATTGATCACAATATTTAAACAGCCAAAATACTGTTTGTTCCCATTAAGAATACAGTTCTCATTTTATGTAACTGAAATTATACAATCTTGACATAATACTTTCTGATATCTAAATTTTTGTAAGCGAAGGTTTTATAAATATGTGACTGCGTTTATTTTGAAATATTCTCGAACATGTGATAAAGTGCTCCATGGCAAGAGGCATCAATTCGTGTTTAATGATTACAGTGTATGAGAATGTAACAAACTTTGTGTTTGCCTTCAGTGACGCGCCGGACATTGATGTAGCTGCCACATACCATCGTCTGGTCGACAGTTACCACTCGTCCGACACGGATGGCGCGACCAAAGCGGTGAGTTCACAGCAACTTTATTTATTTTAGTCTCTTTTAACCTATTTAATAACTTTTAACGCATAATTTATTTTCTATGATTTTTTTACATTATAGCTAGCTTATTTTATATAAGGATACATAATTTCCAGTTACGGGTTATTGCAAAGGCAGGCAGAGGTGTTTTTATACACCATGCTTTCCTTTGTCTAGCTCTCTCGTTATGTTATCAAGTGAGTTGTCAAAATGTATAGTTTCTTTATCTGGAGCGATATCTTGTATATTATCTTTCCAATTTTCTTTAAACGCATATTCTAACTCGACACATCCTTTTAGGTTCACCATTATGATAGAATATGAGGTCTTTGTATTCAGTTATCTCCTCGCCATAACTTCTAATCTCGAAAGCTCCTATAATGTCCCATTATGTAAGACTTTGTCTCGGTTCAGGTAATCTTTCTTTTAGTTATAGTAATTAACTAATGCAGTAGAGGTTTATTGTTGTAGTAATTCACTACTGTAGTAACTATCATTTCTCCCTGGTTGAATTAACTCGTCTCAGTATTGGAGGCACTGCCTAATTTTGACTCGTTCTGTCGTTAAATTCATGACTTTAAAAATCATGGTCATCTATTATTTAGATGGTTTATGGGTTTTCCGATGGTGCATGGGTTCACTATTTTTTATTATGATTTTATTTGTTGTAATTGGTTATGATTATAGTTTCTGTTAATTGAATTGTAAATGTTACTTTCTTTCATTTATAGTAATTTACTGACTACGTTATATCGGAGTGAGTGACTCAAGAAACAATTTTATACCTTATATGTACCCAATGTAAATCGTAAATATTTTTGTAAAATAGATATTTTCAATTCTCCTTGCATGTTTGAACACTGATCAAAGTTGAAATTGCTAGCGTGCAAAAAAAAAGTACGAAACTTGATTATTAATTTAACCCTAACTTTAAGCCTTGATAAAAATAAACTTCATCTAAATTGTACGAGTAGTGGAATAGGTAATATTTAGAGATTTAACCCTCATTTATTAATGAGATTAAATAACATAAAATAAAATAACCCTGCAATATTAAAACCGGCATGAATTTTAAATGAATTTGTGGTGTAGAACTTACTTTTTAAGGAAATAGTTTTTTCTTTGTAGTCTAAACTTGTCTTTCCTTTTAATTCTGCTTTTAACTGGGTCTAATTCCAACTCGAATTCATTTTAAATAAGCCTTAATTTAACTCATTTTTAAAATGAAATAGAAAATTTTTCAGAAGCAAAATGTTTTGACATAATATAATAACTTTTACCTGGCATCCTCTGGAATATGTTTACATTTTACGACAGTATAGCATTGTACCAATTGTTAAAACGGAATAAGTTTTACGAATCAATGGTATTTGTTTTATCAGTGCCTTTTAGAGAATTTAGAACTTGTGGTTTTTGATGAATCGTAGGTATTTATTTTATCAGTGCCTTCCAGAGAATTTGGAATCCGTGGTAATTTCTGTGTTGATATACAAAGACTCTATGCTAGAAATACGTATGAATGTCGATAGTGTTTGTAAGTGTTATTGATTCGTAACTAATTATGTAAGTTTAGTTGTATGTCATATTGAAAGCTGTTCATTGCAGGGCACATCAGGCACTAAGTACGACTGGCACGAGAGATGCAGTGCTTTGCTGGCTGAGCTGATGGATTCTAATGACGCCGAGCCATTTAAAGGTCCTGTCGATTTGGAGCAGGCGCCAGGTATTATCTCTGATTACATTAAATTTGAAATACAGTCTTATGGTATTAAGATATTATAATTTCGTTTCACATTATATTCTGAAATTTTAAAAAAAATTCAATAATTATCTACAGTTGAAAAGATGTAGTTTATGTGTTCTCCATCAGATTATTACCAGTTGATTTCGCGGCCGATGGACTTAAGCGTGGCAGCCGCGCGGCTCGAAGCCCACGAATACACTGACCCTGAGCAGTTCGCTGCTGATATGCGCCTTATATTCACCAATTCCAAGCAGTATAACACCAACAAGCGCAGTAGAGTGAGTATCTGCTTCCTTTTCCCATCTAAAGCTGTTAGAAATCAGCAATTGGTAAATCCACATGAAATTTAGAAATTAATGAACGATTGTAGAATTTGGGAGCCGTCCATAACTTACTTCTTTTTAAGGTTTTGTATTGGAACAAGCAACCCTTAGCTTCATCATATTTACTTATCAGTCGGTCACAGTTTCTACAGATGCTTCATATGGGAATAGCAATTAATACGTAGCAAAAATTTAGGAGCTGTCCATAACTTACTGTTTTTTAAGGTTTTGTATTGAAACAAGCTACCCTTAGCTTCATCATATTTACTTCTCAGTCGGTCACAGTTTCTACAGATGCTTCATATGGGAATAGAAACCTAGCCCTAAACCCAAACATTGGTCATCAGAATCGGGGGTATATCAGCATGAATAATAATGCCCAGGATGACCAGCCAATAAATAAGGTGGTCTCTTTCTACTTTCACCATCTAAGCAGCGTTTCCCGATTTCTGTTAAATTTTTTATCGCTGCTTAGCGTCTATGACTTGTAGTGTAACCATATGTAGCCTGTAATCGTTCACAAAGTGTGGGCTTTCGAAAACAGAAAGAATTTTTAAAATCAGTTTTAATCATTGCAATTTGTCATTGGTTATTATGAATTTTTCTAAAGAATTATGCCTGTTTATGACAGATCTGCGAAAAACTTTTTAATTGATGATGGTCTATCATTCTGCTGTCTCTTCGCATGAGTACTTCGATCACTTTCAAATCAAATATTTTCTCTTGCCATTGTAGCTGTAGTATACATATCTAAACCTGCACAGTCATTTGCACACAAATCCTAGATATTGAAATGAGTTCCAGCGTCATAAAGCAGATAAAGTGAAGCTTTTATTTCCAGTAAACTTATGGTAAGCTATCAGGCAATGTAAGACTCCAGCAGTCCAAGGGTGTATCAGCATCTCAAGCCGCTTTCACTGACTCCCCAAGTTTGACATGACTGAATATCCTTACATTTCTACAACTATCCACAATAGTCCAGTGCGTTACATTGTCTTTCTCTATGTAATGTTTCCATGTATAATTATTAGTGATTCCTTAGGTCTGGTCTTCTTTGTAAAATATCCGAACTGACACGGAAAACATGGCTCTAAAAAGGTCATTGTCACTAGTCTTATCATGTCCATCACTTCCGAAGTTACCTTTGGTCTCAGAGAAAAAATTTCTTCTTGTATTTCATTATCAGCCAAAAATTCTTGAATTTGTGAATCTGATAGTTCTGCACCATCACCAGATAGACCAGATCCAGATTTTGACAATTACAACAGTCAAATAATAAACTTACTTAAACAATTGCAAGCAGCTTGATTCGACACTTGCTCACTTTATACATCCGTCATGGTCAAGTGTGTCACGCAAACTGACTGAGGAGGGACTACTGATGGCTCATATAGTTGCTTGAAAGAATGGCATGTAACCTGAAAAAAATTCTCAGTGCGAGTAACCTTTATGCGCGTTTGAAGTAAAACTTCTTTAACAGTTTTGACAGGTATTATGTGGTAGATGGTGTAGTTATTTTGCAGAGTAACAACTACCAATAGCAAATATCTGGAATCTCGATTGATTTACTAACATCTGTTAAGGAATTATATTGTGCATTTCCAGAACTCGTTATCAGACCCTGACCTGGTAGATAGTGTAGTTATTTTGCAAAGAAACAACTACCAATAGCAAATATCTTGAATACCGATTTATTTACTAACATCTATTCAGGAATTACATTGTGCATTTCCAGAACTCGTTATCAGACCCAGACCTGGTAGATGGTGTAGTTATTTTGCAAAGAAACAACTAACAATACCAAATATCTTGAATCCCGATTGATTTACTAACATCTGTTAAGGAATTACATTGTGCATTTCCAGTACTCGTTATCAGACCCAGACCTGGTAGATGGTGTAGTTATTTTGCAAAGTAACAACTACCAATAGCAATATCTGGAATCTCAATTGATTTACTAACATCTGTTAAGGAATTATATTGTGCATTTCCAGAACTCGTTACCAGACCCTGACCTGGTAGATGGTGTAGTTATTTTGCAAAGTAACAACTACCATTAGCAAAAATCTGGAATCTCGATTGATTTACTAACATCTGTTAAGGAATTACATTATGCATTTCCAGTACTCGTTATCATACCCAGACCTGGTAGATGGTGTAGTTATTTTGCAAAGAAACAACTACCAATAGCAAATATCTTGAATCCCGATTGATTTACTAACATCTATTAAGGAATTACATTATGCATTTCCAGAACTCGTTATCAGACCCAGACCTGGTAGATGGTGTAGTTATTTTGCAAAGTAACAACTACCAATAGCAATATCTGGAATCTCGATTGATTTACTAACATCTGTTAAGGAATTATATTGTGCATTTCCAGAACTCGTTACCAGACCCTGACCTGGTAGATGGTGTAGTTATTTTGCTAAGAAACAACTACCAATAGCAAATATCTTGAATCCCGATTGATTTACTAACATCTATTAAGGAATTACATTGTGTATTTCCAGAACTCGTTATCAGACCCAGACCTGGTAGATGGTGTAGTTATTTTGCAAAGAAACAACTACCAATAGCAAATATCTTGAATCCCGATTGATTTACTAACGTCTATTAAGGAATTATATTGTGCATTTCCAGAACTCATTATCAGACCCAGACATGGTAGATGGTGTAGTTATTTTGCAAAGTAACAACTACCAATGGCAGTATCTGGAATCTCGATTGATTTACTAACATCTGTTAAGGAATTATATTGTGCATTTCCAGAACTCGTTACCAGACCCTGACCTGGTAGATGGTGTAGTTATTTTGCAAAGTAACAACTACCAATAGCAAAAATCTGGAATCTCGATTGATTTACTAACATCTGTTAAGGAATTACATTATGCATTTCCAGTACTCGTTATCATACCCAGACCTGGTAGATGGTGTAGTTATTTTGCAAAGAAACAACTACCAATAGCAAATATCTTGAATCCCGATTGATTTACTAACATCTATTAAGGAATTACATTGTGCATTTCCAGAACTCGTTATCAGACCCAGACCTGGTAGATGGTGTAGTTATTTTGCAAAGTAACAACTACCAATAGCAATATCTGGAATCTCGATTGATTTACTAACATCTGTTAAGGAATTATATTGTGCATTTCCAGAACTCGTTACCAGACCCTGACCTGGTAGATGGTGTAGTTATTTTGCAAAGAAACAACTACCAATAGCAAATATCTTGAATCCCGATTGATTTAGGATCATCCATTAAGGAGTTACATTGTTCATCTCCAGAACTCTCGTCAGAGCCTCATGAGGTCGATGGTCTAGTTATTTTGTAAAGTGATAACTACCAATAGTCAGAATCTTGAATCACGGTTGATTTACGATCATCCATTAAGAAGTTACATTATTCATCTCCAGATCTCTCATCAGAGCCTCATGAGGTCGATGGAGTAGTTATTTTGCAAAGAAACAACTACCAGTAACAAATATATTGAATCCACAGTTGATTTACTACCATCCATTAAGCAGTTCCATTTTTCCTTTCCGGAATTTCATCATGAGATCATCACTATATCTATAAGAGATCACCTCGCTACTATACACTTTCAAATAAAATAATTATTAGTGTTAAATTTTATAAAAATAGAATAGAAATAAATTAAAATATACATGTGTATATAACACATATAGCCATTCTATGCTTTTAAATATAGGAAACTGCATGTGCAAACTAACTAGGGCTTTACTGAATGTTATTCCGTCTGAAAAAAATCTGAGTTACTCTCAAGTCGCTCCTAAAGAAGTTTTATGTCAGTAATTACAAGAGTTATGAACTAAAATACAGAGAGATTGTGTACATCTGAAATTTTTAGTGACTTTGAATAAAACATTTGGTTTTTAACGGTTAAATAGTTTGGTGACAACTGTATTTCGTGTTACAAAGTAAAAATATGATATTTAAGTTCAAAAAGTACTACATCTACAACACTATGTTGTGCGGCACTGCATAATTTTCTCTAAGATGCAAGAAAGTTGCTTCACATTTTATGTGGGTACCAGCTAGAATTATTCATGTGTTTTGTGAAAAATTGTCTATTGATTGAATATGGATTTGTGCTAACTATACCTACTTTAACTGTCAAATTGGTTTGTTTACATGTCCCAAAGACAGTTGGGAGACTGATTCTTATGATAATAAATGCTTTCTTAGTAAGCGTATCATTGCCGCCAACTATGGTTGCCAAGTGTCCAGTATTTCTGGAATTGTCCTGGAATTTTTGACGTTGTCCCGTATCCAGAAATGTAATAATCTTGTAAATCTAAAAATTGTGGTAATTTTTAAAAGTTTTCTTATGGTATTTTTCGTGAACCTATGTACGCCACGGCCGCAACGCAGTTTTACCGAATCGGAAAGACCGGAATTGAATGATAACGAATCTAGTGAATGCATAATTTGAAATTCAAATAAATTGCGAAGAGTCTTGCTCCAGAATTTAACATTCGCTATTAAAAATGACAATGGTAATAAATTAATTAAATCAAAACATGAACATAATAAACTAAATATTGTTACGGTCAAACTACGGAAGTTAATCCCCCGATTGCAATTAGATAAGATCAATTTATTGAAGGAGAAGTAAATCTTTACAAATTTCTTTTGCCTAATATCAAATATTAGCTTTTAATAATTTGGTTAAATGTAATTAAAATAACGACTGTTTTTGTGCTAAATTAATATCATTATTTAATGAGTCGATAAACTTTATTAAGAAGATTCCTTTATATTTTGGCAATAGAAGGCAACTTTTTATTTATTTTTATTGATCTAATATAGTATGTTAATTTGTACAGTATAGTCTAAACAAAAAGGCATATATAATGTTACTTGAATGAGGGTTTGACTTAAATTCCACGTGCCTTGTAGTAGAAATGTCCTGGAAAAGCGATTTTACATATGGCAACCCTACCGCCAACGCACACTAGTACCATTTTAGTCTATTAAATGTATTTCTGTTTATTAATATATATTTTTTAATACCATCGCTTCTGTTGTCTAGGAGGCGAGCTTTGAGGTAAGTTTTATATGGTTATCAAAATTTGCGTTAAAATGTGTTTCAAACATTCTTTCTATATATCTTAACACCGTACTTATTGAAATATAAGAATTAGCAAAATAAAAATTATGGTAGTAAAATAAGATGCAGCGATAGAAAAAAATTGTTCTATCAATAAATGAGAAGAATTGAAATGTATCGAGATAGCTACAGGTACTTAAAATAAAGAGTAAATTTAAATTTTGTGATTTATCGCGTCCTTGTGTAGGACCATGGAAGATGTCGTCAGCGCCATCTGGTGATAAATTAATGAACTCTTGATAGTGCTACTGTCATCATCATGTTTGTTACTATACAAAACGAAATTTGAAAATAAGTTTTGTGTCCATTAAATAAAAAATAAACAATAATTCATTTCACGAACTTGTTCCTTTGCTTATTGCGCTTATTCAATGTGTGATGTAATAATTACCATTGAACATTACTTACAAACAGAGTGGGTGGTAATTCTTGTATATGTGACTACATGACTGCTAATTTAAATCTCTATTTGAGAATTAAAATCTGACATATTTATAACATAGCCGCCTGCGTTAAATAATTTCTCACGGTGGTCAGTTGTACTTTTTCGTATATTATATTTTTTGTCCTAAGCTGTGTTTCATAATTCTATCCATTTCGCAAGAATAAAGAACACTGTATTCCATAATTCTATCCACTTTGTAAGAATAAAGTACTCTGATATTATGTAACAAAAAGTCATTCGTAACAAAAAGTTCTTGTGATATTGCACTATGAATATAATTTTTAACGACGCCGATGTTGTATGACGACGATAGATGTTCTATGTCATCGTTAGCTTTTTACGTTTACGTTTGTTATATGGTCAAAACACTCGTTAGCTTTTTACGTTTACATTTGTTTTTTTCAACAGATATATTTACGTCTGTTTTCTTCAACAGATATATTCGATGACGCTACGCTTAAGTACAAAGTTTGAGGCCCTCATGAAACCTGTAATTTACAACTGGAAAGCAGCTCGACGCCGGGTCAGTCAAGGTATAGAATTTTAGCTTATCTTTAGAGAAACAAAATTAATGTCTCTAATGAGAAAGTAAAATTGAATTTGTGACTATTATGACTTGAAATTTAATGAAATTATGTCATTAATATAATTCTTCGTGCTCAAATACAATTTTTTATGGTATTTAGCTTCTGAGTATACACTTCAAACTGTATATGAAGCCAGTTATTAACCCCTCAAGGGCTCATGTCACTATTACGTATTCATTTTGTTGTAATGAAATTTTTTAAGAGTATAATGAAGAAGTGTAGTTATAATAAAGTCAAAGAATTTATATTATACTTAAGTAGTTATGACTATAAAAAAATAATGAAGTGTTTTTCAAAATTCTACCGTTATATAAGGAAAAAGCTTAAAAGTATTTGTAAAATACAATTTTAATTATTACTATAAAAAATATAAACAATAATTAAATGTAAACATAAATAACAACCATTTATCCTAATAACAAATTATGTTATCGTTAAGTTTTTGGTGAACCATCTCAGTTCTGTCTGCAAAATACCACAATTGAAGGCAACGAGCGGAAGACGGTTCCTGTAATCAAATGCACTGCTAAAAAGTAAGGCAATTACTTTCACGACAATCCTTTATAAAATTCAGGGCGAAAAAATATTTAACTTTAACAACTTTTAAATGTTAACTTAGACCTTTACTTTAAGGTTAGAAAGTGTTTTCTATGAAAAAAAAAATTTTTCACTTTAACTAAGCTGAAATTGCAGACTCGACCTTTTCATCATTGTTAAATTTTTTTGCATGAAGCGATCTTTTAATTTTTGGTAACAAATAATAATCACAGGGGTCCATAGTCAGTAGCTCTAATCTGGCCTGTAAAGTGGGTTTTGCAATATTTGAAAGTCACACTTATGAACAACAGTCATCACAACATGGCTCTTGTGTACAGCATTGTCATGCAAAAACAACACACTTTCCACTAATTTCTCTCATCTTTTCTCTTCCAATGCTTCTTTAAGCTTCTCCAGTGGTCTAGCTTTCTCATTATGGAAACACCCTTATCTTTGAAGTCAATTAGCACCGTTATCTTTGATGTGTCCCAGAAAATCCTCGCCTTGACTTTTCCGGGCGATTGTGACACTTTGAACTTCTTTAGGGCTAGAGTACTCTTTTTATGCCATTGCATGGATGCCTGCTCATAAGGATGAACCTAAGTTTCATCACTTGTAACGATTTGGCTCAAAATATTGTATTTGTCCTCTCTACAGAGATCCAAAACATTGCGTGAACACTTGACACGTTATTGCTAAGATGGTCTTGAAGAATGGTAACCATTTTTCCCAACTGTTTTTTCTTTAATTGTGTATCATCCACATACAACTTTTTGAACAAGGGGGAGTCTGAGGAGATGGTATGGATCGTCCATCCTGAGCAGAGGTCTTCTTCAATCGAGTCTCTTCCTTGTATGAAAAGATTATGCCACTTGTAAATCATGGTTTTACTAAGGCAAGAGTCCCTGTAAACAGATGACAAAATCAAATTTCAATTTTCAATGTTCAAAATTCAATTTTCTCCATAGTTGATGGTTTTTTTCCAGAATAAATTGCTTGAGATCTGTGATATTAGTAACGCCATTAAACTGAAACTCTGTATAATACTCGTAATGA
The DNA here is from genome assembly GCA_039881145.1 of Druceiella hillmani. NCBI lineage: Eukaryota > Metazoa > Arthropoda > Insecta > Lepidoptera > Hepialidae > Druceiella > Druceiella hillmani. Next base: position 4,991,450 of record JAYKKI010000030.1, on the reverse strand, counting down.
GTCTCTTATTATCGACTATGTGAGTAGGCAGCCCCCACCTCTTGCCATCCCCTCCGTTCTGCCTGACCCACCTTCGTATGAATGGCAATATACCAAAAACATTATACCTGTAAACTAGCACGAAACAACGTATCCAACAATAACAGGAAAATATATACGTTGCGTAGAAGAAATAAATAAAATAATAAATCTAAAACGGGCATAATTCCGCTGGAAATAATGGCAAAATTTTGTTTACGTCACTGCACAAAATTACGAGTATACAAAAGTGTCAAGAGTTACTATTACAAATAATAAATAAATTACTTTCCCATCTTCATAATGACATTTTTTATTGAAATATGCAAAATTCAATAATATATGTATATCTTTCGTAAATAAAAGTCACATTTTCATGCCCTCAACAGATTCTTTGTCAGTTTTAGAAAAAAATTGTTTATTACAAAAATATACCAGTAATGCAAAATAGACATTACAACAATAATAACTACGCACAAAATAATGGATATACACTTACATCATCATCATATTTGGCACGACAGCCCAGGGTGGGCCAAGGCCTTCTGTTGGAGATTCTTCCAGGAGGTTCTACTATTCGCCTGGGTTTTCCAGTTCTTTATCCTGAAAATGTTAAAATCTTCTTCCACTGAATCGATCCATCTTAATTTTGGTCTACCTCTTCTACGAGTTGTTTGTTTATTCTAGATACGTGGGCAGCCCCGATCATTCTTTTGATTTTGATGGTTTTTATGACATCAGGCTCACCAAACAACCTATAGATTTCTGAGTTAAGACGTCTTCGCCAAATACCATTTTCCTTGACACCCCCAAAAATTCTCCTCAGAACCCTTCTTTCATAGGCTTTTATTCTCTCCAGTTCTCGGTTTCAAAGGCCAGGTTTCTGAACCATATGCTAGAACCGGCCTAATAAGAGTTTTATATACTAATAATTTTGTTTTTCTTGTAAGAAAAGAAGATTTAAGGATGGAGCTTAATCCAAAAAATGCTTTATTGGCCAATGATATGCCATTCTGAATTTCAGAGATAGTGTCATTCTTATTGTTAACAAAAGATCCAAGGTAAGCAAAGCAGTCAACCGTTTCAAATGTATGTGAGCCAGTCTCCAAACGATTATGTGCATTATTCGGTGGAGATTTTTGTACAGCCATATACTTAGTCTCGGAGTCGTTTATTGCCAGACCCATTTGATTTGCAGCTATCTCCAAAGACAGAAAGGCCTCTCTCAAGGCTGGTAGGTTTCTAGCAATTATATCAATATCATCAGCATACGCTAGTATCTGAACTGATTTGTAAAAGATGGTACCCCTAGTGTTAATATCTGAATCCTGAATAGCTTTTTCTAGTGCAATGTTAAAAAGCAGACACGAGAGCGAGTCACCTTGTCCAACACCCTTATTGACACTGACCATTATTATACTTACACTCATTACATATTTATAAACATAAGACTTCCAAACACGAGAGTGAGTCGCCTTGTCGAACACGAGAGTGAGTCGCCTTGTCGAACACGAGAGTGAGTCGCCTTGTCGAACACGAGAGTGAGTCGCCTTGTCGAACACGAGAGTGAGTCGCCTTGTCGAACACGAGAGTGAGTCGCCAGACACGAGAGTGAGTCGCCTTGTCCAACACCTTTATTGACACTGACCATTATTATACTTACACTCATTACATATTTATAAACATAAGACTTCCAAAACACGACACAATGACGCACAATTTTCAATAAATCATAGTGGCCACAATAACTATATGCTGCAGACCGTTTGATTCAATATTTCGTTCTCTTTTAGATGATATGTAATTGTCTATATGTTTACCTCATTTTAACCTGACTACATTTAAATGGCGCTAGTTGCCGCAGGTGATAGCATCCATCTATAAGTGGCGTGGGCATCAGTCTAGATAAAGAGTTGTACCTTTTACTGGTATAAAGTAAATATTACCTTACATAAATATTAATGAAAATATTAATTAGAGTAAATGAATATATTTTTACTTTTGACGTGATAACGTCTTATAAATCGTTTAACACCGGCTGCACGCATGAAAAAGTGTTACGTTCCACCTGAGCCTGAGCGTGCAAGCGAGAGCGCGGAACAAGTGATAGAGAGGCACGATCGGCCCAAGCATCGGAATTTATCTTCTCGCGTGACGTCAGAGCTAACAGTTCGACAACCATCGATTTGACTTTTTCAAGACACATTACACTTGAAACAGTCCCCTTGATTTCATACTTTTCCTATCATCGTCCTATCCTTAACAGAATAACGCAGATTGGAAGATCTTAAATACAACACATGTATATAAGTTGTAAATAAATTGTTAATAGCACATTGTTACTTGTAATTAATCTGTATAATTTAAGTAAAAAAATATTTGAATTAGCGAGTGTAAATAAATGTTAATTTATCGAAAAAATTTTAATTTTCAATTAACACCTTTGTATTATTCAAAATAATAATAATTCAGTGATAATAATTCATTTTAATTCATAAAAGTATGCAATTTTTCATCAATGTTTCTTTATGACGTTATCACGTCAAACTAAACTGAACTGACTTCACAGACAACCAATTTTTTTTTTATTACACCTAGAGATACATAGAGTATAAGTTACATAGAGTAACTGAGCATAGAGTATTACACGGTATTATGTTTACCAAACCGAGTACTCAATCAAAACACTCGATTAAGTTTACACAGATTTTGGTGTGATAACTCGTTCATAGACGTGTGATCAGCGAGCATGCGGTACCTCTGGGAATCTCAGTTCCCGTCAGTTATTTGTCATTTTGGCTTCAATGCGAAAATGGCACACGTTAAATTGTTAAAAAAAAATGTTTTTTAGTGTAAAAATGTGTTTGTTTAGCAGACAATGCTATTTTTAAGTCGTTCTAAGAGGTGACGCTACAGAGACTACAAACTGCATGAAAATTAATCGGATTCTTTTAGATCTAGATCTTTACAAAATGCTACCAATATTTTAGAAGAAACTCATGCAGCTTTTTGGAGTTGTGATGAAGTATTACTCCTTACGAAGCCATCAGAGTGCAAAGATCCTAAAAGTACCATTACCTTAGGATTAGGCCAATATGTAAACAGAAATTGATTACCATGAAGACCAGTGTTCATTTGAGTGTTGGGCATTATGTAAAACAATATATATATATATGCTTGGAATATTTATCAAGAATTTTTTATGACACCTGCAAGCAGTATATATAACGAGAGATGTTTTCAGAAGCTGGTGATGTCTATGACTAAAAGAGATACCAAAATCTTACCAGAAAGAGCAGAGTTTAGTATTCCTACCTTTGTACTAAATTTCAAATATTACTTTTTAGGTTCGTTTCAATTACGTCTTCCCACAAAATTTAATTTTTTATACGAATTTTCATTACTTAAACAAAGAATTCGGCCAAATATGAGTACTAAGAATTGTCCAATATGCTAATGTATGACTTTGGCCTTACGCTTTTGGCCATTATATAAGTGTGGCTATTATTTCCTCCCATAATACGGTAGTTGACTCATTCTAAATTTTGATATTTTTGATGCAATATTATGAAATATAAGTTAATTAAAAACCAGTTTTGAAAAAAATTCAAAAATTCATTGAAAAATAAGCCAGTTGTTACCAAGGCTTCTAAATTTGAAGATACGGATAGGGTTGGGTATATCCCTGTCTCTTTTCCTCTCGTAGAATATAATGTGCAATATTAAAAATGACCTCATAACACAGTATTGCCGTCCTTGTCTAAAGTTTAAATTTAAACTTTTATAACTCGATCAATTTTTAAGATTAAATTAAAAAAATTTTTCACTCTTCATCAGTTTGTACCTAGAAATTATGATTAATGAAATAAAAAAATTTACTCGAACACCCAATTTATTGCCTTGAGCTTTGTATAGACTGTATATATTAATTTAAATAGGTTTATTTCTTTCTCACTATATGTTATCGAGAAAAAAAACATAGTTTAGTTATCCACAGTTTGGTTTTGCAGCTACCATTTTAGTTTTTCAAAATATAAAGTTATTCCTGGTAAGCTTGTAACTTATTTGAATTTGTGTAACAAATTAATTGCAACCAAGATGAATACTGGTACATTTCTCAAAGACCCTTAGGTTTTTTATACGTTACATGAAGTTAATTGTTCTAAATTTGAAATTGTTCCGTGCAGAATACGACACGTCAGACGAGGAGAGCTTGCAGTGTGTGGCGGCAGCACGGCGTCGAAGGCGACGGCGCGTCGCACCGTCACCAGTGGAGAGCCCAGCGCTCAACGGTCACGCTGCATCCGATAGCTGGGACAGCGATCTGCCGTTGCGCACTGTCTCTGCCGCCACCCCACCTGTATCCACTGTCACTAGCATTAAGGGTATGTATGCACTGCAACCACATCCAACTCGGAATAAACATAAAAACTGTGGAGAAATTGGGAAATTTCACAAGTAATTAAAAAAAAAACTATGATTAAAGTTTTGATTTTTTTAAGTTATTATTGCAGAATAGCAAACTATTTGTAAGTGTAATGTTTACTAATAGTTACTATACTGCTAGGAATAAAGGATATTAGCAACCAGTGGAGGATCGTGACCAAAAAATAGAGTATCACGCTACTCTATTCACTTTTTCCATTAAATATGTTAAGTCCATTTCATTTCTTTTAGTATATGGTGCATTTTTGCGAAATATTACACATGGGAAACAAAAAAAAAGTGCATTTAGTTTCTCATAACCACACAACCGTTACATAATTTATTCTTGAAGTAACTTTGAAATTGCATATTTTTAAATTTGCATTCCTGACTTATTTTTAAAATGGGCCTAGGTAAACCATCAGTGTGCTTAATAAACTGATGAAAGGTTGTTCTGTTAAGTTTTATGTATTCAACACTACAACTATCAGAGAATACATAATTTAATAATCGTATTACGTCTGTTATGTAAAAAAAACATAAACAATACGTACGAGGTGAGATTATTAACCCCATAAGCATGTTGATGGTTTTCATACAACATCAGCAAGTGTAACTAACATCATAAAGTGGAACTCCGAAAGCTTTGATTTTATTGTAATAAATTTTTTTGCGTGGCCAGAGAGAAATGTTTATATGCAATAATTAAATGTAAATGTAAAAAAATCATTTATTTATTTACGCACATACATTTATGGTTACTTTACAGGTAATCTATTCGTAATGATAAACAATGAATGGTTTAACAAATTAAAACAAAAGAAGGCATATATTAAACATGAATACAAAATATACAAGAACAGAATATAATAATGACACATTTCGCGTGTCATTATTACCTTCTGTTCGGAAGGCTTCAGAAGGTGTATATTAAACATGAATACAAAATATACAAGAACAGAATATAATAATGACACATTTCGCGTGTTATTATTGCCTTCTGTTCGGAAGGCTTCAGAAGGTGTATATTAAACATGAATACAAAATATACAAAAACAGAATATAATAATGACACATTTCGCGTGTCATTATTACCTTCTGTTCGGAAGGCTTCAGAAGGTGTATATTAAACATGAATACAAAATATACAAAAACAGAATATAATAATGACACATTTCGCGTGTCATTATTACCTTCTGTTCGGAAGGCTTCAGAAGGTGTATATTAAACATGAATACAAAATATACAAGAACGGAATATAATAATGACACATTTTGCGTGTCATTATTACCTTCTGTTCGGAAGGCTTCAGAAGGTGTATGTTAAACATGAATACAAAATATACAAGAACAGAATATAATAATGACACATTTCGCGTGTCATTATTACCTTCTGTTCGGAAGGCTTCAGAAGGTGTATATTAAACATGAATACAAAATATACAAAAACAGAATATAATAATGACACATTTCGCGTGTCATTATTACCTTTTGTTTGGAAGGCTTCAGAAGGTGTATATTAAACATGAATACAAAATATACAAGAACAGAATATAATAATGACACATTTCGCGTGTCATTATTACCTTCTGTTCGGAAGGCTTCAGAAGGTGTATATTAAACATGAATACAAAATATACAAGAATGGAATATAATAATGACACATTTTGCGTGTCATTATTACCTTCTGTTCGGAAGGCTTCAGAAGGTGTATGTTAAACATGAATACAAAATATACAAGAACAGAATATAATAATGACACATTTTGCGTGTCATTATTACCTTCTGTTCGGAAGGCTTCAGAAGGTGTATGTTAAACATGAATACAAAATATACAAGAACAGAATATAATAATGACACATTTCGCGTGTCATTATTACCTTCTGTTCGGAAGGCTTCAGAAGGTGTATATTAAACATGAATACAAAATATACAAGAACAGAATATAATAATGACACATTTCGACAAGTTTACTTTCACTTATTACAAACAAATCACATTCTAATGCGACCGCTGTCAGGTGGGTGAGCAGTTGAATAGCGCGGGAAACTGGAGAGTTCCGAATAATTCAGTTCTAGAGGGTGGTATAGCAAAAAGGTGATGATTGCGTGAGTGCAAAATTTGTCAGGTACGAAGAATGAAAATTTTCTCAATAATACAGTGCATAAGAGTTTTCCTTTTAAGAGCTGAAAAATGAATTTCATAAACGCAACATCTTTTCTGAGTTGCAAGGAATGGAAACCTAGCATACCCAAAAGAAATACAGTAGGAAATAGAAAAGAGAAGTAACCCTACAGTCTCATCATTTATGCTAATAAAAAGTTATCTTTAAGTTTGAAAACTAAACACAATCACACACAATTTTCGAAAAATATATAACGCCAAAAATTGCTGTACGGTCACAGACCACTGTATAATCATTCAATTTGTTATTTTGTTTTCTTTCCTATGATATATAACTGTCATAAATTTATCTCATTTTAACCTTATTATTTACGTTTGAGTGGCGCTAGTTGCCATGTGACTTCATAAATGATTTGCACGCTCGAGAGGTTACAATAATGGACAAGCGTGACCGCATGAAACTAACTCGTACAATAAACAAAACAAAACGAACGAAACATGTGAAGATGTGGGGAAGAAGTAGCGAGACCGTCCTCACGTACGGTAGAGCTCTAGTTTTGTCATAGTTGGCATCATTCTTGCTTGTTTCCTATCTGCTATCTCATCTATTTTTGCCATGCAATAATTGATCGTACATTTTCATTATAACACTGTTAAAAATATTCAAAAAAATTTAGCTTTCAATTGCAATTCTATTATTAAAAATATGAACTGTGTGAACAGCCACCGTGTTCTTTAGAAGCGAAACTTCTAAATTAAAGACAAGGAAAGAAAAAGAGAAATCGTTATGCAATAGTGTAATGGTGAATACTGCACAAGTCAACCGAATCGTGAGCTATCCTTCCATTTTTTGTTGTACCGAAACATTCCTGAATCAAAGAGTCAAGTGAATCGATCAGATTACAAATGAGTAATTTAGTTTAGTGAATCGGTGCACTGTATTTATTCTTCTGTTTCACTCGCTCTTTTGCCCACGCCTAGTGTCCATGCAGCAGAAGACAAGTGTTGCATTGTTGTCATTACTATGGTTATGTTGCTAGACAGTTCAGATTTGTGTATTAAATTTTCATTGGAGGATTATTTTAGTGTGACATAGTTTGGTCGGTGTCCATAACCTGAATCAAAGAGTCAAATGAATCGATAAGATTTTAAGTGAGTCATTTAGCTTAGTGAATCGGTGCACTGTGTTTATTCTTTTGTACCACTCGTACACCTGTCACCCACACCTAGTGTCCATGCAGCATAGAGACAACTGTCGTATTGTTGTCATTACCATGGTTATGTTGTTGAACAGTTCAGATTCGTTCATTAAATTTTCATTGTATGATTACTTTGGTGAGACATAGTCCTCTGTATTTGGTTGGTACCCGCAATTTAGTTTGTGCAATAAACTAACTTAATTATTGAAAATATTAGTCATTATTGAAAAATTCGTTTGGCGAGGAATTGCATTTTAGGAAAAAAAATGCGATTTAAAATATATTGGAAAACTTAAATAATACCTAAGTTTTTTGACTTTTAATATTTCACGTATTGTAAAATTTAATTTTAAAAAGAATTTTGTTAGGTGAGTTTATTTTTTTAAACTGAGGAAAAAATTTATTATCGACAATAATACTGTCAATAATCATTTTTTTCTTCAGTTTTTCTCGAAATTTTACTGCATTTGCTTGAATATCTGATATAAGCAATGGCCAGTGAAAAGATATTGTGTTTTGTATTAAATGGTTAGTTAACGACCAGCTTGACTGCCGATCTGCTAAAGGTAAAGTTGCACCAGAAACTATTTACCCCATACTGTCTACTCCATTTTTTTATTCACTACTCATCGATAATAAGCATCAAAATATTAAACCACAGTTTCCAAAGTGACTTCAATTTTTGGATACAACACCTGGGATAAATGTTGCACCACTGATGAAAGCAGCACATTGATTCATGACTCTCCCGACGTGGGGAATAAGGGATCTCTCACGCCTGACGCCGTATTCCACCCGAAGCCTTGATTGGCATTGAGGCTGGTTAATGTCATAGATTATAGACCTTAAATTGACTTTATTTTCTGAAATGAATGTTGGCTAGTATTTTTAAAAATTAGTATTTATACTTTTTTAAAAGAGATACTGTAAAAATATAAGTTAAATAAAGTGAAATAAAAGATTTTTCCAAACTGATTGAATAGAAGTTAGTTAACAAGAGTTAATTTAACATGAGTTTAATGTGTTTCTGTGAATAACCTGCAGGTAAAGGCAAGGGAAAGAAAAGTAAGAGCAGCCCCGCCAGTGCACCCGACACGAGTGCGGCGAGCAGCTCCCGCGGTACTCGTCGTAAGCCGCGTGCCGCTCATGATCTCCGCACCGACCAAGATGGTAAGGCCCAACTTATATATTTGTGCTCTGTCAATTCCCACATAACTTGAGATTTATACTTTAGCTATCAGCTCATCGTGGTTTCTTTTGGCGTCACCAGATTGGTATTTCTCCAGTTAATTGTTATGCTGTCCTTTCGTTAGTCATATTTTTGTCATTTCCTTGATTTTTAGGGTTCCTTCCTAGAATAAAAAATGATACTTTTATAAGATCACTCGCATGTCTCTTCGTCTGTCTGTCTGTCATAGTTGTTTCATCAAACCATTTAATGTAGACCCTTAAAATATGACAAGCATCTTAACCAGCACATATCCTAACAGCAAACACTGAAAAATATTTATATGGACATTTTAAGGGACATAAAAGAATATTTTAAATAAAGTTTGTCAAAAAAAGGAGTTTGCCTCAAAATAATTTTTTTTAGAATGTTAAATAAGCTAATTCTAGGAATTAGCTATTAATATTGCTGAAAGTAATAAAAAGCACGTCACACCTCCTCATCCCTGAAGCTTCTTAAGTCAAAATTATGAGAATAACATGTGTTACGTACAAGTAGAACTTGCACTAAAACAGCCCGTGCTCAATACGTAGTGTGCCATGAGAATATATTGCCTAGTACACTATCTATATAAAAATTAACCGGAATTATTTTAAAAAATGGGACCCATTGAAAAGCAATCAGTAAAATGTCCTTCCTTTGTTAACTTGGTAGAACATTCCTTAATTACCAAGCTAAACTTTGAGTGTGATCTGTCAACTAGTGTGTTTACAGCAGCTGTCGTAATAGGTCGACCTCAATATTGCTCTACGAAGTTTATTATGGCTAAATTAATTGAACGAAGAGTTGGCATTAAATTTTATGAATCGTTAAAAATGTTAAAAAAGACCTATGGTGACTGGGCTAAGTCGAAATCACAGGCATACAAGTGGTACAAATTGTTTAAAGAGGGGCGTGCGATTTGTCTCATCCTAGATGGTCTTCAACACCTACTACTGACGATAACATTTGGAAAAATCAAACAGTGCTTGAAAATCACCATTTCAGTGTTAGAGAGTTGAATATTGAGAAAATGACCGTTCATGAAATTTTAAGCAATGTTTTCCGCATGAGATGCGTCCCTGCGAGACTGGTTCTGAAAGAGCTTAATTTCTTGCAAAGTGAGCATCGATTGAAGACATTAATTGATCGATTGAATCAATTGAATTGAATGGATGATTGAGTCTATTGAATCGATTAACTGAAGACCTCGATTGATCAATTGGTGACATCAAACAGAATTTGCTGCAGAAATTAAAAACCATACCGCTTTCGGGCTATGAGAAGCGTATGGAAAAGTGGGTCTAGTGTTATCACAGTTGTATTGCAAGCAATGGAAATCACTTTGAGGTGACAAAGTAAATTTCAAGACAAGTTCATACTTGTCTTGAACTTTACCAAAAGTCTTTATACCATTAAAAAAAATTTAAGAATAGATTAAAGCTACTAAAGAGGATTTTGAAAAGATGTTCAGATTTAAACATAGACTAGGTTTTATCCCAACCAAGTTTTGTTTTAGGATATAAATTGATCTGTAATGTAAAAATAACGTAGATACTGATATTTAAAGTTTCTGACATTTGTCGTAGATTATGGTGCAGAAAAACAACGCCATCTATTAGTTTGAGTTGTTGGTAGATTAGCTGTCGAGGAATTGCATGAAACTAGAACTTTTTTAAGAATATGTCTAGTGAAAAGATAATAAAAAGAATGTAGTAATTTTTCACAGATGTAAATATATTGTAAATTTACTACAGTTTTCTGGTAATTTTCTAACACCTGCTTTTTTCATAATTTTAAATAACAGTCTCGGAAATGGGAGCAAGACATTCTAATTATTTGGGGATATTTTCGAAAATTTTTCTTAAAAATTTGAGCAAAAATTGTAAAAAAAGGTAGTTTGGTAATTCCTTAAAACACAAATAGGCTATTCGACTTATATTGTAAAACTATTGTAAATTATTCTATATTGCGTTAAAAGCACACCACGTTTATATTTCCAAGGATGTATGCCGTATTTTTCGTATAAAATCACTTTTAAAGTTTAAATTACCAAACTCGTGCCAAAAATACAGTTTCTTCATATGTGATGTCACACGGCTGTAAACATAATAGTCCTGTACGATGAAGGGACATATTATTTAAAATATGATTATCATTAAATCTGATATGACCTGAAAGGATATACATTAAAAACTATGTATTTAAAAAAAGTCTGCCGCTGGCGATTATTTATTATAAAAAAATCAATTTGAAATATTCTTATAAATTATTAAGTATTTTTATTAGGAACATAAGTAATTTTAATTAATAATATTTAAATTTCCAACTTGAAAATTTACTTAACTTGTCAATTACGTCTTGTTTATATGGTACCAACAACATTCAGGAAACAATAAAGTCTATTTGCCTATGGTTTAAGTTTCAAATAATATTATAGTGTTTGCGTGCGTTGTGTGGTGCGTTATGTTAGTTAAATATTAAGTAGTTTTTATCTTTTTTTTGTTAATTTTGTATGTATATTCATTTTGTTTTTTTAACTATAACCAATTATTTTTATAGATTTTTGCTATTTTCTATGCATATATATATATATATATATTTATATATATGGCAGATACTATATTTTTTAGTTATATTTAAAATTCATTTACTATATTTCCATTATTATAATATTTTTATTAATTAATTTAATTAATGATAAAAATTTTAATGATGATAATATTTATTATTGATTATTTAAATTTAATTGTACTTTATATTTTTTATATGTTTTTATATCACTGAACTAAATACACTGCATAGGAATTAAATAAGTTTTTTAATACATTAGTTATGACTGAAAATTATTTAGTTAAATATACCATTTGTGATGTATTTCTTTTTATATAATAAACAAAAAAAAAGAAGGAAGGACCATAAATTTAAAGACAGCATAACCGGTCTGTTTACAAATTTGCCACGTCATCTGGCTTTTAACCAATAACAGGGCGTTTGCGACACTGACTGAATTTAAACAAATATTGTGATTTCTATACGTTTTTTTTATAAAAACTTATTCTTTCGAAAATGAAAAGAAATACACTTATTTACGTTATGATCTAGGATAACCACGAATTATGTTATACTTACGATGTCATCAAATAGCCTATTATGAATCTTAATTATTGAGATATATGTGGGTTATTTATCACTGTGTCCCTTTTCAACTTTTTAAGTCAAGTGCTCTCTGAGAAAATTAGCTGTGACGTACAGACAGACACGTGTTATTGTCGTGTCCACATGAGATGAAGGAGATCTCATATGGAAAAATGATTGCCAGAGCCTCGAAAGGTTGAACTTCTTCCTGCTTGATGATCAGCCCTGTTCCGCTTGATGAGCGGCCGGGAATCGAACCCGGGTCCTCGCGGTATGTGTCTTGCGCTCAACCCAACACACCACGGTGACGACAGACACGTGACTCATTTTATAGAGGTTCTGATTTATTTCAATTTAACCAGAAACAGCGATAATTCTAAATATAATATTTTTTAGAAATTTCTAATATCGTTAGGCCTATGAGGGATTATTATAAATATTACATAGCAAAAAATAATTACAAAAAGTTTATATTATCTATGACTTGAATTTTTTACATATTGATTTTTGCTTTTAAAAAATTGCTCGTAAGAAAAAATATGACTAAAATACTGACCATATCAGAGATATATACTGCCAGTCAGGCATTTCAATCTTGCTACTTCATTATGCAAGTTAGACTTAAATCGAAAATTTAATCGTCGTGAATTATTTGAGCATCATCAACGACAAGTCACCCAATTATTGTTCGATTGCTAGTATTATGTAATACTGAACATTGTCAGTATTTAGAATGGTCGACTGTAGCGAGATTGGTTTCTTTTAATAGTGAGATTTTTTTCCTTTTAAATATATTAATTACTTCCGGTAGGCATGCACTGTTTATATCCTTTTATTAAAATTCAATGTATTGCAATTTCAGAAACGGCGAACTCTAGTCAAGTGGAGTGGGAGGATGAAACACAGTTGGAAGTGCTGGAAGAAGAGCTGGCCGAGAGCGAGGTGGAGGTTAGCTACAGTCCACCGCCCAGGAGGAAAAAGGTAAGTGGGTGGAATAAGGAAGCTGCTTTCAAATGTTATATATCAAACAAGAAAGAAATAATTTCGTGCTTTTCTACAGGGTCGCCACAGAGCACGGATCAAGCGAGCGAAAAAACGTAGGCGTAGTCAGTCGGAGGACTCGCCCATGCGAAGAACAGCACGGCCTCGTCGTGGTCGAAAAGCCACCGCAAAACCAAAAAGGTACACTCAATATTCCCAATTATATAAACTTTTTTTTAAGGAAATATACTATTCCTTATGTATTTATATGACACAATTTCACAGCTGCTCACATCATCTCAAAGTTATATCGTTGTCCATTTCTGCAGACGGCGTCGTTCCCCGCTCCTGGGTGCTCCGTCGTCCACATCTTCGTCTTGGTCGAGCAGCGAGTCGGTTGATGCGGGTCGCCGATACGAGAGCGATCGCTCATACCGGCCGCGCTCTCCCAGTCCGCTCGCTACACGGACGGCTCCTACCAGTGGTGACGATGATGACGACGATACACCGTTGGGACGATTCAGGTTTTACCAAATTATTTGTATTTCTCAACCTAATCACCATCTAGCTCGATGTAGTTCTTCTGATTTCTAATCTCATTGCATCACTTTTAAAAAATGTTTCCTCCAGGCCCTCAAAGTACACATGGATTGCGACTTGGCTTCTTCATTTGATTTAAATTTCTGTCAACCTGAAATGAAAGTCAAAAGATGCTAGCTCAGGTGAATAAGGGGGTGTAGCAATAATTCAAACCACAATTCAGTCATTGTTTCTAAGGATGTGTGCGCAGTTGGACCCAGTGAAACAAAACTTTTTTTGTTGATATTCCTGGTCATTTTTCCTTTATTTCATCATGTAACCAAAAGGGTGCAGTAGTAAGTGGAGTTTATGTTGGTACCCTTTGGTAGGTGATTTCTTTCGAGTCCCAGACAATGGTGCGAGAGCTATGCCATTAAATGATATGAGAGTCCCAGAAAATGTTACGAGAATTGTGCCATTAAATGATATGAGAGTACCAGAAAATGTTACGAGAGCTCTGCCATTAAATGATATGAGAGTCCCAGAAAATGATACGAGAGCTGTGCCATTAAATGATATGAGAGTCCCAGAAAAAGTTACGAGAGCTGTGCCATTAAATGATATGAGAGTCCCAGACAATGTTACGAGAGCTGTGCCATTAAATGATATGAGAGTCCCAGAAAATGTTACGAAAACTGTGCCATACTGATGCCATTACTTTATCTGTTGACAAAATCACTGTGGCTTTCTTTGAAGTTGCTGATTTCGGTATTCTTAATTTTTTAAGTGCTATTTTGAATTTAGCATGTAACAATGGAGTTTCATCAGTAGTCATCAATTTGTTCAAAAATGTTTGTTAATCAATAAAAAATGATGAATAAAACACAACCGACTTAATTGTGAATCAGTTGTGTTTTATTCGACTAAAAAGAATGTCAGTACACATCTCGCAGTGCCTTAGAAAACCGATTTCGTTATGAATGATTTCGTTGTGATTTCTCTCATAAGAGATGCTTATAACCACAGATTGAATATTAGTAATCTGCAGTCACCCATAACCAAACAGCAGATTTTTTAAAAAAACACTCAAAAGACAGTCGTCCGTGTGAGAGTCATCTGCAACATTCTGCTGATAATGCTTAAATTCAGCTGACCATTTTTTTATAGTTGTGTAGGATGCAGTAGATTATTCTAGCGTCAGCACCATAATAATTATTATTTAATATTAAATAAATGTCTTTGCAGACAAGTGCATCATTTTTAATACTTTTTCTCAGCAGGCGCCAGGGTCTGATGTCTTCGCAGACAAGTGCATCATCGGCGCTAACTACACGTCCCAGGAGAAGGAGAAACAGACTGAGCTCAGACGGTCAGCGAGTGAGTGCTTTTGATTATGTAACGTTTTGATGAGATTATAGTTTTGATTAAGACTAATATTCATATAATTTAACAGAAAAATATTCACTCTTAAAGACCAATTCCTTAACAAATTAGGGAGATTTAAAAATTTCTGTGATATTTGCTATCCACATCGCACCGACCGGTTAATTAATAGTTTAGGAAGACTTAAAATTTGTGTGATATTTGCTATCCAAATCGTACCAACCAATCGATTTACAAATTAGGAAGACTTAAAATTTGTGTGATATTTGCTATCCAAATCGTACCAACCAATCGATTTACAAATTAGGAAGACTTAAAATTTGTGTGATATTTGCTATCCAAATCGTACCAACCAATCGATTAACAAATTAGGAAGACTTAAAATTTGTGTGATTTTTGCTATTCACATCGTACCAGCCAATCGATTAACTAATTAGGAAGACTTAAAATTTGTGTGATTTTTGCTATCCACATCGCACCGACCGGTTAATTAATAGTTTAGGAAGACTTAAAATTTGTGTGATATTTGCTATCCAAATCGTACCAACCAATCGATTTACAAATTAGGAAGACTTAAAATTTGTGTGATATTTGCTATCCAAATCGTACTAACCAATTGATTAACAAATTAGGAAGACTTAAAATTTGTGTGATATTTGCTATCCAAATCGTACTAACCAATCGATTAACAAATTAGGAAGACTTAAAATTTGTGTGATATTTGCTATCCAAATCGTACCAGCCAATCGATTAACTAATTAGGAAGACTTAAAATTTGTGTGATTTTTGCTATCCAGATCGTACCAAGCAATTGTGTGATATTTGCTATCCAAATCGTACCAACCAATCGATTAACAAATTAGGAAGACTTAAAATTTGTGTGATTTTTGCTATCCAGATGGTACCAACCAATTGATTAACAAATTAGGAAGACTTAAAATTTGTGTGATATTTGCTATCCAAATCGTACCAACCAATTGATTAACAAATTAGGAAGACTTAAAATTTGTGTGATATTTGTTATTCACATCGTACTGACCAATTTACCGGTACGATCTGAATAGCAAGAACTTGTAATCCCTTTCCTTCTTATTTTGGTGCCAGATTCACAGGCTCAGCACAATGCGGGTCTACGTTCAGAAAGCCTACCCATTCCCCGCCTTTCTAAACACTGTTCATCCTTTTATGAATATCTCTTTTCTGTTTACACTGCCAAATTATGAAATTCAATGCGAGCAAGGACACAAACACAGGAAAGTGATTTAAAAAATTAAGAAGTATTGGGATCGTTTGAACTGGGAACTGCTAGAATATCCTTTTTCTTGTTCAATTGGATCTGCTTATATATATACTTAACTATTGATAGGCATGCATTATTAGCTTATGAGTTGCAGGAGGCTTTGGGTATCCTGTACCACTTCTACTCTATTCACTGCTTGTATGGTGTTGCGCACCATTTGTGTGCATTGTTTTACAATCAATATCACCATTTGTAAACTAATATCTCAAAAATTTTTGGTTTTAGCAAGTGGAGACCGCCAGCAATCAATTTTGTAATTTAAAGTCTCGTTTAACTGTTATATGTCTACGCTTCAGGAAGAAGTATGTAAATCAGTTAGAAAAAATGAAAGAAAAACAGAAAATAACAAAAATTACAAAAACAAACAAAAATACATTAAAAAGCCAAAATAATAAAACAGTGACCTTTTATGCTAGTGGTATGTCAGGACTGAGTGATATGTTGCTGTATTATTGGCTACAAACCCTGTCATAATAGGAAACGATGTTATTATTACACTGGAAGAACAGAATTCCTGGTATTACGGAAATGTCAAGTGAAAGTGTTTTGAAGAGCTGTGTGATGTTGATAATATAAGTCCCTAAAACTGTTGTATACAGGAGGGTCGTCGCAGTAGGCGTGCACAGCCGCAGCGGCCTGTATATCGTGAGGATAGCGAGGAGGATTCCATCGCAGCCATCAGCAAGCGTCTCCGTGAGCATACGCGCCCAACCACGCAGGTGTGTTTCCTTTTCTCTGATCTCTTACAATTTTAGAATTTTGTACATCGAAAGGAAGAACGGAACCCTTATAAGATAACCTATTTGTATCTCTTTCTGCGATAGCCGTTTTTCTCAGAAATTACTTGATGTAAAATTTTCAATGTGGCATAATAATAAAGCACATTAACATATATATATCCCATTAGCTAACATTCAAAAATATTCATGTGGAAGTTTTAGTGTGGACCACCAGTAGAAAAAAAAACATTTTTTAAATTTCGTGTATAATACCCCATGTATTGTTTGTAAGGGCTAATAATAAGGGAATCTAAAATATTTTTTTTCATAATTTTAAGTAAGCTTTAGAGATTTACTGAAAAATACCCAAAAATAGATCCTTCCAAAACTATTGAACCTAAAATTATGAAAAAAACAAAATTTTCTGGAAATCTTCATACAGGTTCTAGGAAAACTAAAGCGATGATAGTAGATGTCATAATTTTTTAAATATGGACCATGTTTTTTACATCTGTGAAAAAAACAAATTTTAAACAATGTTTAAAACATGAAAAAAAACAGAGTTTTAACTGAGAATGAACTTGAGGTAAATAAAAATTAATAATATATATTTAGAACTTTGTATCTATGTTTGTATTTGCCATTTAAATTAGGAACTATAAAGAAACTATAGTAATTAAAATATCTAATTCTTTTATTACTTAATTTATTCAATCAAACCCCAACGGTAACAATTGTAACTACAATTAGGCGATCACGGATGTCACCCTCTTAAGTGGAGCCCCAGGATACCACTGAATGGAACTCTATAGCTTTTCGTTCTTTTAACAGCCTCCGGAAGCAAGATATTGTAATATTTAAGCTGTCCGCGTACTGGCGATGAGGTGGAAACTTGATTATTGAAGTGATTCGTTTGTTTAATCACGAATCTGTCGATTCTGCGAATATGAAGCTGAAGAGTTATTTAAGAAATAGCTTTTATTCGCTTGGAAAAGGGGAAAAATGGTGATGTACTTTGACAACAAAGTTCTTGTGATAATTCTGAATCTTAGCATTGGAAAGTTAAGAAGTTGTCATTGTCAAAGAAGAAGTCAATACTAAGAAGTTTGACAAATACAAATTTTGTCCAGGCTCTTTTTCCCAATGAGGAGTTGAATATATTTGGCGTTAATTTTGTAGAAATTTATTATTCACAATTGAATGAAAGTACGTGATGTAGTATTATTTCTACTTTCTTTAATTTCTTTACCACGACCTAGGTTTGGTTGTATTACAGCATTCTTTGCTAATAGCTCATTAATTTGGCTTTTTAGCGACAGCTGCCATTCTAGAGGTCTGATGTGATTTACTACATGATCTTCAAATAGAAACTTATGTAATGGATCAGTCATTGCTCTGTATTTTACAATAAGGAGCATTGCCTCTTTGTCGTGACCTTCAATATATGATAAGCTTCAGAAATATCTTCATTAGTGAGATTTTCGCCTCTGCACAAAGTTTGTTAAAAAATGAGCTGGAGACAGCCGTTCAAAATAGGGAATTCAGGTTCCTTACTTTATTTTTCGGTTCCTTACTTTCCTTTATTTTTTAGCTCTGTCTATGCTTCAGTTACTTTGCCAACACCACAAGATATTTTCTGGAAAATGTCAAGTGTAACTGTTATATTTTCCATTTTTCTGTAGAGTGTCTGCGCTTGTTGCTTTAGTACCATGTCATTCACGTTTAATGAGATTGACATATTTTTAGCAGTTGCATTATTTAAGCATATGTCTGACATAACATGCCAGTTTTCCAAAAAAACTTAGGCAGGCAGCCTTTGTGTTCCACTTGACCTGTTGTGGTGTCTTTTCCACCAGTTTGTTTGTATTTGGCAGATGCAAAGTGTGTGTATTTGGAACACTGCATTACAGATTTGACCTGCTCAGTAATATCCTTTGGATTTAAGTCATGCATTGTGAGTTTTAAGATGTGTGATGAACAGCTGTAAGCTAGTATATCTTTGTGAGAAGCCAGTTCTTGTTGAGTTCTTCTCGCTCTTCGAATTCTACTCATGTTACGACGCTTCGCACATTGCAGCTGAAAATTTCACTTTTCTTTACCGATGAAATTACTATTTCCATCAGATAATCAGCTGTGTGGCTTTTTGCGTCCGCATCTATTGTATTTATTAAATGAGTACTGTTGGTAAGAATATCTGTGACACAGACTATTGAGTCATGTCTGACATTGCTCCAATCATCAATTGACATATTAACAACTTTATTTTTCAGTACATCTTTTATGTTTTGTTGAGATGAGCTGTAGACATCGTCGAGTAGATCACCAGTAATTTGTTTGCGGTTTGGAGGTTTATATTATAGGTGTAAAATTTCCATTAATTTCAGGATTCCACAGGGATACGTGGTTAAAAGGCGTGTTGGTAGCTAACATATAACGAGATAATTGTAGATCAAGTTTTCTAGTCTCCTTGACTGGTAATAAGTAATAAATTTTTTCATTGAAGTGTCCACGTAGCTGCTGACAATGGCACTTTTAGACTGAAGAGCAATAACAGATTTGACAGAAGAATCATCTGAAGACTGGGAATATCCAGTAGCTCCTAACATTTCCAGCACACAGTCTTTGGACTCCTCAGCCTTGTCAAAATTTGAAACAGTCTTAGAAATGGTGCTACATTTCTGGAAGTGTAGCAACATTTATTAATTCCAAAAATTTTTATTCAAGTTCATTATTTCCACAAGTCCAACTAGCTCTTGATTATATTTTCTGCAACGCACCTTACTGGTCTTCACCGCAATATATTGTTGAGAATTTTCAAAAATTGCATGCTTGCATCCTGGAGTTGACATTTTTATTTTTATTAGGTACTAAAAAAATCTGTTCTATGTATACTTTCCATCGGTAATACCCCCGCTGGTAAAGTGCTGTTCCATTGCCCGCCGAGCTGAAATGCGGGTGAGGAATTAATTTTCTGCAATTATTGTGGGTATTTATCCCCCTAATTTGAATATACTTTAAGGTATTTCCTCTACTAAGAAGGAATATCGGAACATAACGACGTAATAGGTTCAGTATTGATAATAGATTACAGAAAAAAATAAAATTCTGATAGATGTAAATGTTTTCTCGGGCGAGGTAAATTGTCTACAAATGAATTATATTCGGCCTGTTTTATTTGAAATTGACAACTAATTACACTAAAGGAAAAAATATAAAACAAGAAAAAATTCTTGTTTAAAACATTTTGGACTGTTTGTTTTATGAAATTGAAAGAAAACTATTTTTTTCCAACCCCGGATTACAGGGACGCATGCAGGTGGGCAGGGTGCGTGACGCGCCTGTCAGGGCCGCACCTCAACCGTCCACTTCGCATACACACGCCGACCACAATTACTACAATGGTAAGTGGCTCTGAAGCAGCATAAAAACATATTGAATTGATTTGTATTATTTAGAGTCGGATGTCAGGTTGGTCCTTCACCTACTCTCTCTTGAATTAATAATTGTGCATAAATGTGGTTGACTGGTGACAATGTTGTCACGGAATTGGTGAAGGGTTCTCGTTATAATATTTTTAATAGTGTTGGAATGTGTTTATTATAACGTGCACATTGGTTATAAGCAATGCTTTCTCTTGCATCTTTAACGACTTTAACAATGGAAATGTATATATTTCAGTTAAAACAGATAAATATATGAAAGATTAATTTATTATAAGAAAGACAAAGAAAGGCACCACCCGTATATTTTCCTTTTACTGCTATTTTTTTTGTTCCTTAATTAAAATCCTAATTAAATTAAAATTATATAAGATTCGCATTGGTCTTTGTGAGATAACTATCATTAATTTGGGCTCACGAAAAACGTAGTAATATCATAAGTTTTTATTTCTATAAGGGGACTTATTTACAATTATATTCAATTATTGTTTATAATTTTTATGATAGTAACAAAAATTTCATTTTATAAAGACTTTTTCTTTATAAGCTTTTTCATTTTGTTCATTATTTTTCACACTCGTAAACACATCATAACTTACAGTACTTTGACTATGTTATAGCTATATTTCTTCTCTACTCACATAAAAAAATTTAATACAATAAAGTAATACTCACAGAGTTATACATTATTTTGACAACATGGTGTTACGTACACTGCCGGCCAAAAGATTGAGACAACCCTAAGGAAAATTAGATAAAATTTTAACAAATGATTGATAATAAAAATTCTTCATACATATGGAGAAAGGTGTTTAATTATCAGATTTATTATTCATTGATAAATAAAATACTTAAAAATATTCATAAAAGAGAAACAACCCCAGATCGTAACAGAGCAGCCGTCGTATTGGACGGATGGCACTACACAATTTGGCATAATCTTTTCTCCGGAGCTGCGTCAAATATGAATTAACCTGTTTGAACCAAATATTTCAAACTTTGATTCATTGGTCCAAAGGACTTTTTAAAATCTTCTATTGTCCAATCTCGATGGGCAAGAACTCACGGCATCCGTTTTTCTTTATTTTGTGGCCATACAGATGTTTTCGGACAGCAACAAGACCAAACAAGTTAGCGTCATCTTTTTACCATATTCAAATGATACAGGTTTCGATCGAAATTTATTAACTTTGGTAACGATGATGACATTGTCCTCACTAGAAGTAGCCACTCTCGATTATTCCAAACATGGATTATCTTTATCACTGCCAGTTTCCTTACGTCAAATAATTGAGTGATGAACTTCTACTTATTTTGGTTAATGCTGACTGTCGCTTGGAGTTTTTTGATTTTTTGAAACCAAACACGTTTATTGCACCTATATTCAAGAAATACGCAAAGGAGAGACTGTTTGGACATTTCTTAGTAATAATAGAATATGCAGATGTGCAGGTATGTATTTTATTACCTACAATTTTAGTGTATTTAGAGACAATGTAAAGTATTTTACAAGTGGTCTTAAACTTTTGGCCGCAGTATAATTTGTGAAAATTATGTGTACAGACATTTTTTTATTTAATATAATATGCTTTGTCTTATTTTCTCAGTGAGCTATACGAATGAGAACGAAATAAAAGAAATTTATCATTTTTACATTTTTTATAAACATGATTCATGCACTTTATTTGACAAAAGCTTGCATGGTGAAACTCAAACTATTTATGGTATGGCATTGGAATGCACATTTATTGCATAATTTTAAACCATGATGTTTCATTATCAATAAGTTGTCCAGTTGATTCTGCCTTTAATAATTGTGTGGTATTTCGTAGACTTATTTTCTACCCAATTTATAATATAAACCTTCACATCAGTTGAACTAACTGCTTCGCGTTCCACAACTTTTTTTCTCGTAGCTTGAATTTTACAAGTGGCCAAATGTTTTTCATGGAATTTGCACCTGGTGGTGGCTGCAATGGCTAATCCAGTATGCCATCATTGTCTTGTTTCCGTCCAGTACTGAATTGACTACAAAATTTTTAGGTTATTGTCCTCTTGAAGTAGCCAATTTTCATTTCGCTTCATAAACCACCTTTGGGCAGATGATAAAACCCTCCCAATACATTTGACTTAACGTTACGTTTATATTATATTAAAAAATTTGCAAAGTGCCAAAGCAGGTTCAATACCTGCCAATCTTTGCCACAAAGCTTTCCTTGGGAAACAGCCCCAGATGTGCATCTTTACTACGTGTTGATCTGTCAGCTGTAAGAATCTATCGATTAGGGTAGACAAGAGATGGGTTTTCGTTAGAAAACATTACGCTGACTCAACAATCTCTATCCAAGCTTTCGTTCATCAAAATGAAACTTTTTTTGATGTGTTTTTCAAACAAAAGCAGTTTATTTGTGAGGCAATAGACCTATTATAATATAACTAGAAATGTTTAGACCCATTTTACACAAAACTTCTTGTGCGGTGTGCAATATAAATGAGTATTCTTTTCAAACACCTGTAAAGTCACTCTGTTCTTCTTTTTCGTAATTTTTTTCTACAGTACTACGATCTGGCAGGTCGTTGATATATTTATTTTGGAACATTTTTCACCTGTTTACTTACAAATATCTTTGATAAGTTATTACTCTTAATTAGTAGCGGTTTCGTATGATACTTTTGATCGTTTCATGTGCAAACATAGAAAAAGGGCATCGTGATGCATATGTGGCACTCAAACAAATATATGTCTATCTTTATTACTAAGGTCAAATGACAACTTAGACATTTAATATGAAGCACCTTGAGGTAAGGGTCCAGCTTCTGGCTTCCATTTGAATCTATGCCCTGGTAGATTTCAGGAAAAATTTTGCCAAACACATTTCAGTCAAAGGGCCTGTTTATTAAACCATCAAATATGTCAAATATTTATGATAGAAACTGATTGTGGAAACGACTATATATTCGTTACAATTGTGTTAATCTTGGAGCAAATATTTCAAGAGCAACTATTGAACTTATTAACCAAGTGATATATGTTAGTTTTTGAATAAAATAAATGGTCGATAACGTATTAGAAATGTCTAGAGAAGAGATTGGACATGCTTAAGATGTAGTAAATCCTTTGAATAAAATGAATGGTCGATAATCTATTGGAAGCAGCTGGAAAATATTTAAAATGTAGTAAATATTTGTGTCTCGTACATCCCTCAGAAATGATAAAAAGTATTTAGTATTATCTACCTTGATCATGTCACATGTAGATTCTGAACTGCACCTCTACAAGTCGTTACCACGTCTAGTCTACTAAATTTCATTCCAAAAGAGAATAAAATGAAATGATGGTTCCAAGTATTGTAAACTTTTTCTTGTATTTACGTTAGTAATATAATATGGATTTATTAGGTATTCTTTATTAAAAAATATTATTGAAGTTATATTTCTTTAGGCGCGTCATGAAAAAATAGTAAGAGTGAAATTTTACGATGTACGCATGTGCGCTCTCAGAATGAAACAAAAATTGACAGCGTGAACTTAATCACTAAACATATATTTACACGCCTGTTGAGACTGTTACTATACTCATGATAGTTTATAATAATTGAATAATAAATGAAATTTAATGGTGGTCCATATAATAAAAACATTTATTATTTATTGTGAATATTCATGACAGAAATAGTGCTTATAATCTTTTTAAAATATATTTTTTATTTTAAGTAGGAAAAAGGAAGATACCCTAAGTGAGGTTAAGTTTCGGTATGTATTTATTTACATTATTAATTAAAGTTTATTTAGATTGTTTTAGTAAATTTAATAATTCATTACATTCATTTCAGTTTTTAAAATATTTAAATTAAATTTAGCAATTCATTTTCAATTTAGTTTAATTAAAAAAATATGTAATAATAATATTATATTAATAAAATAATAATAATAAAAATTTGACTGATGAGTGTTCCACCATTTTGTTTTTCTGCCTGCATTCCATTACAGGCCAATCATCTGCCAGACTGTTTTTATACACATTAATGCTGTGAATAAATTGAATGCTGAGTATTTATTTCAATTTTTAAAACAATTAAATCTAATTTGATTAATTTTAATAAATAATAATAATATATTAAATGAGAATGTTTGTAATCGATATATATAAAACAAAGTCGTGTTAGTTACACCGTTTATAACTCAAGAACGGCTGGACAAATTTTTTGGATTTTTGTGTTTTTGGATTTGTCTTCGTCGGGAATAGGATAATAAGTATTAAAACATTGGAAAAATTCACGAAAAAAAAATTTATGAAGAAAATTCATTTTCCCATACATTTCGTATGGAACAGCTTTGTTGATGATATATCGAGAACGAAATAACTGTTATTTTTTTTCATTGAAAATTTATATGATTATTATATGTTTATTGAAATTTTTTTATCTCGCCTTCGAGAAGTTTCCTCGCGCATTGGAACAGTAAAAAAATCACAAATAATTTAATTGTGTATAAAACGTAATATGTTATAAATGACAGAACCGAACGAAAATGATAATTGGTTTTTAATAATTCTTATTCAGTTTTCGACAGTTATTTCATTTGAATTTGATTAAATTAATTCTATTTAAACGATTTTTTCCAAAATTCATTAGCGAAGAGTGATTTCAAATAGTTGTGTTAAGTTTTATGAAGATGTTCACTTTGTGAGGTTATTATATTCGTGATTGTGCGGGCATCGATAATTGCTTCATTATGTAATTTACGTGATTAATTTTTGTGTGATTAATTTTAAAGTGTTATTTATAATGCTGAGAGTCTAACCTTTCACAACGAAACCGTAATGCAATTCATCTTAGGAATATTGCGAATCAATCCACTGCAGATGAACAAGAAATTGCACGGGAAGAGCGCCGCGTAAGTATGGCCCGACTCAAGAACAAGACAAACAGCTCAGTTGGCAACGAAAAGTCATCAAGCTTATCGCACAGATCAACAACGTAATAATCTTCGACGAGAAGAAATGCTTCAAGCGTTGATTTGAATCGAGTAGCATTTCGATACGATTGCATAATTGACTACAGTTTGCATCCTTTCGTTCAAATAGGTCCAATGGATATTGTGTGCGACCATTGCGGTGCATTTAATTAGTTCGCTGGAGAAACGCCTGGATTGTGCTCTCTCAGTGGCAAGATGCAATTGCCATTCTTGCTTCTGCCACCTGAGGCATTGCATTCATTACTTCGTACCAAACACCAGAATCACGACATTTTCTATCAAACGTTTACAAGGGATGTTTCCAAATGACTTCATTTGGAACAGACATTATCGAAGAACGCGGATTCAACCTGACATTCAAGGTAATTTCTACTAGAGAGAATAAAAGTTTATTTTCTTTTGGTGATCATAATTTAATAAATATAACTTCGAATTGGATTATTGCAACCGCTTGAAGATGCACAGCATAAATTTATCTAAATTTACTTCATGGGCAGCATGGAGGAACAACTTGATCGGTGTCAAAAGATTGAATCGGCAATAAAAAGAGAAGTTCTTCAAGATTTGCAGCAACTACTTCATGAATATCATACATTGGTTCGGTTGTTCATAACCTCGTTGGGTCGCATGTCAAGTGATGACTACAAAGTCGTAATTTTAATGTTAATTTAATTTAATTAAAATAGTTTTCATTTTGATTTGTAGATTTAATCCACTTAATTCATTTTGAATATTCATTTTAACATAATAAAAAACTGAATTGAATTCAGCTAATAAGTTAAAATATTTATTGACTCTGAGGCGGTACGAAGTTCGCCGGGTTAGCTAGTTCTGGATAAAAGGTAAAATACATAAAGGATAAAAGGTAAATAAAGTACTCTCTATGAGAAAATAATAAAGTAACACAATAATTTGAAAATAGTCAGATGGCAGATGACTAGCTTACAATGAAAAGCCAGTAGAAAAATAAAATGGTGGACCACTCATCTGTCGGAATTAATTTTCAATTTAAATTAACACAGGTGTGTAAATTTTAACTTTTATTTTCCCTTTTTGGATTTGATAGCTGATCTTAGGGTATTTTGGTACGCTGATTAGGAATATAAACTTAGATTTTCCCCATCATCCTCAGTTTTTTTGTATGAAATTACAAAAAAACCAACTTTACTAAGTAAAAAAATATTGTAATAAAAAATATATAAATTATATTACAATATAAAAACAATTATATGACTTTAGAATATATTAAATACTTTTGTGGTATCTTGTTTTTTTTCTCTGAGGCTAAAATAATAGTCTGCCATCATCCTTTTATTCCACCTTCCCCGATAGCGACGTTCTATCTATTTCAAATCCTGATGAAATCTTTCACTTTGCTCTTTACTTACAACTCTCAAGTTATCAGGAAAGTAGTCTAAGTGCGAATTAAGGAAGTGAAGTTTAATGCTCATCGAACATTCCATTTTTCCGAAATTTTCTTTACAATTTCCTCATAATTTGAGCTTTTATGGTTTCCTAGGAAATTGTTCACTACTTCCTTTTTTTTGTTCACTACTTTTTTTCACTTAATTTTTCATCGAAAATTGTGTCTCATCAATTTTCTTATGTCCGAACCAACGAACTTCTTTCAATTTGGCTTCAGATAGGTATGGAAAAATTTGGTGTAGATTTTTAAAACCTTCTTTATTCAGTGCCTTCGCAAATTGTTTCATCATTCCTAGTTTTATGTGTAAAGGGGGTAGCAAAACTTTTTCCCGGGGGATTAAATTTTCTCTCCCAACATTTTTGGTTCCAGGAACTAGTTCAGTCTCGGTGACCGCTCTTTCTTCGTCCAATATTGTCTTCTGTCTCGTCCTCTGTCGTGACTCTGTCTTCGTCCAATGTTGTCCTCTGTCACAAGCAGCATACTTACTTACAACTTTCAGACCGCCGCTGACCGTGTTTTCACATACTTTATTTTATCCAGGACATTTTTCAAACTGTTGTAACATTTTTTCAAATATACAGAATGAGCGACTGGCAGTGAAGCGTACTTATTGCCATTACGCAGAAGGACTGCTTTCAAACTTCGCTTTTATGAGTCTTTGAACAATCTCCATTTGTTTGCGTCATATTCAATGTTAAACATTTTCACTAAGCCAGGAATGTCTTTGCAATACACTAGATCACAATCTTCACCAAAATTTGGTACAAAGTATTTTTCTCTGGTGTATCGCACATCGAGAAAAATACTGTGAGGTACACCAACAAAATTATGTGCCAGGAACAAGCATATTCTTTTCCGATAGTTTTGTTCTGAGGAGTTCAGCTGAATCTTTTGGCAGGCTTAAATCTCTCATTAAGTTGTTCAGTTAAGTAAAAATAACTGTGTTCCACTTGCACTTAGCTTAAATTGAGCTTCTGGTTGAAATACCTCTTTGACATGTCTCTTCTCATGTCTTCAACTTGCGCCGATTCCAAATATAGAGATGATGGCGGTACAATGTTCGGGTCGCGATGCACCGCGTGCGTTACCGATTGCACAGTTGGATATACCAAGTCCTTATTTGTTTTAGAATTATAGCCTGCATAGTCTTGCAACAGCAAAAATAACAGTCTTCGATATAATTCTGAGATTCCCCCCGTAACATAGGCGATTGTAAATCAAAGGGATTGTTCTGCCCTTTTGACCACTTTAGAAGTTCACGAACGCATGTCGCACAAACTTTATATGGTAACCCACTGTTTGTCTTGGTGAGCAATTTCTAGGCCAAAATACATGTTATAAACTTACTTCTGAATTCGGTAATGTTATGCTGCTGTTTTGTCAGCATAAACTCCCCACAATTATAACAAAAATTGTCCGGTGAGTTTAACACTTTCACGATGAAATCTTTTAAGTAAGCTTTATGAATTACATGAATGTCCTATTTTATAAAAGCAATGATATTGCTATTTATACAAAAATCTATTAATCTACCCCCATTAACATCATTCATAATCGTCGCCGTGGTGTGTTGGGTTGATCACAAGGCATACGGCCTTTGACGATGTGACGCACCGCGGCGACCCGGGTTCGATTCCCGGCCGTTCGTCGAACGGGGCTGGACTGGTGTCGTGGTTGGCTGTAAGAGATTGCTCTTGTAGCAGTAAGTCCGCCATATGTATCAATTAGATACATTAAAGTAGATAAATATATAAATTAACCCTTTTCTAACGATTTAAGTTAATTATGGTTAAATAAGGTCTGTAGCAAAGGACCTAAAAATCCACCTTTTTTTTCCAATAATAAGGGGAGGTCAACTGTAACCATTCAATGTGTTTTTTGTTCAATAAAAAACAATTATAATAAAATATCAATTCTTGGCTAGGTAGGCCTTTTGGCAAAAAAACTATGCTAAATAACTGAAAATCCCGACGTTATGGAATTTTTTTTGCATTTTTCCCGTAATCAGTGCCCCAACTGTATTTATAATCACGCTCCAGTCCTATATTATGCCAAAGAAATATTTTTTTTATTGGTATACATTTTTACACTGTATACATATATAACTTAAATAATATAGGTGATATATTATGGTTAAGAGAAATTGAAATAAGATTGATGAAATCTTTCAAATAATTTATATATAAATTGTTATCTTAAATAGTTTATGAACAAATTCAGATTAACTAAAATGTGAATTCCCAGTTTTAATAAAGTTTAAAAAGCACATATTTAATAAAATAGAATGCAATTGCGATTATTTTATTATAAACAATTGATATGAAAAATATTTACTCACAATAAATACATTCATTTTTTTAATACATCTTTTTAATAATTCATTGAATTCATATTATTCTGTTATTTAATTTTTATTATCAACATTTATAATCAACTACTATCCGTTTAACTCTGTTAACTCGGCAGTACCTAATTGGGTATTTGATTAATTTTTTTTTATTTCATTAATCAAGGTACAAACTGATGAAGAGTGAAAAAATTTTTTAATAATCTTAAAAATTTACCGAGTTATAAAAGTTTAAATTTAACCTTAAGATAAGGAAAGGACGGCAATACTGTGTTGTGAGGTCATTTTTAATATTGCACATTATATTCTACGAGAGGAAAAGGGGACAGGGATATACCCAACCCTATCCGTATCTTCAAATTTAGAAGCCTATAACTGGCTTATTTTTCTATCAATTTTTGAATTTTTTTAATACTGGTTTTTAATTTAACTTATATTTCACAATATTGTATGAAAAATATCAAAATTTAGAATGAGTCAGCTACTGGATTATAGTGAAAACTGTGGAAAATTTAACAGTAAAAATGCATACTTAATTTTTTTTTAAATCAATAGTTAATAGTAAAATAATAGCAACCGTGCCCAGTTTTTTAAATCTTTTATTTAAAAACAATTAAAATTTCCATTTTTACTAAACTTCCAGGTTTTACGCAGACTGTTTTATAAAAAGCGCTGGAGCAATTTCATTCCATTATAAAATAAATAATTTGTACCGAATGATATATACTGTTGTAGATATTGAACGCATCGGAATGTTGGATATTTTTCCGAAATGTTTAAAACCTCTGAATTTTGTGTAATCGACAGTAAGGGTTTTCTTTTTTTCTATCTAAATTTTGGCTTAACATTAATATATAATTTAGTGTGACAGTTTATTAGATAGTTATGGATGAAATACAATAACTTTTGTGCATATCGTTCACTGACTGAAAATATATTTGTGCCAATCATACTTTATTTGTCAAATTGTTTTCTTTTGATATGGACTGGAATATAATTATGAGACAAAGGTAATACAAGGGTTGAACTTTCTTAGCTAAACTATCTCTCATCGGGCTGTCACAATCATGAACGTTCTGTTCAAGAACAGAACCGAGAACGAATCAGAACCTGCTCGAGTTCACTGAGTCAATCTTGTATTCTATGTTTTGTTAATAACTGAAATAAGCTTTTTCAAAAAACCTGCAATTCATATTTTTCAGGGAACGGCACCGACCCAGCTGACGATGAACCGCTTTCGATATCTAGTCGAGGCCGCGTAAGAAAACTCACTGCAAAGGCCAGGGGCTTGCTTCGAGATTAAATGAAAAATGCCAGGGTATCCAGTGTTATTTCAAATGCGGTATTTACCGGTGCAAATGCGGACATTGGACGCAACAGTAGAACAATTTTTGACATGAGCGTAGAGCAATTGACGTTAATCAATGTATTTTTTGTGATTATATATGTTAATAATAAAGAATTGTTTCGTGACGATGACCACGTAAAGGTTTTGATGGTCGAGTCATGTTGCTATATTGAGTCAAATTAGTATCTTGAAATTTGACAATTTAAGTAGTTTAAATATGGTTTTCATCGTAAACTTACCGTATAAAACCAATTAAATAGATAGATTTGTACATAAAAAATTACATTTTTAATTATAACTGTATACATCGTTTGAGTAGTCGAGAGAAAAATAAATTGCTTTACTTTCATATGTAACTCGAAATACTGGACTCGTGTAATTAGGTACCATTACGTCGAAATAGAAATGCATTTATGCAGTGGTACCCAATTCACTACCAAAAATTTATGTAATGGTACCATTAATGGCTTGCTACAAATAGAGAAGTAAAGTGAACAGCGCAAACGTTTCCCGAATTTAAAAAAAAACAATTTTGTTTGGTATCGATGCTAATGTTTTTTCAACTGCTGTGTGGTTATATTTTATTTAATCTCATGAAACTTATGTCGAATATTATGGTGTAATTTATATTTACCTAATGGTACCATTTTTCCTCAGTGTTTTAAAGCAATATAATAAATGGTGCCGGATAATGTTTTTTATATTTTTTGATGCAAACACTTTTCGAAACAAGTGTGTTTTCGATTGGTAATTTTATAATGCCTTTTTAATTTAAGCAAATTAGCAACTCTTGCTGTGGCGAACAAATCCCATGTACGACAACTTCTACATTTGATTCATAGATTCCATTATAAATATAAACAGCCTTTCTTCATGAAAACATCAATTCTGTCTTTTAAAAAAATGGTACCAATAGAGAAAGAGAAGAAAATTTTGGATATAAGCGATGTACAAAAATATTTTGTAAGCAATGTAAGATAATAATATACTTGTGTGATCTTTCGCAATGGTACCGTTAATAGTAAAAGCGCTTGAAAGACATAATTTTGACTAGAAATAGTTTTAACTTGGTAACCTTTCATAAATCCCACTGTATTTTTTTCGTATCAAAAAGCTACGTTTATTAAAAAGATGTTTATATTTTAAGCCCCATTGACTAAATACGATGAAACAATTAACGCATATATCTGCATTATTAATCGCTCGTTAAATTGGAATCGGAAAACTATTTGACATTGATATAATGGTGTCCATGAACTTGATAGCAATAAATAAAATAGTAATATTAAGTAGTTTTAGCTTCAAGGAAATTGGTAAACAATGTGCATGATGAGTTCCGAGAACAATGAAGAAATGGTAAAATAACGTAAAAGTTTTTTTTAAAAGGCCTTTTATAATGATTAATTAACCACATTGGGTGGCCAACGGTACCATATTATGTTGCCCTCGATCAGGCTCAAAACATAAATTGGGTCCAGGCGAAAAGTTGGTATCTGGAGAAGGCATCCAATGGGTTTAAAAAAATTCTTCAAAATAATAAACAACTTTATCAGAAAACTAATAATTTTTGATAAAAATTCATTTTGAGGGGGACAATAAGCCTGAAAGTAAAATGTGGTTTATAAAATTAGGTATTTTTAAAATTTAGTGATTTACAATCAGGAAATGACAAAAATAAAATACAATTTATAATCATAGTAGGAAAGAAAAAAAATTTATCATAAATCTTGAATATATTTGGTGTTAATTTTGTAGAAATTCATGATTCACAATTAAATGAAACTACGCGATGTAGTATTATTTCTAAAGATTATATCTTTGCTAATAGCCCATCTGGAGATGTTGTAATACAACGAAACCTAGGTCGTGGTAAAGAACTTAAATAAAGTAGAAATAATACTACATCACGTAGTTTCATTTAATTGTAAATCGTGAATCTTTTTGCGTTCTGAACTTTAGTCCTTATCAGCAATTCTTGACGATGAACAATAGTCTGAAAAGTACGTTTTTTTTTAAACTGATTTCTGTAACGTCAGACCCATTTTTAGCCTTTATATAGTTATGTCATAATGGCTAACTGAAGTAGTTAAAATCGGTTATTTATGTTCAAGTACCATTATAAAAGGCAATTTAAAAAAAATCCAAGCCACGTGAGCATAATTTTGCGATTATAAAGCTGTTATTTACTTATAACAATAATTAAAATTATGTGAGACGAAAAGAGGAAGTGTAACCTTTAAAATCGGGCCGTTTTAAAATACAGACCTGTTATGAAAACTGTGAGAGTTACCTATTGCAACTTTGCGAAATTCAGTGACGATTTAATCTAGTTGCATCTTCCATCAAATAAAAAAATGCTTCTGTCGAGGTGATCAAGGGTTTTTTCTTGTAGAATCTGCATTGTACGTTTAATATTTGTGCATACGATTTGGATTTTTTATCGTGGTTATATATACAATTATTGCATACAGCCAAGTTGCTGTTTGTTGCAAGAAATGTTTCATTATCATTCTCGTTATTGGCAACACTCTTATCAATAAGATGCTATAAAATTGTACTGTATTAG
Organism: Druceiella hillmani; assembly: GCA_039881145.1. NCBI lineage: Eukaryota > Metazoa > Arthropoda > Insecta > Lepidoptera > Hepialidae > Druceiella > Druceiella hillmani. The sequence goes on along the minus strand of JAYKKI010000030.1, from coordinate 4,958,334 downwards.
TAAAAGTATTATATCTATCTACAATACCATTATATGATAGGGTTTTTTTTTGTAAACTCTTGACGCCTTATACAAGCTTATATAGAATGACTGGTCGAACAGACTATCTTAGATCGGCTCGACTTTACAGGGTGTAAAGTTGAATATGACAAAGCCGTGGAGAAGTAATTCTCTTCAAAATCCTGATAAGAACAGTGAAAACGTTTTTTTGGAATTCTGTACGATGAAAAAATTATGACCGTTTGAAAAATTTAAAAAAAAATTGCTTGAGGGTTAAGTACATAGTCCTCGACTGATTTATGAAATAGATGAGAAACCTTGAGAAAATTCAATGGTTTTATTTGAATTTTTATTGGAAAATTTGAATTGTGGAAAATATGGTAATAATTATGCAAAAATTTTCAAGTTTGAACTTGAATAAATCCGGAACCGCAAAGAATTTTGAAAAACGGTTTCCAATGTTTTCTTTAGGACATTAAAGATTCTTCGTTGCTTTATTTTATTCAACTTTATACCCTCTATACTGTAGTTACCATCCTACAAGAATTTTAATGGTACCAATTGATAAAGATATCTAGAAACCATTGATAAAATGGTACTTTTTAAGCAAGGATACGTTGATCTCTAAGTAAAGTTGATGTGCGTAACGGTTCCCTTTGACTACGATGGCAGATGTCTGAGCACTTGTGTTACTTAAAATTAGATAATTGTTTATATAATTAAATGGATCGTAGTTGTTATATTATTATATTAATTTGGTGTAATTATGATCAATAAATGATGATATATGATTAGACGAAGAGGATGCACTGTAAATATGTTTCTTATTTATACGTCCGTAGGAAGGCACAGAGAAATTGCGTACGGTTATAAGTTCATACGTACAGTAATATCTCGTTATGTTACGTTATCAATGCGATAGGGGAACTTAATGTAAGTTAAATATTACGTAAGTCTGAGTACCTGCATATTCGCATACAAATTATATTGCATGTCCGTTTACGTATTAGGTTTGTAACAGTCAATTTGTTACTAAGAGAACAATAAATTATAAGAATATGTAATAGTTGTATCTAAAGACTCTCAATAAACAAATTTACAACATTTATTTGAAGTGGTTCATTTCCCAAAGTCAAAGAGAATTGTTTGAAAACTCAAAGACGTTCTCACGTAAAGTTTCATTATATCAATCTATCGGCCATTGTACGTTTTGGCTTGCGGCCATTACGCGTTTGAATGGATTCAATTTCGTATGAAATTCTAATTCCATTTTAAAACTTTTCACGACCCTCAGTTACTTTCGTGGTAATCATACAAGTTTTTCCGAAGATGCCAACTCAGAAACTTCGTCGTAACCAAAATTTTGTCGCTGCCTTTTAATATTGTTGTAAGTTTAAGCTCATGATCATACAATTTCACGAAGTCGTTTCTGAAAAATTAAATCCGAATTTTTGTGAATTGATTTTGTAAATGGCATCTGGAAATAGAATTTTGAGATTGAATAGCCAAGAGCGAAATGTCTCTTTATCCGGAGAAAAAATTAATAGTGCAGCAAACATATTTATCTATCTCGGTTAAAAGTTTTTAAACGGAACTTCCATTTAAAAATATTCATAAAACAATATGTGATCATCCATCTAAATACCAAAAATATTCGATGTCACTTTGATGATTCGACAGTAGCCGGTGACTTCATCGTTAATTGTTTGACGCGTTTCTGAATGGGAATTAATTGTTTATTCTGACTTAGCTAATGGGGAGTAGTTCCAAAAGTGTTTACAAGAAGCTTGTATTTATTTCCTAAACAAAAAAAGCTAAGCAATAAAAAGATGATTCGAAGGAATGTCTGTAAATTACCATTGTTAATTAAATCTTTTAATAACAATAGCGAGCGTCGCAGACTCGGGATATGATATTGAGTCATTTTACATTCTGAACAAGATCATTAGCTTGACTATTGACACATATATAACCCGCTTACAATTTTTTTACGTATCGCTCAGAATTAAACTGTAAAATATGCACTTTAGCACATCGCCATAACTTTTTTAAATTTTCCAGATTAATTTTTAAATTTTCCCTAAGGAAAGCGTTATTATAGGTAACATTTAAACTTAATATTTTCTATATGTCATTTTATCACTTTATTCCATTTTTATGTTTGCTTATGGCCAATTTTTCATTCAGCGAATAAACAATCAAATAACTATCTAACAAATTAATTAATACCACTGATAATCAGTCTTCTAAACAATGGCAGTTGTCTTATATATATATAGATTTATTTCAAGTTTTATTGTAGGCTGTGATAATTATTTCAACGAAATTCACACGAGCAGTTTGTAAGAGAGATAAACGTCGACAATACTTGTGTTAGAGCAGTGTAGCTAGATAATGAAATATTTGATTTTTGTGAATAAGTACATTCGTAAGAAACATTTCGTACAAATATAACTACCGTTACCGATAGTTTTGTTTTTGTGTATCTACTGTTACAATAAATTCCTTCTTTAATAATAAAGTGACACAATTCTATATTTATAAGTCAACGCCTACTATACTAATATGTAAACGTGTATAAAAATACGATTGTAATTTTAAAGTATCAAAACATAACCTCTACTTGAATTTAAATGTCAATTTGACAGATGTAAACTGGCGAATAACCATTATTTTTTTTTATCAACGAATCATTTTATTCATCTGATACAGGATATATTCGGCCAATATCATTTATCTGACGGTTGAAAAATTCAATTATGCTATATCTGACATATAATTATTATTCGGCGGCTTATTTGACGATTGAAAAATCGGCTCTAGATTGATAAGCAGTTTGATAGAAAATAACATTCAAATTCACTTTTGATAAATCGCTAACAACGTGTATGCAACACTAATGACTAAAGAGAGCCTGTTCAGGGATATTGATGAAATATAAATATTTTGGAATAGAATATATATGATGAAAAATATATTTTGCATTTGTACTCGTGTAACTATTATAAAACAATTCAGCTCACACAACGCCTCCATTCTGTCAATATGTGATGGAAAAAATTTTCTAAACAAAGATAGTATTGTTTTGAAAGTCTTTTAGTGGTTTATCGTTTGTATACTTTTGTTGTAAGGTGAATTTTTTAGAACTTTATTGGACCAGTTTAGCTTATCGACGAACTTAATCTATACTTAAATGTAACCAATTCTCGTGCTAAGTTTAACATTGATCTAAAAAAGATGCATACAAATTTTGTTAAATATCTTCACAATAGGGGGACCGTGCAGAACCCTACAACCTATAAAAGCAGCATATAACCTATAACACATGGCACGGAGACTAACTATAAAATTGTATCTTTTATCATCATTGACGAAATAGTTCTGTCCTTTTCTTTCTCCTTGCAAAATTATATGACACAATTTTTTTCTTTTAAGCAAATGAAAAATAGCGTTAGCGTGTTGTATGTTAACAAACAATAAAGGCAAAGACAACGGGAGTGCGATACAATATGCCGATTTTTGAAGCGATCTTTAAGACAGCCATTATTGTTATGTGTTAGATAATGTATACTCATATATTAAGTAAATGATACAGCCTAGCGCTGAATATATCGTAATTAGGCATTTTAAATCATTTCACTTCACTCGAAAAATTATATTACTCTAACCAATTTTTTTTCTTTTAACACTAGGTGGCGTCGACATCTTGCACGGTCCCCCTAAAAATAAGTAGTTTAGAAATCACAATATGTCTGTCTGTATTTCCACAGAATTCATCTAAAGACATGCTTGCATGCGTACACATTTATATTTATAAATCAGCGCCAACGTACTAATATGTAAACATTACTTACTTAAAACAACTGTATCATACGTAGAACAAATATCTGGGAAATGCATATGTATATATCGATATGTAAAATGGAAATAAAGATAGTTTTTCCTAAAGCTAATTAAGGAAAATGATGTAATGGAAGAATTTATTATGCTTGTAATAATGTAAGCGTGTCTACGTCTGTGTGATTGTAAAAAAACTTGAATTTTAAATTATTTTTAAAAAAATTTTGGTGGTTTTATTTTCATATAGCCTTTGCTTCACTCACTCATTTCAGCGAGTTTACATGCCAGATGTATTCATTTACATTCGTTGGCAAATTTAAACCTCTGTATAGGTCTATAGGTCTGTATTCATATTCGTGAATAAAATTTAGTATATTTGAAATGTGTTTCTGTAAAAAAAAACATTTTTTTTGTTGTTGACACTGCAACTTTGACAGTGATTTTTACAAAAGCTTTCGAGAATTATCATGTAATTCCTTAAAATTCTCTACGAAGTTTGATGCACACAATCACCTGGAATAAAATTTGGAGTGTGGCTGTGTCATGGACACGGCCGTGTGTTGTACGTGAATACGTCTATGTAACGCATAATTTCAACCGCCCCAGCTGCAGATGTACTGGCACCGTCGTTGATCCGCTCGGCCGCATTCATTCTTTTACGTTCCCGGCACTGCTTGACTCGGTCATGTGGTGTTTTATTATTACCATTCGAAAGTGGCGGCGCTTCCCCCTCCAACGCGCGCGATGCGTCACTGTTCTCGCTTATCGTAATGAATTCTTTGATCCTTTAGCTATCCAGTGGTATAATTTAATTTTTGATGTAGAGGATAGATTCGAAACTGCAATTCCAAACTGTATCCCCCGATTTTGTTATCATTAGGTTTTTTGGATTGCCCCCGTATAGTAGCAAATTTATAAAAGCCAATACCACTCACCGACTGACTAATCACAAAAATGCCAGAACTACGAAGCTTACAAACTTTATACTTGACACATATACTTTTCTTAAGAAAGGATTTTTCGAAATTCAATCCATTAAGATGTGAAAATGCAGGCAGAAGATAAAAAAAAATTTAAACGCATGCAACCCAGTACACGTTAGAGACGTGCCGTATGTATCTTATTTTCTGAGTTTCTTGTAAGACGAGCTGTGAGCCCACTGTTTATACACGCGTCTCGCACCGTTTATACATGCGTCTCGTGACTCGCACGTGGGTGTAAATGAGGGGGTCAGTGTTCCGAACGAAACAGATTTGAAATGAATGTTTGTATCAGTTTGTATGTTGCTGTAATGTATCAACGGTGTTTGCGGCGGGCCGAATATATCCTTGTTCTGATTTGAACGTTGAAATATTTAATTTGAAATTTTACTGTCCAGACATAAAGTAATATAAATTTATATTTTTGTCTTACTATTATAATTTTGGATGTATAAATATTGGTTTTAAGCTCATTTTGATGTATGTATTATAAAAGGAACCATTTATACTTTTTCCTTTATTTCCATATACGATTTTCCTTTATTTTCTTTTTCTATAAATCGTATTACCAATACCATTAATTTTCAAAATTGTATTATACGAATTGTTAACACTAGGATTTTAATATACTAATATTTAATGTTTAAATACTAGAGGTATTTAACATTTAAATTTTTAACATGGAATTTTTAAACACTTTAAATTTAAATATTCCATCTAATATAATGAAAGGTACAAAACAATGTATTAGGATATTAAATTGCTTAATTTAAGTATGTTTAAAAACAAACCGTCAAATATTTAAATTTGCTGCGTTAAGTCAAGACGAATAAAATATATTATTTATATAAACATTTCTTCGCAGTTTGTAGCGCGCCATCCATAGCTATATCTCACTCGTCAAAACGAATCAGTGGAACAGTTGTTCATATGGAACGTAGCGATGTTCCGGCACACTGAGTCGTTTTTGTAAAAAGTTACACACGTCTGGTACACGTGACAGAAGTGAAACATTCTAAACCTCAATTTGTTAGTATATAGTAAGGGTTAAAACGGGAAGAAGAGAGAGAGAGACAATATACTGTATATAAGTCCATAGAGTGTACTAAATTCATTTATAATCATAATACTATGCGATCAGAAAAATTAATAAAACATCATTACAAATCGTCTTAAACATTTAATAAAATCTTCATATAAATTTACACAGACAATTGTCAATTAAAAAAAACAACAGCATGCTAGTACTAGAACATGGCTAAATGCAGCTGAAGGAAGTCTGGATGTATTCTCTTGTTGCACATTATATTTATAACAACTACATGTGGGGGTTCATTGTGGATTTATAAATAAATTAAGTACGTATGTTATTAGTCGTATAAAGGATGAAATACATGTAAGTAGTAATAAATAAATCGTAAATAGATAAAGCAATAGGAATGACATTTTTGTTTGTTTAAATTGACAAAATTTTGACAGTTCAACACAACGTACAAACAGCCGATAGCAATAGAAATGCCATTTCTGTTTGTTTAAATTGACAAAATTTTGACAGTTTACTTTTGACACACATAACGTGCAAACAGCCAATAGCAATAGAAATGATATTTTTGTTTGTTTAAATTCATAAAATTTTGACAGTTCGCCACAACGTACAAACAGCTGATAGCAAAAGAAATGCCATTTCTGTTTGTTTAAATTGACAAAATTTTGACAGTTTACTTTTGACACACATAACAAAAAATAAATATTACAATATCAATTAAAAATAAACTTAACATAATATGCTTCCTTAAATTAAACCTAAACAGCTGCATTACACCGTTTGCTATCAGCTGTTGATTCAGAGATGATCTGCAAGAGCCCCGACAGATCGACGATGTGTGTATCCTTTGTCTCCGTGATCTGCACTTCAAACTGAGCTCCATCTGGCTCCAAGGCCTTCTTCCCAACTATAACAATGTATGGATACCCCGTCCTGCAAAACGTAACCGCAATATTGTTACTTGAAAATTTATTCATCCCTAATTTTATCAGCATCATGGCCTGATAGTAAGATAGTTTTAATATCCTTGGAGAAAAAACATCTAGGTATACATAAAAAGAAGCTACTGTCTAATGCTTCGTCTGCGTATATTTTCTCTCAACCCTTAACCACTGTCATGTCCGTTTGTAATACTAATACGGATGACATTTTTCTGCGTTTTAAGCACCTCTGTGGCATTCGTGAAATGCAATTGTTGTGTTTATACTTTTTAAATTTAAACATTTGAACTACATAAATCCTCCGACTTAAGTAAATTCGAAGTTACATAATTTTCCCCTCGTTCACTCCACAGTGTAATAACTTCCACCCTCCATGCAGTGACCACCGGCACACCACGTATCAGTCAGTTTTGAGCGTATACAGACATGCTTCACGCATATACACTGCATTCGTATCTGTTACGTAAAACGTTGTACAAAGAAATAATATATATGTAAATGACTTGAGTCATTATTTCGTTTACTCCTATTTTTTTCTTGTTAACAGAAATAGCCAGATACAGTAACTTACTTAATTTCCGACTTAATAACAATAAAATAAATCTGTTAAGGATGGAACTCTTTAACAGATGGTAGTAAATCAACTGTGATTCAAGATATTTGCTACTGGTAGTTGTTATTTTGCAAAATAACTACACCATCGACCAGGTCAGGATCTGATAATGAGTTCTGGAGATGAACAATGTAATTCCTTAATGTATGGTAGCGTTAACCAAATATCTTGAATCATAGTCGATTTACTAACATCCATTAAACAGTTCCATTTTTTCTTTCCGGAATCTCATCATCAGACCATCACCATATTTATAAGAGACATTCTCGCTAGTATCCACTTCCATAAAAATATAATTATTAGTATTAAACAAGTTTACACGTGTATATAAAACGTACACTCACGAAATTCTAAAGTCAGTCGATGAATACAGGAAAGTGTATAAGCAAACTCTAGGCTTTACTGTACGTTATTTACGTCCGTAAAAATTGGAATTACTCTTTTCTCTCTTAATTACTCTCTCCACAATAAGTCGCTCCTAAAGAAGTTTTACTTCAAAAACAAATTCAGCGACGTACCACATTCTTACGTCAGTGGTTAAGGGTTAAAGCGTAAGATTTCCATTTGGGTTCGGGTTTACAGCTCTTGAGACTTTTGAGCAAAAATAGATGCAATATGTAAGTTTGCACCGTCTACTGACATGTTGTACTAGTTTACTATTATATAATACAAGTATAGTTTTAAAAAACCCACTTTTGTCGCAATATGAACTAAAAAATAAAAAAACAATCTTTAAATATAAAGATTTGGCCCAAGTGCTAAAGAATGTCTCTGAAGACAAAAAAAAAATTTTGTTAAGCTCATGAATGAATTACATTTTCTTGAACTATAATTTTATATATTTTTTGTCTTAAACAAAATCTTTATATTTAAAATTTTTGTTTTAAGACTTTTTTAGGTGTATTTACTAAAATCTTATTTTTTTTTATTTATTTAATTGAAAGATTCTGTTACATTAGTTAATATAGATTATAGTCTGTTAAATAGAGATGAAGCTCAAAGCCCAAGCGAAAAGTTGATGAAGCTCAGCCTATGGAAATTATGTCATTTCTCAGGTGGAAGTTGTTATATACAAATTCGTATCACAAACTATGGCTGTACCGAGTCCATTCAAATCTTGAATATATTTGGCTTTCTTTAAGTTCTTTTCCGCGACCTAGGTTTCGTTGTATTACAACATCTTCAGGTGGGCTATTAATTGTGGACCATTCAAATCTGTTTACTTTGTGATTCAGTAACAAACATCCACACGTCCATTTATAATATTAATGTGATTGATTTTGTAAGTACAACAAAAATACAAGAACACACCTGACAGCATCCACCATTCTCTTTCCTATTGTGAGATGTTTTCTATCGTCCACGAGAATGTCTCCGTCCAGATTGGGTACATTCATACAGAGGTCTCGGTATAGCTTCTCCACAAGAGGCTCTGCCTTTTCCTCCTTCGATCCCGCCTACAATATGTACAAAAAATATCTAATTAATGTATAAATATTATCATTTAATAATTGAAATAAACAATTTTGTAGTTTAAAATTCGCAACTAAACACCAAAATTTGCCAATCAGAATGCGTGACATCAAAATACACTGCACAGATCATAATGTACTGATAGATGGCCAACTTCAAGCTAATGTGCGAGCAAGATAGTGTGATCCCGTATAATGAATTTCATAAAAAAAATATATGTTACTTCAGAACGACGCTCAATATATAGACATACATTAAGTGTATGGAAGAGATAGAATCATCCCATTTCAATCTAATGATTTATCGGGGCGGCATCGTAATGTCACGGAAATTACTATTTTGATACAAAACTTTGCACAACTTCAATAAAAGTCAATTTTTTCAGTTTAAAACATATTTTTCAGAGAAACTATCACAATTATAGTTGATAAACAACTACATTTCGAATAATCTTAAAGACTTTCGAAAATTGTCAAATAGCCAAAACCTAAAATAATAAAGATAATGAAATATAACGTATGGAAATGATAATTTCTTGTAAAATATACGTTTAGACTGTATCCGAGATGTTGGCGAGAAAACCGGTATAAATTAACACATAAGTTGACTAACCCATCCATGTCTAACCCACATTTGTAGGAGTAAATAAAAACTGTGAATAATAAATTATGTTAAGTTCGGCAAGGTGCAACCAAACAAGACAAAAAGTATATTTTTTAAAGTTACTGGCTTTCAAAACAAATGCAGTTAATAACAAATAACAGAATAGTTGCAATGAGAGTATTCATAGATATGGAACTTACCTTGGGGCCAATAATGCAGACAGTGTACGGAGCGAGTGCGCGAGGCCAAACGATCCTATCATTAAGTGAGCCAGCTTCTACGGCGGCAGCGAGTAAGCGCGACAGTCCCACGCCATAGCAGCCCATCACCAGTGAACTGAGCTCACCGCTGCTAGTGGTAAAGTTGGCGTTTAGACACGAGGAGTATCGGTCGCCTAGGATGAATGTGTGCGCTACCTTGTGTAATAAGAGAAAATGTTGAAAAATCTAAAAAGCAACATTTTTAACACGAAAAATACTTGTGATTTGAGTATGTCGGAAATATAAAATACTAGTATCAGTCTTTGTTAATATTCAATGGTTTTTTTGAAAATACATTTTGTATATTTAGAGTAACGTATTTAACCAATGACCGCTAGGTTAAGTGCACTATGGAAGGAAACATCATCTAGACATTTTTAATAAGCAACTGGGTAAAGACAAGCCTTTTCTTAATATAGAATTGAATCTTTGGAATTTGGAATCAGTGCTTGGCCGTGTCGTAAGAGAGCACTCTTTCACCCACTTTTTTGCCTTAAACGACTATGAAGCACTCTAAGTTCACTTCGAGAGTCTTTTATTCTGTACTTGCAGATTACTCAATTGCAAACTGAAAAGAAGCTTGAATGCCGCGCTCTTTATATACGCTACAAAAAACATTCTAGAAGCTTCTATAACATTCCAGAAATTGGTGGAAAAAAGTGGCAGATAATATTAGGAGGAATATTTGTGTATTGCTTAAATATTATTACTTTTTCAGTGTCTATCTGTCTTTCAGCCATTCTACAATTATATACTACATAAACGTCACTAACTAAGCCAACATTGCAGCATATCGCAGACAACATTGAGAAAAAAGCTGCCTACCTCTATACCGTTCTTGGAGCTGAACGCCCTGCCATCTGTGTTCCCACATTTCTTGCAGGAGTGCTCAGTGGTAGTAACGGGTGCTGAGTGACTATCCCCGCAGTTCTGACATGTGACTAATTGATCTTCACCGATATCTGCCTCATAGTGGTATTCATGGGACAGTGTACCACCCATCGTTCCATTATCAGCTTCCACTGTAAAGTAAATAGGTTGTAGGTAAGTAAAAATGTATTAGTAACCACAAAAAGGTTGGTTTCACCCACATAAATATGCTTATTGTTTTAAATAACTCACAAGTAATGCTATGACCATACACGTGTGTAATCCTATTAAATAACCCTTAATTTGGCGTTAAACACAAGTGTAATCTTGGGTTTATATCAATGATTCAGGTGTAAGTTTTTTCAACACAACAAAGAGATTTAGCACATCATTTAGTTGTTATGGCTATATTTGTATTTCACACTTCCTGTGCAATTTTACCAACTTTGTTTAAACTTTAGTTTTTATCTCATCTAGTAATAATCAAGTTTAGTAATAATCAACTTTCATCTGACTTGCAAAATAATGACACTAATTTTCAAACACAAGCGTTATCCACAATTAAATAAAACTACGTGATTTATTTTAATTTATTTATTACACCGCTACCCTATAATAAACTCACTAAAGTAAGCAGTGGGAAAACCCTCACAAACCCAGCTCCCACTATTGTGTTGTGTAATATATAAGTGCTGTTAGAAGTTCCTCAGAGTTAACCTTTACTAATAGCCCACCTGAAGATGTTGTAATACAATGAAACCTAGTTCGTGGTAAAGAACTTAAATAAAGTATAAATAATCACATAATTCCATTTAATTGTGAATAATGAATTTCTACAAAATGAACGCCACATATATTCAAAAAATGTTATCATTAAATGTACCGCACAGTTTATGATAATATTTCATTATTAGTCATTAAACATTAAACTAGCGTAACACTGTACCGTAGACGATCAAAACAAAGTCTTGCCAAAACAGTATTACGATTGTCAGTTATTTATGGACTTACAGATGAACATGTTTTTGTGAATTATGAATGTAACGAATATTTATGTAGCTTACCCCTCATATAGGGAACTTTAAGTGTGTCGAACAGCTCAGCATAGCAGCTCTGCATAGTACGATAGCTGATTGTGGCGGCAGCCGTATCACTGTCAAAGCTATATGCATCCTTCATGAAAAACTCACGTGCACGTACCACTCCGTGTTTAGGACGCATCTCATCACGGAATTTCCACGTCATCTACATCACATATTATGTTAAATATCTAAGCATTAGCCTTAATAAAACAAAAAGCCACTAAAATTAAAAAAAGTAGAGATTTAATGTAACACGAGTATATAATGAATTGATAATAGGTTTAATAATATACTGAAGAAGTTACACACGTTTAAAATTTTCAAGAAACCAACATTTTTTTAATTTAGTATTATTCTCTATACTTCTATAAAAATATCAACTTGGAAATTACGAGTAGAACCCTCGCAGGGTTCTGTACCCGTTTAGACACCTATAAGTATCTAAGGTTATATAGCATTTCTATTAAACTACACTATTAATATTCTATTAAACTACACTATTAATATTCTATTAAACTACACTATTAATATTCTATTAAACTACACTATTAATATTCTATTAAACTACACTATTAATATTCTATTAAACTACACTATTAATATTCTATTAAACTACACTATTAATATTCTATTAAACTACACTATTAATATTCTATTAAACTACACTATTAATATTCTATTAAACTACACTATTAATATTCTATTAAACTACACTATTAATATTCTATTAAACTACACTATTAATATTCTATTAAACTACACTATTAATATTCTATTAAACTACACTATTAATATTCTATTAAACTACACTATTAATATTCTATTAAACTATACTACTATTTACAAATATGAATTGGTAAAAATATTTATATATCTACTTTAATGTATCTAATTGATACATATGGCGAACTTATTGCTATGAGAGAAATCTCTGACAGTCAACTATAATACCAGTTCAGACCTGCTCGACGAGCGGCCGGGAATCGAACCCGGATCCTCGCGGTGCGCCGCATCGTTAAAGGCCGCATGCCTTGTTATCAACTCAACACGCCACGGCGACGACATATTAAAAATGTGTTGATGGTACATATTTAAAAAAATTGTGACATTTAGAATCATTGCTATAGTTCATCATCACATATTGCAGGAAATATATTAAATGATATTATTATATTAATATTTGTAAATAGTTTAATTACAAATGCTATGTACCCTTGAATGTTTACAAGAGCCTAAACCTGGAACCCACATAGTGCCAATTCTCTCTTGCTTGATAGTTCCTTTTTGTTCTAAGTCTTCACATTGGCTTTCTGTATAGTCTATCGAGTCTTATTTTAAATATGTGGTTCTACAGACTTTATAAATAAAAAAATATTTTATAAATAAAAAGACACACGTGTGTATATATATATATATATATATATATATATATATATTATATATATATATATATATACATATATATATATACAATTTGCATTTTTTAATACAAAATACAGTAAGTTACGAAGCAGATTACATTATTTTTAGGCATTGTAAAAAAACATTTTTTGACATTTGCTAACCTCTTGTAAATTGTAAATATTTTTTAAATTTTTATTAATATTTAAATGCTAAGTAAAAAAGATTAACATTAAAGATACAGATTAAAACGGCTAACCTGGTAAAGCTTCAGTGGTAACTGTTTATAGGAGAGCTGGGTGATACCAGACAGGAGATCAGTAATCGCCTCTTCATGAGTCTGGAAAACAATACAACTTTACATTCACAGTTTGTTCCATAATAACAAAAATGCCACTGATGCGAACAACGGCAAAAAGTTCTTAATAAAAATGTTTTAACAATTTAATTTTTTTTCATCCTTAAATGCATGGTTTTTTATGTTTGCTTTTTCATCTTTATTCTTCCAGTGTCTATTACCAAACAAAACATTTAAAAGAAAGATTTTGTTCCTACTTCCTGTCTTATAACAGCAGACGAAAAGTTAAAATAGTACTACCACCAAATTAGAAGACCTGTGAACCAGAGAAAACCGATTGAACTTTATACAGCAGATCTGAAGATTCGAAGATAGTCTTATTACAATTTTGCGAATGAGTTTGCAAGGCCTCATACGACTGTCCGCCTTCAAGGATATAGAATCATGTTGCGTGAGTGGCTTCTAACTTTAATATACCATTATTTGTAAATTTTTGAAGTTATAAATGGATGTCTTATGTTTTTCTCTAAGATAATGCCATAAATCAAAATATTAGTCCAATTTCCATGTTGACTTCTGATGGTTATATTTGCTTATATTTTCTGTTTACTAATGTCCCTAAAATAAGCATTTTTTCTAAAATGACAAGGGTTAGTGCTCGGTTACTAAGTAAATAGAATATATAGGCAATGGTCTATTGATCTAAACCTTTTAAGGGTCCTACGACAAAGGATTATGATAATATTGATTAAATGTTGAAAGAAAATTACAATGAAATTTCTATCCAAAAAAAAAGAAAAAGTGATTTCCTTCAAAATACAAATTAATATTTTAAAATAAATTTAAAAAATAATATAAATAGAAGTTGTTAAGGTTAAGAGGCAGAACGGCGAACACCTTTTTCGGCTTTGAATATTGAGCAAAACAAGTATTGTTATGCAAAAAAAATTAATTATACTGGTAACTCAGTGTTCCTCCGAAATCTTTTTTTCATGGAAGTTCTGTTTTATAATAACGAAACGTTTCAATGTAATCATATTGGAACTGAAAAATATTTTTTAATTAAATTACGCAAAAGGAAATACTATTATGCAGAATGAGAAATTAATTATTTCTTTAATTCTGTGTCTTCTAAGGTTTTTTTTATGGAGACTCTGTTTTATGATAATGAAATGTTTTTTTATTGAATTATGCAAAAAGAAATACACTCGTGGACATATTTGGAGAAACGCAAAAATAAAGTAGAATGACATAAAATATTTTCTTATTTTGCACTGGTCGTCAGTACCGGTATACGTAATTTGAGAAAAGGAGGATTTCAATTGAATTTTGTTCAATTGACTTTCATTTGTTTTTTTTTTGGTTACCTGTTGATTTCTTGCGCACAATATTCAATATTGAGAAGTATAAGGAATTTTGCAACAAACACTTTATTTTTGTTGTTTTTCTCACAAATTTGTTATCATTGCGTTAAGGGAACATTATTTAATAAATTTAAGTGATAACGCAATTTCAGTTACTCAAGTGTCAAAAGCTGTGACTTTAAATGAAAACAGTTACACTTACAATGAACTGGCTCAAACATTACGAGTTTCCAAGTCTGTGATTTTTTACAATGTTAAACGTTACCGGCAGACTGGAGAGTATACAAGATGTAAAGGGCAAGGTAGCAAAAGAGTAACAGCAGAGTGCGACGACATATTTATTTTAACAGTGTCTTAAGAAACTGCACTTCAACTTCTTCCAAGGTAAGAACCATGCTTCAGGAAATTCAAAAAGTGATAGTTAGCACTAAAACCATTAGAAGAAGATTTAAGGCAGCTGGAATAGGAGCATACTTGTCCACCAGAGGACCTTTACTCACCGCAGATTATCGAGTAGCTTGGTACAATTTTGGTTGTTCCCACCGAAAGTGGGATAGTGACGCTTGGGCAAAGGCGTTCTTTACTGACGAGTCCAGATTCTATCTTAAGTCAGATAATGGAAGGGTTAAAATATGGAAATAACCCAGAGAAACATACGCTCAGAGTAACATTGGTGAAAGAGAGCCTTATGGTGGATGGTCAGTAATGGTATGGAGCGGTATTTCCTTAGGAGCATATACGCAGCTTCACGTCATAGAAATCGGTCCCTGACTATAGCAAGATATGTAATGAATATTTTAGAGCAGATTGTGGTCACTTATGTCCCATACATTGAAGATGATTTAATTTTCAATTCATGATAATGTTTGACCTCACACTGCAGCGGTCGTTTCAGATAACCTACTGAAGAACTTGAAGTTTTGGGATGGCCAGCACACTCACTAGACCTTAATCCGATAGAACATCTTTGAGATAAGCTGGTAAAACAAATTAAGCAAAAAAATCCAGCACCAGCTAACTTAAGGAGTTCAAAAGTGCATTGATGGAAGAATGGAACCTAATACAACAAAGTTTCATTGAAGATTTAATAAAAAGTATGCACAGACGAATGCAGGCAGTTTTTACAGCAAGAGGAGGTAACACTAAATACTGATTAATCAATTTTCACTATGATAGGTCAAAACTCCTTACAATTAGGGTACTGAGATTACTGCCTCTAATTTGTTTTTTTTTGTCACGTCAAAGTTTTTTTATACTCAAAAATGTTAATTCAATGAATTGATTCATTTCAATAATTATTATAAGCTCATACAACATGAATGAATCTCTTTTCTATAAATTTGCCCGCTTGTTTTTGCGTTCCTCCGAATACGCCCATGAGTGTATTATTACACATAAAGAAAATTAATTATACTGGTAATTCAGTATTCTTTGCATGCTTTTTTACATGGAGGTTCATTTTTAGGATAAAGAAATATGCTTATTTTTTTTACATATATTTAAATGTAATTATATTGGAAATCAAAATATTTTATTATCGAATTATACAGAAATAAATATTATTATGCAGAGAGAAAAATTAAATATACAGATAATTTAGTATTTTCCTCAATATTTTTTCCATGAAAGTTCTCTTTTATGGCAATGAAAGATTTAAATGTAATTATGTTGAAAGTTTGAATTAAAAAGTATGTTTTTTTTATTTCAAACACACCTTTGATTTTCAAGTTATGACTGCGACAGTCGTGGATAAGATAACCACTGGATTGCGCATAAGAACAAATTTGTATGAAACCCAAGCTAGCCACATTCGTTAGGGTAAACGTACCACGTGACAACATTGCCCAATCAGTGCTTTGTCCCTTGTGGTAGCAAACAGATGTACTTTTGGTTGATTACGCATTGTTGATAATATATATCAAAGTACGGGTATTAACAAATTAAAAACATCGTTATATAAAAATAAGGTTTTTATTATATTATAATCAATATATTAACTAATTAACTATTACGCGAAATAATGTTATAAATATAAATATTACACCGTTATTTTACTAATATGAATTTTGAAATGTACAGCAGAAAAGTGGACAACACATCTTGTTGATTAGACAAAATGTAAAATTTCGTAAAAATATTCAATAAGCCGACGCGTGCCGAGTCTATACCCATCTATTTAGCTTTAAGTTCATTGTGATGTAACTGTGATGCTGTAATGTATTTTGTTCTGTGAAATATTAGTCTAATTGATGTTTTTAAAAAGTGATTTTAATAATTACTCAAAAATCATTTTACTTTTGTTATTACGTAGCAATACATTAATTTTCTGTTAAACTACCATGTAATTAAACTACTATTATTAAAATATTTAGAAAATAACATATTTGTTTCGTAGTTTGGTGATAGTTTATAAAGGTTACCCAACCACCTATATCCATTTTTCTTTTCAATGTTGACAGTTTGGGAAACTTTAAAATATGATATTATACGCCTAAAAATTTATGAATTTATTTTAGTTCATAAATAAATATCTTAATGATAGTAATTATTTGGATTTTTATGTAGCAACCAAAATAACGATTTATTTATCGATAACGGCGTGACGAAAAAATCAACAATATGGCAGATTTGCTGTCGGCGATTAGACTCCAATATAGTAAAATATACTTGTATAAATAATAGTGAACAATTTCCTTCATTCTGAAATGATGATGTAATGCTTCTGTTTTGACAATATTTTATAACACAAGAAGGCATGGTTTCTTTAATATTGATTTAAAATTATGAGAAACTTTCGCTGTTACATTCGTTGTTGGTTAGCGGTGGCACAGATTGTGCCAGCGCACGGCTAGAGATTTTGTGTTGATGTGTTATCCAGTGGTTATCTTATCCGTGGCGACAGAGTTTAATCTAGCGCTGACAGGGGTGGTGAAACTAAAAAAGTACGCAAATGTACTAATTTTCCCAGCTACTTCGATAACTAATGTAATTTCACAACAAAACCATATGAAAGTATACAGACATATAAAGATATTGTATTAGCTTACTGGACTAAGGAGGTATTTAACATCGTGCCGGTCTCGGACGTGAAATAATTCTTCCTTCATCTCCTCTAATCGGCCAGACTTCTTCCAGAGCTTGGTAGCGGTGAGTGTTGGCATGCAGATCTGTTGGGCACCCGCACTGCGCATACTGCGATGGACCAGCGCTTCCAGCTTATTCAGTGCGCGCATAGCCAACGGCAGAAGCGAATAGAAGCCATTACCTGAGCTTCGGATCAAGCCATTCTCGATGAATAACTGAAATGTTACTTAATTTTAGTTTAGTTTAGCCATTTATAGCACAGGAGATAGCATATCATTCTTCTTGCTCATTTCACATAACTGACTAACTCCTACTTTAAGTAGTACATTACCTATAAACAATCAGCGAAATGGGAGAGAGTCATCATGATAGCTAAACTATCATATATTTAAATTTCAATTTATTTAAATCAGTTTAGTGCCAGTTTTATAATTTAGTATATTATTTTCATACTTTTCTCATACAGCTGTTTGTTCTGTATGTTTCATTATATTTTTAGTATATACATATACACAATTAAATGAAACTATGTGATGTAGTATTATTTCTACTTTCCATAAGTTCTTTATCACGACCTAGGTTTCATTGTATTACAACATCTTCAAGTAGCAAAGATCTATGTTAATAGCCCACCTGAAGATGTTGTAATACAACAAAACCTAGGTCGGGGTAAAGAACTTAAAGAAAGTAGAAATAATACTACATCACGTAGTTTCATTTAATTGTGAATAATGAATTTTTACAAAATTAACGCCAAATATATTAAATATATACATATAAATAAATGACATCCAGAGTCTCATTCATATTTATTATTTTTATGAGAAAAAACATTTTTAAAGAAAATATTATACATTTATTTTACAGATAAATATTTTTAGTTTACTAAAAATATTTATACATTTATCTCCTCACTTACTTCCACCGTTTTATCAATTCCATTTCCATTTCACCTCCGATGTTTCTACAAAATCAAGTTACTAAAATTATTGTGACATTCATTCCACTGAGCTTAAATTTATTATTAATATGTATAAATTGATAAAATATCTGCAAGATTTTCATCGAAGTAGGTAAAGCCTGTAATTGTGGGTGAAATCTGATCACTGTCGAACCGTTCGAAAACATATTTATTTTTTCTTCAGTCCATCCATAGTGCAGGGGTGATAAATTCAGATGGACTTGACAGATGAGCATCACTCCACAAATGAGATATATACGACAGATATAATACAGCTCAGACTTATATGGTGCAAATATTACTCCATCAATGGTTTCTTTTCCAAAATAAAGGGAGTCTTTTTCCATTTAATTTATAGGCTTTTATAAATGTTGCAACTCATTCTGCATTAACGTCATTAATTGCTTCGAGTCTATACATTTTACAAGTAAATTTTTCTATGCTTTTTGTGAGTTTATATTTATCACAGACATGTATTTTACATAAAGCAGTGAGTGCTCTTATGAATGATTGCGATTTATGTATTAATTCAAAGGATTCTTTTTCCTATAAAAAACAGGAATGAAGTCACATCCTGTAAAAGCATGAAACGCTGGCAACGACCTGTAAAAGCAGGAAACGCTGGCAACGGTGCACTCAGGCTCTGTCCTAAAGATGTCTATAAATGATTTATATTGAATTGCTGGGCATTTCCATTTCCAAGTTGTATATTAATTTTGAATTTACTTGGAATGTGATTAATATTTGCTAACATAATAATCAGAAAAACTACATATAAACATCTGATAATTACATTAGCTTCAAAGTTCTATTGACAATGGAACACTTTTCGTATCTGCTCCTTCATATGCTATACAGTTCGAATGCTGCTTCATACTTTCCCAGATGTTATTGGAAATAAATTAAAATAAGGCATTCTTAAAATTGAAATTTTTTAATTCTTGGCAAAATTAGTTGGCCATAATTCATCAGGGCTATAGATGCAATTGTTGTGCTCACTATATTTTATAGACAGAATAAAATAACAGTCAAATGTAATGAAGATCGTGTGTGCATTACTGGCAGTAAATAATGATATTACCTTTTTCCCAGATGTTATTGGAACTACAGTCAATGCACGTAATATAAAAAATTCGTTGTAAATCATCACGTCACTAAATGATGTGATGTGATAAAAAATCAATCATAAATCATCATATCACATGATTCAGGTGGACTACTGCATGCATCCTTCCCTGAAATGTTTGCTTTATTTGTTTTGCATTTTGTTCGGTGACATCCATAGCAGTGTCGAACAAAGCGTGCTCTGAATGCTCTTTTGGTATATTCTGTTTACAGAGTAAGAACAGATTCATCTAAGTCATAGATTCTCTGACATACTCTGCTTTTGACGGTTGTATGAAAATAGAATATTTATATATAATATTGAATATAATATTGAAATTATAAAATTAGTATTGAAGTGATATTACACCGGTTGGAATTTCAATATGTGATGGTGTCACTGTTGGTGATGATGAAAATTGTAACCAATTTTAATAAAAAACATTTTAGTTTCACATTTTTCATAAGGGCTTATGGAGTAGAAAAATAAAAACAATAAATATGAATGAAATTGTGGATATCATTTATTTATATGTCTATAACTAAATTAAGTATACAACTAAAAATATAATGAAACTTCTGGAATAAAAGCTTTGATAGAGAAAATAGTTAGAAAATAGTTAATTAGTACTATGATGATCCGTATCGATTGAAATTTAAATATATGATAATTTAACTATTAACAAAAATAAAAATTGTAGTCAGCTCAATGGTTTAGGATGAGGTTCGTCAGTTGACCCATTAAAATTACCGTTCAGTGCTCAGATCCTGAACACGTAATATGTTTATGGGGTCTGCTCACGGTCTTGCCAACACCATAAAAACAGCTGATTGTGTTTTACATAATTACAAATACATATATAAATATATCATATATATTTATATATATATATTATATATATATATATATATATATATATATATATATATATATATATATATATATATATATGTATGTATGTATCGCCTATACAAATTTCATTCAATTTAAAATGACCATACTTGAGTACTTTTCAACAGATTTATTGAAGTGACTGACGTATATTCCGCCTCCTCAACACAACTGATTTTTGTTTTCTTACTAATAATACGTAAACATTCATCACAAAAAATGTTAAGCAAATTGGAAATTTTTTGAACAATTTTAACCTTTTGCTACGACTGGCTTCACCGCCACTGGGCTGATGGTTTCATTTTCAGCCGATGTAAAATTACCCGATGAAATGATACACTACCTTCCAGGCTATTAGTTTTACTGGAACAAATCTGGTTTAGCGAGAATGTGAATTTTCCTTCATTTTTTCGTTTAAACGAAAGAATATAGGCAAACAATTATGTACCTGCCAATTTTAGGGCTCGGACGCGATTATTTTATTAAAAAAAGTGATTTGAAAAAAGTTCCCATACAAAAGTGCAGTTTTCCAAGGAAGTGAATGAAGGAATTGTTCATGATGAAGGGCGTCTTTTGTTTGTATATTTTTTCATTTAAAATCATAAAATACGGTAAATTCGTATTTTCGCTAAACCAGACTTATACCGTTTTACTCAGCTTTAGTTTAATTTCATACGTTTTTTTCACAATTTCATACATAACAATTGCAATTTAAGTTTTCGATTGCAAAGGAAACATCGATAACCAATATCAATCTTATTTTCCGATCATTTTAAACAAGTAAATAACTAATAAAACATTATTACTTTCTTTATTATTTGTCATTTACGTATAAACATTTATTAGTGTTTCGTTAAAAGCCAAAATAGTTTAATTAACTAATAAAATTCATATAAAAACCAGTTTGTTTACCTTTTGACTTTTTGAGGTTACATCGGCATTCTTTACTTTTACGTTTTTCGGTATTGTAATAAGGGGTTGAAATAATTGTGATACGTATTTCATTTTTAAATAGTAACGTTGAATATAATTAGTTATTTCCTTAACATTAAACGAATTTAAAGTAAATTCGTACAGGTTAGAATTGGTGACATTTTACTGACATATAATTTTTTTTAAATTTCTTTGAAGTATAATGTAACTGTATATATTTTAGATGAAACGGCCTGTTTAAAATTATTTAGTTATTGTTAGTCACACTTTTTGTATTTGATTTCTAATTATTCTAAACAATTCTTGCGTCCTTCATATCAATACATATTTTCACATTACGCCTTGAAAGTCTATAATGTAAATTTTTATTTAATTTAGTTAAGAGTTTTGACGAGATATCTCGCATTTCTAATTATTAGTCAAAAGTGGTCATAATGCAGTGATAAGGGGTAAGAAGCAATAATAATTTTAACTACTAACAAATCATAAGTAATTTAAAAATATTTGATGTAAAAAGTGCCTGGACACTGGATAGGGTTAACAATAAAATGTCCGTGTCATAATGTGTTATTATATAAAAAAAATAAGTCTCTCATGTAGTATATTTTGTATATCTAAATCTTAGCTTTCCAAACATGTTTTTTCATTAACATTTCTAGGCTATTTAAAATACGTTACCATTAATTTCTTTATTTAATAAATTTTCACTCTTTTCAATTATTTATGAAGATATATTAATCTTTTATTTTTCAATGAATTGTTATATGAATAATGCATTTTCTCATAGACAATGGCCATTTTAAAACTTATTCCTTAAAATAATTTTATAATTATTCTAATTTTGAATAGTAAGTTTTATTGCAGTATCAAGTGACAGTAAATTTCAAGAAAATAAACGTTGTACCAATATTTTTCTAAATTATATTATTAATATCGTTCAGCGAGAATTTTCAAACATAGTAACACTGAAATTTGACGCAGGGTGAGTTCAATAAGGAATATTTTACTTTAACACTGGACACATTGTTATAGAAGCAAATGGTGAATTCCCGTTCAATTTATTTTATATAATTGAATAACATTACAATGATTTTTAAGTGTAATCCTTGGATTATTGAGGTATTCCTCGAGGATATTCAAATGTTAATGCGAAATATCTGGGTGTTAGCATTTTTTGTGGCCTTAATAGGTCTGACTGGGTGTATAGACCGTAACATTACTCGGCGCATAAAATATTTTCAAGTTTATATAAGTTAAATATCAGCGATTAGAACAAAAATCTCAGTCTAAAATCAAATTTTATAACCAAACTAATTTTTCTGTTCTCTTTTTTTTATATTCCCGCCGGAATTGAAAACAGCCCATCAGATGACTTATATTAGTTGTTATGTTTAGTTTAGCAAAAATAGATGCCAGTAAGTATATCAATTTACTCAATGAACATCCAAAGTGTTTCATAAAAAGGTTAAAATCTTCGCATTTCCTATGAACTTTTTATAGATTTACCATTTAAATATTACGAAAACCGGTAAGGTTATAATGATATCGTTTTTACATTGTATAGTGAGATTATTAATTTTAACTTAACTGTGCGGGTTTTTAAAAAAAAGTTCGGTCGCCATGAAACGTCCAGTACATAATATAATAGATTAATTATGAATTACACATGTCTTAAAAATACATGATTAAGGTACCTACTGTGAAGTATGGCGTGTAAGTCTTTTTACTTATGCTGCAAGTTTGGGGAAACCCTATTAAAATAATCACGTAAAATATATTTTTATGGAAATGGTTTGCTAGAATAAAAAAAATCGCTATGATCATTATTGTTAGAATGAAGAAGGGAGAAACCTTTTTCTGATGATCTTGTTTATTCTAGCAGCAAAGAATATTTTCTTTAACGTGCTTAAATGTGTTTTGATTGATGCGATGGAGAATCGCAATTGCTTTGGACTTGCGGTTAACTTTTATTGGCCAGGTCATCCTGTGCTAGCTAGCCAGCATTGCGACTAGTGATTTTTGCACTTCAGTTTCTTATAGTGGGGTTTCATTTTGTCCAAAAAGAAGCGTTTTTGAGAACGCTTGCACTCATTAGCATATTGGATGGCATTAACCGATCTTCGAAGACGAGATCGCTAATTCATTCTCCCGAAAGTTCTCCAGCGGATGGAGAAGACTTGATTCAAGTCTAACGTTGCCTATGTAACTATACGTCGTAATTTCTCACAAGCGCACAAGTTTGCATCGACTCGGATTGCTTGATCCTTTCGCACAAGTTTGCATCGACCGGATTCCTTGATACTTTCGCATAAGTTGGCATCGACTTGGATTGAGAGGTAGTTCGATCGCTACATGCGGTTTTGAGACGCAGAACATGGAGCATACATTTTGTTCGAGTACATGAGCACAGCGTTGCGCGCAGTTTTGTTAGAGAGAATGTGTGATTGTGATAAGAGTAGAATTAGGGCAATCTTTAGGATACGGTTACATAGTCACAATGACTCAGTGGATATATCTTTGAGTCGTTCAGAGAGTTCGCACAGTGGCTTGTTAATAAAGTGAATGGCTCATTGGGCATGGGCATTTTAAACCCTGTTGAGCGGAAACGTTTTTCGTAGATGCGGCCTACTTTGGAAGACTTTCGAAGGTCTCTGCGTACTTGTATTATGACACAAGTGTGCGGGAGAAACGGGTTCGTTATGGGTCTCAGGATGAGCCTCAAGACAACCCTGATGGTGATGGGCATTTTCGCAAATTCTTAATCTTTTTATAACTGTTTCGAATAGTGTATGAACTTAACAAAAGTGTACTTAATCTAATGAAACATATTTCCTTATTTAGTAATATTTCATAAAACTCTTTTTAAGCTTGTACGTAGTTTAAACGTAAAAGTGATGCTCCTGTTTTGCACCTCTATGTGATATTTGAGGATGAAATGTATTATTCACTCAGGTACATAATTGTCGACATCGAATGTATCCTGATTTATCATGACCACATGCTATTATGTTCGTTCGATTTATACGGCAATTTTTATACATTCATTTCAAACTTAATGAAAATCTAAATGATTCAAGTACATCACTAGTTTTAATTATTTACAGATGTTTGCCCTGAGACTTGTTGCGGGACCTCTGAAGCGGTTACAGAATGTAAAGGTTAGAAGCACACTTAACCTTTAAAAATTGTGGGTTGGAGGAACATCGATATATTTTTTTTAAATAACATAAAATGTTACAAAATTAACGTGTATCATTCTAAATTCATAGAGAAAGAAGCAGTGAGCTTAGAAATCCGCGATAGATAATGGTTATTTTTGAAAAACAAAATATTTACGTGAGCAAAGAAAATTTTTTCTCCAAAATTCAATTGTATCATTTACAAATTTATAGGTTTCGTAGTCACGGTACTATGCGATGGATGATTTGTTCATAATTTCAATGCGGTTCTAGAAAAGAACGGGACGAAAATAATGAACACGTATCTCCAATGGTCTTATCGAAAACTTTTCGTTTCTATCGCTCATAAAGTATTTGCAATGAAAAAGCTGTTACAAAAATTGTCTCTGGCTAGCAATTACGTATTGAAAGCAATAGGTCTCAAGAAAGTTAAGTATCACTGATTTTTAATCTGGCGAAGGTGATCGCCGGCAAGATGTCTGCTCATGTCGTGCGTGTTTAATTATGGTGTCATCGATCGTATAAAACATATTATCTGTATTTACTATATTTATCGTATTGCACATAATTGATAACAAAATTACATTTACTTAGCAAATCATATAACAGCCAAATGCGCAAGCGTCTTGATGAGGATCGCCATCTTGAAACGAAAAATCTGTAACTTGTATTTATGCGCGTAGACCATAGAGCCATTATTTAACCAGAAATTTATAAATCAAATATAAAATACCTCTAAATACGTTAATATAAAACGTCAATTTACCATAAGAATAATTAAAACTATATTTTAAGAATAGTATTTATTACTTGTATGTTATTTACACTCCGAAATGTCTACCCTGATGAGTATAGTGAAATGGCTCCTGAGATATACTTTCAAAATATTGTTTGTAGTTACGAAGGCTATTATGAGAAAGCATTGCATACAGTTTTTAGAATCGCCTTCAAGACAATTTAAAAAAAGTGCTGTTGTGATTAAATGAGACACATGAACCAAACGTTTTTTTGTCAAGTAACACTTCACGGAGTATTTATATTCTTTGACATTTTTTTTATTAATAAATAAATATTCAAATCAATAAATAAACGTTCAACATCATTTTATTTTCATTTACATCTTTTATACCATTCCTTAAAGAGACAGTCAGCAAAAAACATGATGTCGCTATTTTAATTCCTTATATTAAAATAAAAATCATTAAATAAATTTGATACAAATTTGTTTAATGCAAAAATAAAAAAGTTACTCTGCGTCTAATGCTGCTATCACAGTGCTTTTACGATTACTAAAATGGTTTTCACATTTGTTGTTTGTTGTGTGCCTGTGTTCTACCAGTGAATATTTAGTTCCTTGAGATAATAAAAATACAATAAATTTCAAACAACTCTACGACATTTCTGATTGTAAAAGTTGTGTGACAGGTCCAAAGATCTAGGACAATTGGCAAAAGAGACAAAAATAATATAATCGACACTCGTTAATAACATTTTCGATTGCTTCGAATCATATTTATTATATTTTCGTAAGTCACTATAATGTATGTTGTAACCCTAACTAGACCAATTCAATTAATAGTTCCGAGTGTTAATTATATTGAATTCAAAATTGAATGATTTATCCAGGAGATTGTATAATTATGAATACAAGAAACAATTATGATTGTAATTTATACCAAAAGGAAAATATTTTTTTAGTTGTAGGCAACACTGAGTTTCACACCTGTCACTGACAGGCACGGAATAGATACGTACTGACAGCATTTTACATTAGAGGTTATTCGTTCTTCAATTTTTGAAGCAGAAACAGATCCATAAATCAGTAACCAACAGTGATGGTTGAGAAAGTTATTGCTATTATTTTATTAGTACAAAATACTATAGAATCTTGTTTTCTTTTGCGTTTACAGAAATTTTCTCAAACCTTTAATTTACACAAAAACCTAGAAAAATGTTTACAAAGCTTAAAAATGTTAATTGTACGAGAGGTAACATAAATACTTTTTGAAATATCAAAATTGAAACCAACTAACCAGTCCATTTTATTGTTTTTCAAAATAATCTCCCGCTACTCTAAGCATCATTTCATTCGATGGAATTACTAAGAGAGCAACCTTCCTTGAACGTACTTTCCACGGTCTGTTAGAAGGCAGTCACCACTTCTTCGACGTCCGGGATCGTATTCCTAGTAATTTAACTTTTAAACTTGGGAGTCGAGGCTGTATGGTGGATGACCCGTAATTTCTACACCCGCCGTAGTCAAATATTCGTTCGTCTGGCTGAATATGCAGAGGTGTTGTCGTGATAAAGGAGGATTCTACTACGGGGGCGTTGCTCTCGAACTCCAGAATAATCGTTGCATAGTAACTCGACCATCCGAAGAACAAGACGACCATCTTTTTTCCCAACACTGTCCTTTCTTTACCGTTTTAGACAACTTTTCAGAAGTAAAGTCCCACTTCGTGGACTGCCACTTAGTTTAGGTTGTGTATTAGTTTATTCAGCTTTCATCGCCCTTGACGATATCGGATGCAGTATTTGACCTTGGCTGAACTTTACCAACATTTCGCGACACCAATTAGTGCAATGGCTGTTTCGAGCTACGATGAAATAATTGAGTTTTCACTTAGCACAAAGATTCCTGACGCCTAAATGTTCATGTAGAATTGTCTGTACTTGACACATATCTATCTTTGCGGAATGGCTGAATCTGCTGGTAGGCTTACTCTCTTGTTGTTCTTTAAAATTGACGTCACAGCATTGATGCTATGTCCAGTTGTCGCTGTTGAGCGACGTCGCTCACGCAGGTCATCACTGAGATTGGTAGGACAACGCTTGAACTCAGTTGTTAAACCAGTTGGAAGTAGGAGTGGAACATGAGGCTTTACCATAAAAATCGATCGTAACTTTCTTGTTGATGGAGACCCTAACCGAAAGTTACAAACATCATCGAACGAATTTGTTTTTGTATTAATTTATCTTGGTACACACAATTTTCAAATTGCCAATTGTAAAAACAAATGATAAATTTGAGCAAAGTACCTCGATGGATTAGCCAAGAGTTCGAAAATTTAATTAATTTTTTATCATTGTAAATGACCGGTCTGAGAACTCACAGTGCCACCGTCGTATGCGATATTACAATTTCTGACAACAAGAAATGAGTTTGTAGCTATCCTCAACTATATAAAACCAGAAAAGTACGAATAGAACTTGCTCTACAAGGGTCCTGTACATACTTAGGCACAAATATTCAAGGCTCCATAGTATGTTTGTTGAACTATTTACGAATATTAATATCATTTTTCACTGGGTAGAATATCATGAATTTCTCAAAACCTATTAAATTTAGAATCATTGTTCTAGTTTTCTGGTAAACTTCCAGTAATACTGTTTTTTTTCATAATTTTGACCACAGCAGTTTGTAAAATTCATGTGGGGACATGTTTTCTTATGGACAATTTTACCAATATCTCTGAGATTCTTATATCAAATAAACATTTAGTAATATCTCTGAGACTATATTACATAAATTTAACTTTTAGCAATATGTCTGAGACTATCTTATATAAAATTAATTTTTAGCAATATCTCTAATACCGTCTTATATAAAATTAACTTTTAGCGGCATCTCTGAGACTATCTTGTATAAAATTAACTTTTCGCAATATCTCTGAGACTATATTATATAAAATTAATTTTTAGCAACATCTCTGAGACTATCTTATATAAAATTAACTTTTAATAATATCTCTGAGACTATCCTATATAACATTAACTTTTAGCAATATCTTTTAGACTATATTATATAAAATTAATTTTTAGCAACATTTCTGAGACTATCTTACATAAAATCAACTTTTAGCAATATATCTGAGACTATCTTATATAAATGGTTTTGTAAACCTAAATTGGATGCGACATGTAGAATAAAAGAAAATTCGAGTAGTCAGATGCTCCTTCTAAAATACCGTATGTTTTGAATATTAACTATGGAGGTATATGTGAGTTATTTTGCTTTATCACTATACCAAATTTAAAATGTCTACAACAAATGATTTCCAAGTAAAACGGCTGTGATTGATAGACAGATGATGGACACCTGAGTCATCCTTGAGGTTCATATTTGATATGAGACATCTAATGGTGCGTTTGGATGGGAGTTAAAACGTTCTAATAGCACGTCGCGACGTGTCATTCGGCCAGCTGCCCGTCTTATCTATTTGACTTAATTCAGTCAGCTACGCATCTTGTCGGCTCTTTCCGACTTATTCGGCCAGCTTCTTCGGATAATAGTATTTTCAAATTAAAAATAAGTTTTCAATAGATTGTTAAGAAATGTTCTGTGATAAAGTATTTCATAAAAATAAAAAAATAAAATGAAATCAATATTTTATTATTAAAAACTATATAAATATTTATTTTTTCGGTTTCAATTCTTTCAAATAAAAATATTTCAATATAAACAAATTTAAATGTTTCTCATCTGCCAGGCGTCCCATGACGGCTCACAATTTATTTTTATTTTGAGGTATGGCCCTAAAAATAACTACATTAAGCCAGTTTATTCCCTAAGTATAAAAAATAGCATTTACTTAGCACTTTGACGTTGGTAATAGCTACAAGTGGAGTCGAACCTTAAACTAGATATTTCCAATGAAATAAAATTAACTGAATAATAATTAGGTTTGGTTTAGATTTACCCAGATATTAATTTTGATCTTTTCACAGTTTTTCCACGGTGTACCTATTATATATATATATATATATATATATATATATATATATATATATATATATATATATATAATGTATACCTTTCAAAGTCATCCGAAGGATATCGTTGATCTGAGGAATGAAAAAATGAAACCTTAATCAATTATGCTTTCTCCTATATTTATATAGATAGATAAAACAACCCTCTACCTGCAATAATTTCCTTGTACATAATATTTTGGGTATATACTATATGTAGTAAAAATAAGTTCCTAAATCAATACCCGTGCATGCTGTACTACGGCCACTATTTTGGAAAATGACGACCTTTTTCACTCTTTCTGCCACGTTGCACTAACCACGTGGCATAAAATACAACTACAGATGGTAAATAGGCGTGGCACGCGCGACGTATATGATCCGCGTATCATATATTTTTCTCTGCATGTTGGCGCACACCTTAGTTGTAGATCGAATTTCATAGAATAAATTTAAAAAAATAATAAAATTTCTAGTTTAAATTTTTGGAAATTATTTTAAATTATCTTATTAAATTGTTATTTTATTTATTTTTACCTTTGTTGCTACATTCACTCGTTAGATTATGTGGGAAGTATCACCGTCATTTTATTAAACTGAATGGCTTTACTTGTTTACAAGGACCATCACGCGTTGTATCGTTTAATTTGTATTAAATACGATGTTTTTTTTATATTATGGCAATGTAGACTTGGCCAACATTACTGGAAAACGCAAACATTTTTTTTTAAATTATACAGCGAAAATTTTACTTACAAAGTTTTCAAACCCTATTAGCAAACTCTTGTGTTTCTATTAGTAGTTTTCAAATAACTCGTTTCAATAAAACAAGAGTAGAGGGACTCCAATTGGTAATATTCAAGTTATTTTTATCTCTTGGATGTTCCGGGGCCTAAATGAGCAGCTCTAACACGACATTTTGAAATGCTCCACAGATGCTCAACAGGATCGAGGTCGGGACTTCATCCTGGCCAATCTAAACGGCGAATTCCGACCTCGTCTAATTTGCCCACTCGATGTGCTCAGGCGTTATCGTCCATGAAGACAGCAGCAGCTCCTTTAACAGCTCGTGCTGGTTGTGCATGAGGAATTATGATTTCTCTATTTTATCGTCGTGCATTCAGAAAACTATTTTCAACAAAAACTAACTCCGTACGATCTTCAGAATTTACGCCTGCCCAAAATATAAAACCTCTGTCGTAAAGCATAATCTCTTTGAAACGTAAGTTTAACGTAAGTTTAACGGTTTCCAGATCTTCTGAGTACTTTGTCACTTTGTTCCTTAACAAATAATGAGATTATGGTTGCATTCGGAAATAAAACCCTACTCTACTCAATTTCAGTCTACGCTGCACAATTTTGGGCACAACTCGATTTTGTAATATGGTGCCCTCGAATTAATTTAGACGTTCTTCTACTTTAGATATCAACTTCTAGAAATCTGCTTCTGATAGTCCATTGATGAACATTTATATCTCTCACTTCTTCAAGATTGTGTTTCATGTCTGTGTAGGTAGATTTCCGACTCCGTAAAGCACAATACGACCGTTAAATCGTCCCAGGAAGAGCGTTTTTCCGGCCCTGGTCTTCTTTTGAATGAGTCGCTCTCTTGAAATCTTTTAATAGAATAAGTTACACCAAGGTGGTTCTTCAGGATGAGTCATGAGCGATCACTGTTATGTCTGCCATAATACGTTATAAACAAAAACACAAAAAAACATATTTAATTAAAGAGTTTAATAGCAATATCAATAATTAAAATTGCCTAAACATTTAGTTTTAAACAAAAACACGATGCCTAATTGTATAACGCTAACAAATCTTTTAATTCCAGTAGAATATTTTTAAATAATATTTATAATTTTGAAATTTCAGTATTCCTCAATAGGCAGACAAATATTTTAGGTTATTCGAATGCATATAAAACGTCTTTTTTTAAGTTTTTCATAGCTGTAAAATTTTTGTGTTCCGTTTTTTGTAAAGAAGTTTATTTTAGTGTATAGGTACGTAACTATTAGAGTTCCGTAAAATTTAAGTTTCCTTAGAAAATTAAATTAAGATATATCGGCTTATTTTTAGTGCTACGATAATTGAATATCGTGGTGAGTGGTCGATAAATGTGTAAACAACACTAAAATTTTCGAACGTTTTTAAATCCGTGGAACGCTTGTTGCGAGCGCAATGAGCGTATGTGGCTCAACGTGCGGAAACGGGAGAGTTCGATAATTTTGGGCGAAGTTGGGGGCGGATCCTGTAACGTTATTTATTTGTTTTAACTTGCGACACATGTTTTCACACATTTCGTTGAATAGGCCACTTTTATCTTTTTTTTTGTTTTGTGGCACTAAAGGTTTAAAATTAAAAATAAAAGTTGAAAATCAATACCAAATACATCTTTTTGGTTTAGTAATTCTATTCTTACTTTTACTTATTTTTAAAATTGTAAGTCGTAACTTAATAAGTTTAAACTGAGTATGTTAAAAAAATAACATATTTAGTTTTAAGCTATTAAGCTACGACCACCAAGATATCTTGAGTTCTCACCAAATGACCACACACCGCAAGTATTTTTTTAAATTTTGTTAATGTCCTGGATCTTAATAGGGATAGACGAAATCCTTATTACATATATTGTTATGACATAAAGTTTAAAGGGAAACTATAGTAATGGTCTTAAACATAATTATTTTTGGGGAATTCATGATATTTTACGTCTGTGAAAGATATACTGGTCAATATACACATAGATAAATAGAGTATAAAAATAC
Organism: Druceiella hillmani; assembly: GCA_039881145.1. Classification (NCBI taxonomy): domain Eukaryota; kingdom Metazoa; phylum Arthropoda; class Insecta; order Lepidoptera; family Hepialidae; genus Druceiella; species Druceiella hillmani. The sequence continues at coordinate 4,925,888 of JAYKKI010000030.1, read as the reverse complement.
TTGTACTTACTTTAATGGATATACTATATAGGTATTCTTAAATGTTCATATGTTCCTAAATAGGAACCAGGACTTGGTAATGCTAGTAAAATCGTGCTTAATACGTTTTGAGACTTACTTTAAGAGCTTCGCGATATTAGCGCCTCACAGTGCGAGTTTAATAAAAACATGTATGCCATTTGAAAGGTCGGAAAATGGTCACAATAGGTCAATTGGTCCCATTAATTGGCAGCCATGGAAAAATATTTATTAACTGGTAAAGTTTTTCAGGGTCCTTGGGAAATGTTAACACATCATCTCGTTGTAAGTAAAAAAAAAATCTGGTACTAATGTAAAAATGTTTATTTTTAATATATATATATATATATATATATATATATATATATATATATACATATATATATATATATATATATACATACATATATATATATATATATATTATATAATTACATTAATATTGTATGATGGACATTAGTTCGGCGAATCAGGAACAATTTTAAAATACTTACGATAATTTGTTTTTATTTCTATACTCAAGAAGTAATATTAGTTACAAAATATATAATTATATTTGTGAATAATTCAGTGGAATTTTACTCTGATTGGACTTCTTCATTGATAACATATTCGAAGAATGAAACAATAGGTTTATAGAGACTAAAAAAGGTTATAAATACTTGAGATTCAAGTTTAATTAAATACATAAAAAAGTGCGCATAATGCGCCTAAAAAGTAGTTCACTTCATAGCTAGAAAATGCACATGGTGTCGCTTAAAAAATAGTTAACTTGGCCGATTTCGAAGAGAGCCGAGTTTACCTGATTCAGCATCAATGACCCGAGCGTGATGGCTCAGTTTCGGTCACTGCTCAAAAAAACTGCGCAGGTCCCCTAAAAAAAGTGTTCACTTCAAGAATCAATGACTATATCCGATCGAAATTGAAGTGCTGATAGTTGGTCAGCCAAAATAAGCAATTGGTCTGAATAATATTTTCGTTATGAAGATAATTAATAAAGTTTCTATAACCGTATCGCGCACTCGTGGGGCTTTGTGAACACTCTAAGAATGGCATATGTATCAGTAAAGTAGACTTGTGTTATGAATTTTATAAAAATAACTATGTCATCTAAAATAGGAAAAAATAGCCATAGAATGTCACTTACTGTAATTATTAGGACTGTGAACAAGTAAACTTTTTCCAGGTCATTCAAAAAGTTGAGAACCTTATATCTAATAAAAACCACACGACTGAAGTAAAACTTCAAATTCACAAAATATGAACTTTAAAATGAATTTACAATTTTATTCACTTTAAACATAGAATATTTAATGTATTGAACAAAATAATAATTTATAAAATTGTTCAAGAACGAAATGAAATTACAAAATAATCAAAAAATCACCGCTCACGTAACGCTAGCAAACTCGCAAATATATATATTTCATGCACTGGCTATGAGAGGAAGAGAGAAAGAAAATGTGCGCGCGCACTGCTCTCTCTTGCTCCTACAGTGTGATACAGACAATAGTCTTGCACTTTGTCTCAGATATACGAAACATAACTGGCTATGAGAGAAAGAGAGAAAGAAAACGTGTGCTCGCATCTCTCTCTCTTGTCCCTACAGTAATATACGAAACGTAACTCTCTCTCTTTCTGTCTTCACTAACTTATATCTCCCTCTCAACTTCCGTTCGCCTCGCCCGATCACACTTTTCGTGACGCTCTCGTCACGCATTCACCAGCTTACTCCCCAAGTCAAGCGTAAAAAAGTTTTACTTCAATAAAAGTTGTGCTCGACAGCCATCCATCCAATGATAAATGGTCACCTAAAATGACAAATTGGTCAGGATAATTTCATTGAACAAAATAATCACTTAATTTGTAATGACCGCGATGGGCATACCTGGGTAATCAGTGCGGTGAGTCCGTTAACTTCACTTAATTATTTAAAATAAAATTGAGTAAAAATATTGTGCACATCCCGTCATAATAATAATAGTTTCCACAGCGTCTAGTGCATAAAATAAACCCTTATTTTATGCACTAGACGCTGTGGAAATTATTATTATTATGACGGGATGTGCACAATATTTTTACTCATTTTTATTTTAAATAATTAATAAAAAAAACACATCAAGGTAATAAAAAAAACACATGCATGTATAGGACTTCAGAAGGTAACATGAGGATATTATATAAAATATCTCTACCAAACAGAATTTATATAGTTTATAAAAATGTTATTAATATTAACGTTTGAATAAACATTTACTTCTATAATAAACTTTTAATCGTTTATTAATTTTTTTCTTACATATTTCTAAAGTGTAAATTGAGTTACTACTCTTCTGTTCTTTTATTTTTTGATTATTGGTTCTTTACAGCCCTATCTTTCTTCACAAAAATCACATCAGTCGGTGTGGTCAGTGGGTCTTTTGGGATTCACATTTCTTTGTGTGATAGATCATTATAAAGCTTCCATTAATTGTTACTACTTTCTAAGTTACAAAATTACCTAAGCTACAAAATTACCTGAGGTATATCTAACTAGCCTTTTTTAATCTACAAATATTAAATTTGTATTAGATATGTATGTAAGAAATATTGATGAAAAAAATATACGCCAATATTATTTGAAGATGTATTATTATTGATCGAAAATTCAACCCTTTCCTCGAAGTTTGATAGCTTGCTAGTCATAAAAGGGCTATTCTATTTTCATAAAAGAGCTATTCAATTTCGCGTGTCAATTTGTAGAGCTAAACATAGTTAGTAATTTGTAATCATGCAACGCATCGCTGTAGATTTATTACCTATCGCTTGTTGGTAATAAATCTCCAGCCATGATAGAAATGGGAAGTAATTGAAATGGAAATGCATTTTAAGGCTTTATGTGGAATAAAGTTTTAATCTGTTATAAATTAAACTTCACATTGTATAATGCGAGCCATGTTTTATGGAAACTTTATGGTAGTAGACATATTTTTTATACATAATATAATTTGTGTCATAATTATATCATTGTAATATTACTTATACAATTATTTTAAATTAGCTTTTTATATTTACGGTTACTAAGATTTATTTTCCACAATGAATTCGTTTTTAGTGAAAATGAATCTAGCTAATTCAAGCCTGACATTAATGTGATGATTGTAGATACGGTTGACTGGGAAAATTCTCTCACAGCGGTAGCGTGTTGATCGACATGTTGTTGATATTTGCTGCAAACATTTTCCAAGGACTGGATATCCTTCTCCACAATTTTTGTTTGTTGCCTTAACGATATAGTGGGAACGTTGTTAGTATAACGGCTATAATGACCACAATAATAATTATCAAATCCAATCGGTACGTCGTGAAAGCATTTTGACCAAATTTCAACTGACGTCGAAAACATATTCAACTGACGTCGAAAACATAGTCAACTGACGTCGAAAACATATTCAACTGACGTCGAAAACGTATTCAACTGACGTCGAAAACATTTTCAACTGACGTCGAAAACATATTCAACTGACGTCGAAAACATATTCAACTGACGTCGAAAACATATTCAACTGACGTCGAAAACATATTCAACTGACGTCGAAAACATATTCATAAACCGTGGAAATAATGAACATTTCGTTTCTGCTGAATCTTTTATTATTTTTCTGGGAATGTGCTGATTAATAAACTAGCTCTTTCTCTATATATTAAATCCATTTTAGTTGACTTAATGAAATTAATAATAAATTTCAGACGTTTGCTCGACCGAGCCCTGCAAAGATTAGTAAAATGGGTCATCGACAGCCGTGATTGATACAATTTGTGCAGTTGAGTTGAATATTTTGAAATATAAACGAAAATTATCAATTAAGATGTATCGGAATGAATTTCCATTTTTGAGAACACTTATTTTTTAATGTTATTTTGTTTTCGATGCTAAGTTAATGTTGAAAGTGTAACCCAACTTTTTTTATGTGTTTTTCTTCTTTGTGAAGTCATTCAATTTTTTCCCTTATTTCGCTTAGTGTCATACGAATTAGCGTCTTCATTAATGCGCCCACTTTTCGAGATCGTTGGAGAAACTTTTGAACTCTCTTGTGTTGGGTTTTGTTCTGTTTTCTGGAAATCGTACAATAAATTGGAGTACAACAGTAATCTACCTTGGAGACCCTTATGTCCTATTTTTTAAACTTTGTCTACATGAACTTGATTTTTATAATTTGCTAACATACTGTATTTTGTAGTTAAAATAGCTTTCAACATATTTTGTATTATATTCCACTTTTCCAAATAAACATGCTGCCGATCATAACGGAAATTCAAATGCAATTAATTTAACAAAATCTTTTATGAAACATTTATTTAAAAAACCTTTGGTTCTATGCCTCTTTCATATATTTCCTCAGTATATAATTTAATATTATTTATCAATTTTTAAATTATAGACCTGGGTTCTGCATCATTTCCAATAATATTGACGATTTCTTTGGCTTCTTCACAAATTGTCAATTCTTCATCATTGTTCGCGTTCTGATCAGTAACTCCAATTCCTTCCATACTCCAACAATGCTCTTTCCGTTTCATAAAACTAAATCTTGATATTCATTGTTGCAAACTATAAAAATCTTTTTTAAATGATTTCATATTCTTTTAGATTGTGGGCATCAAAAAACAATGCAATGCAAAAACACAACATTTCCTTATTGTATTATTTTCGGCTGAGGTCACTGATTGCCGATTAGTTATCATTTTGATAAAATGAGCAACATCTAATCTGATGAACGTTGCAATTGGTGGATGCATTTTAACTAATGAATCGTTCATTGCATTTAACAAATTCTTCAGTGATATATTTAATCCATTCCCATCGTTTTAAGATATTTTCCCTTTATAATAAACTGGATCATTTTCGCATAATCTTTTATACATATCTTCGGATAATTCAGTTTCAAATTCATCCAATTGAAGGATGCGCAGTCCCCGTCTTTATAATAATCATCATCCATTCGTCGAATTTAATGTTGAATTAACTGAAGACGATAATCCAGCTTTTTCATTTAAAGAGACATTTGAAACATTCTCTGGATGCAGTGTTGTCCATATTTGTCGTCTATCTTATTTGCATTCGCGGTAAACATCTCGACTTCCCTAAGAAATGCTTATCCATATGGGAAATATCTTATCTTTAAGAATAGTCAGTCTTCAATTTAATTTTAATGTTTAATTGCTATGAATTGGAAAAATACCAATTTTCCCAACATTATTTCAGCGTATTACTTGAAAACCATAAGGCATAGGGCCAAAATTAATACGAGCATAACCTGAAAGACCATCTTTTACTGCAAACGTTTTTTGACATTTCCGAAAAAGAAAAAATCGGCCGCCATTTTCCAAGATGAGGCCGTAGCACAGCATGAACGAGTGTCGATTTTTCATTTATTATTTCTAGGTACGTACTACATATTGCAAAGTACCCACGTTATGGGAATAATTTTCAGAAAAAATTAATATAATTGAACTAAATCTCTTGCTTGAATCATTAAATTGTTCATTTAGTACAATGTACTGTTCGAACTATCTGTTCTGAACTGATATATGTTACATATGTTTTGTTAATTATTTCAAAGCCAGTTCCAGGACAAAATCTGAAAAATATACGTAATGTATTTTTATTACGCGCCCTCGTAACTACAAACAATATTTTGAAAATATCTCTCGTGGTCCCTTTCACAATGCTAATCACACTAGACCTTTTCAGTCAAACCAGTTTATTATTTCCAGTTTTTAAAAACATTTTTATGATATTACAGTATTTTTGTCTCAAACAAAAAGAATGCAATATCATAAAAATGTTCCGTTTTCCATTTAAGGATGAGGAAATTAGGATACAACTTAAAAATTAGGATACAACTTAAAAATTAGGATACAACTTAAAAATTAGGATACAACTTAAAAATTAGAATACAACTTAAAAATTAGGATACAACTTAAAAATTAGGATACAACTTAAAAATTAGGATACAACTTAAAAATTAGGATACAACTTAAAAATTAGGATACAACTTAAAAATTAGGATACAACTTAAAAATTAGGATACAACTTAAAAATTAGGATACAACTTAAAAATTAGGATACAACTTAAAAATTAGAATACAACTTAAAAATTAGGATACAACTTAAAAATTAGGATACAACTTCTTTAATTCCTTTTCTGTCCAAATTTTGCGTAATGGTCGACAAGGAAATGTCTGTAGCGGCCCCGTAAGAACTAACATGTGATAGAATTAGCAGATACTTTTTATATAGTTGACATCCCGTGTGAGCTTTTCTATAGCTTTTAATATGTTAATAACGCATTGAGACGTCTAAGAAGCAGCAAACTAACTAATGGATATCTTCACGAAGGCGAATAATATTCTAAGTGTTTAAAGAAGATACACAAGGTGCAGCTAATCTTACCTACTATACAAAATGATAGTGTTATAAACTTCAATTATCTGTTATACGTTAGTTTCGCAAAATGCCGCTAGGGAATCTATTCATGCCAGTAAAGTTCTTGAGTCTCATTTATTCGTCGTATATAATAATTTTATGAAGCAAGTTAACAAGAAGTAACCAAATTTTGGGGGAATATAAAAATATTTTTTTCACAATTTTAAATTGCATCTTTAAAAATATATTCCAAAAAAGGCTAAAAAACGGCCTCCTTATTTCTGTTACTACTAACCTAAAAATCGTGAAAGGAAGTTGGTGAAAATCTGATTAGAAAATTATAGAACAAACTATAGTGATTAACCTAGAAATTATGACTTTAAATAAGGACCACGTTTTTATGCCTGCGGAAACCATAATAGGCAATATATTTACGATGTGAAAAATTAAAATTTTCAAATAGTTCGATGGAAACATTATGTGGCCTTATTTGTTTATAAGAGCATAAATTCGTACGGAACGTAGGGCGAGTTATAACAGAACCTCGTAGGGAGTTATAACAGAACCTCATAGGGCGAGTTATAACAGCTCTTAGGGCGAGTTATAACAGAACCTCGTAGGGAGTCATAACAGAACCTCGTAGGGCTAGTTATAAGATAACCTCGTAGGGTGACTTATTACATTTTAAACGTTAAGTCATAAAACATTGTTCACAAGCATAGAGGTTAAAATGATTACCATTGATTTCATAAATTTAAAATGGAACCAATTTGTATGAAGGTGTCAACAGATCAAAACTATTTCATACGGTATCCTGTCCCTCTACGTAAGAAAATATTGGCTGAAATAAAAAAGAAATAAATAATATACGATATTATACCAAAACCACGATATTATATTAAAATCCACCATTATTATGAAAATATACGTTAAAAATAAAATATTTCAACGGAAAGATCAGATTATAGAGATATAAACTTTATTTCCGATACTAGTAACCCAAAAATCATGGAGGAAGTTGGTGAAAATGTGATGAGAAAATTACAGAAAAAACTATAGCAATTGTTCTAGATCTTGGGACTTTTTAAATATGCACCAAGTTTTTACGCCTGCAAAAGCCATAATAAGCATAATAGATGAGGTATATCCAAATAAATAAGCAATAAACTTCACTGTCCAAGCAGCAAGAATTTGGGATCACCTGGATCCTCACACCAGGAAAATCACATCCCTAAATATTTTCAAAGATGGTGTGTAAAAGTCCTGCCTCTCCTGAAACCTTTTCCTTTGTGTCCTTGTCCTTTCCTGTCTTTCCCATCCCAAATCATGTAAACAGTTTTTTTTACTTATACTTTTGTATTATTTTTTAATTTTTTTTTCGTCTGATGTACTATAGTAATAAAGAATTTTCATTGTAAAATATCTTACAGTCTACCAACTAAATTTCAATACCAATTGTTATGGGTGACTGAAGGAGTTGCTCATGTAGCAATAAGTCCACCATATGTACTATACATAAAAGATTATAAATAAATAAATAAGTACAATAAAAAATAAAGAAAAAAGTCTTTTAATTTCTCGCAAATAGCTAAGTTTACAAAATCGATTTTTTTAAATAAATATAATGTAATTTAAGTATGCATTATTTATATAGTTGCAAGAACCCCTCCACAGGTAAAGGCCTTCTCCAAAGGTAACCAATCGTCTCTAGATTGGGCTAAACTAATCCAGTTTGAACCTACTATTATTGTAATGTCTTCGTCCGATCTAGGATGAGGTCTTCCCCTCTTCTTTTCCCTTGAGGGCCCTTCCATGTTGTTACTTTTCTCGTCCATCTCTGGTCTTGAAGCCGTGCTACATGTCCAGCTCATTTCCATTTTGCTTTGCAAGCTTGTACTAGTCGTTTGGTTCAGTTAGGCGTTCATGTGTTGCTAGGGATTTGACCTTGTACGTAGAATTTGTTTAGAGGGTTAACTTGAATCTTTGGAGGGTGTTGGTCGTAATCTTCCACGGGGACCAGCCTTCTTGGACGATGTTGTTTATGTATTGCTGGTATATTTTCCTTGATTTCATTGTGGGAGGGGAGCGGTAATTGCTAATTTGTTTTGATTGCTCTGTTTACTCGGCAAACTGTTAGAGTTTGTTGTGAGGAAATTAAGCAAGCCCGGCTTCAAAACATCTTCAGATATGCTTAACGATCTTTGTATTGAGTTTGTGTCTTATTTTTCTTGTTTATTTGGGTATTTTTTTCACCTTGGATGGGGAGGGAGTTGCTTTCAGTGACGAACAGTAAGTTGTTTTTGCAGTTCCTTCCTTTTTTCCAGGACATAGGATGGATAGTCTTCTTTTATAAATACAATAAACATTTTCATTATTAGGTCATAAACCATTGTTCACAGGCATAGTAGTCAAAATAACCACCATTAATTTCTTGTTTAGACAACCATGTTTTAGACAAGGATGGTAATATTGAATTGTGATGTCATCTTAACACTCATTGTATTCTATAGGGGTCGCAATACCGAACCATTGTATCAAACCCGGTATTTTCGGTACTGACTTAAAATAAATTCCAATATCTCGATATTTCCGGAATTTAAAGAAGTTTTTATATAAATTTAAGGTGGTAATTAAGTAGCGACTTTTTACGACAATTTAGTGGTTAGTTAAGTCCTCTTAACTTTTCAGAGAAATAACAAAAGAGACTCATTTCTAGATAAAACAATGTTTAATTAAAATAAATGTTAGCAAAGTACATTTCATATTAATACTAAATCAGTTTAAGACTTATGAGATCAAAATCAAAATAGTTATTAACGAAAACATATATTTAAGCAATATTATAAAAATATTTTTAAATCTAGACTCAGTCACATTAATATTATATCGGTCTAAGACTTATGAGATCATAATAGTTATTAACGAAAACATATACTTAAGCAATACTATAAAAATATTTTTAAATATAGTCTCACTCAGTTACCACATTAATTATTCACTATAAAAAAGCAGGAGAGTACCTACAGTACTGTCTTTGAATTTTTTTAATAAAATCAGCTTCAAACATTTAGTTTGACTAGGGTAAAACTTTAAAATCAAAATTTGTAATCAAGTTCAGCAATAAAAAAAATGAAATTATCAATCAGCTCTAAAAAAGTATTAAATTAACTTTTACAATTAACACAGCTAAACTTATATTGAACAAAACAAAAGTACATAATAAAATATTTGTTGCTCTCCTGACCTCTGATATAAAACTCTCTTATAAAACTTTTTTTATAATAATCACAGAAAACTTGAATTCTAATATAATTTTCTCAGTAAAACTATTAAATCGGTTAGGTATAGGATCCATTTTATCTTTGTTTGAGAGCGGTAATGAGATCGCAAAAACAATAACGTGTCTAAACTTTTGTCACTCAATCTTGAGCGCAAATGATTACACGAGTAACACGATGAAGACTCTGACGCTTTACTGGTTGGAGGAATACTTTTTATATTGTTGTAGTCTAAATCAAGGTATTTCCATCTAGAACCACCCTTTTTATAAAGAGCCATTTCTACTTTAATAAAAGTATCAATGTCTACCGGGGTCGCCCTTGATAAATTATCTTGAGTTTTCGATTACTTTTTAACCACCATTTCTAATTGTTTCTTCAGCGGCACTGAAGGGCAATCGTCATGTTTGTCCTCGTCTGCAGGAACAGAAACATCATATGTGGACTCAGAGTCCGAATCGTTACCGATCTTGTTTACATCCAAATCTCGTTTACAGCCTTAAAAAGACGTCAGGGTATTCATTCGCCAAATCAAAATAAGATTTCAGATTATGCAGATAATTTAACATTGAGGCAACCAACAATCTTCGTTTTACCCTCCTATGTTCTAAAGAAGTGACAAGTTCACGAGCAAATGACCCATGTTGTATACCTTCTAATTTTTTTAACATAAACAACAAAATCGTGTCAGAAGTTATTAGGTTTCTTTTTGCATAGTTCTTCGACTTTTAGAATTCCAAATATTCTGCTGAGATCAGCCAGCCGTTTGAGTTCATTTTTTTTTATTTTTAAATTTATCAGTGCCTTCTGAATCGGTATTTTGAGCTCTACAATTCTCTCCAACATATCTGCTAAACTGTTCCATCGTGTTCTATGATCTAAAATAAAATTAGGCTCACCGACCATTTCCTCTTTTACATATTTTCATAGTATATAATTTTTAGTTGGTGACTTCGGAAAGAGTTTTGCAATTTTATGGACTTTTTCTATTAATTCTTTGAAAATAAATTCGTTGTTTTGATTAGTTCTCACAGTAACACGAAAACCGTTGTCGTCTTCATCTTCATCTGAAACAATCTCCTCATCGTCTGCTGCTTCATTTATTTGAGCTTGGGGGCTTTCTTCCTTTTTGTATAAGACATCTAGTATTGCCAGTTGTACACTGTGACCTAGACATTGTTGGTGGAAACACGCTGCATCACGGCCAAAAGCTAACATTACAGAGATACCACCAGTTGGGGTGAAGACTACGTCATCTATCAGAGATAATTCGAATGCTGGCAATCTCTTCTCCAGCAATTGCTAGCGAGTTCTGGCGGGCATACTGCCAATAACTCTCATGAAACCGAGATTGACAAAACGACTGATCAACATCGGACTATGGTCATTGACATTCATAAAACGTCGATTACCCAAATTGGTCTATTCGTCTAGAGTCTCAGACACTTTGTATCTTTCAGTTGTTTATATATTCACCTTCATTTCATGGTAATGAAGCACTCATCACCATATTTTTGATCGAATTTGGCAATGTAGGCAATTTATAGCCAGATTGTGCCAATATTTCGTCTTTGATCTTTTGAAGTAATAACAAAAGTGAATGGAAGACCATCTACAGTCGTCACACGAGAAACTGTTTCTGGTAAGCTGTTAGAGTTAAAAAATAATCTGTTAATTTGTTCCTTTTCTTCGGTGTTTCATCTTCCATAGCAGCTGCAAAAGAAGGTGTGATTGCGATAGAAGTTGTTGCCTGTTGACGTTAACCATCAGCGTCAATGTTACGCTTCAATATAATAGAATGTGCTGTTTTAAAATTAGTATGAAGCCCTGTAGTTGAGCCCCCTAAAGTTTTAAGTATTTTATTACATTTGAAACATTTGGCTGCGAGATTATCTGGACCTTTAAGAAATTGACTCCACACTGATATTTTCGTTTCTGATAGTTTTTTAATCTTTTCATATATAATTTTATCTTGATCCGCCATCGCTTTTAATTCACCCATAACGTAAATATCAAGTTGTATAAGAAAATTCCACGTAACTCTGACCCTATGCTTATGGCGTGTTACAAATACATTAAATTGAATATTACGAAAAATTTTAATATTCATTTGTTTACACGGCCACTAGTCCAAGTAATTCTAACATTACTTAAGTATATATTTATAACTAGCTGTACCCGCGACTTCGTCCGCGTGAACTTTAGAATATTGTTCAAAAGACTTGTCTATAAACAATGTTTCCTGTAGAGCTATCAAGAACATAAACAAATAAATTGTTAACGTTGCTGATGCGGGAGAGTGTTACATACAGCTGTCTCTGCGAAAAGCAACTGATGCTTAGGTCCACGCCAGCTATGTACAAGGTTTGTCCTGTTTTTGAAAACACAATGACACCACGATTTACAAAATTTACTTGCGATATCTTTCGTTGAATAGCATGGAGCGAAAAGTTAAAAAAAAAACATATCGGGTTATATAATATAAAACATTTAGCGTTATATATCGTCGAGTAGAAATAAAAATATATGAATTAAACAAAATAACTAAAGCGCGTTATTAAGAGTCGTGTTGCGTTGTTTATTTTAAACCCCTACTTGCGCCATCTATTGTAAAAAAGCAAAATAATAGTACAAACTTTATAGCTTTATTTAAGCCGGAAAATATTTATAGAGCATGAATATGATGTGAATTATATTGCAATGCAATATGTAATTTGACACGGTACAATATAAAAAAGATCCAAATCCATTCAGTTATAATTAATTTAATGCGATAATGAAATTACGAATTCTAAAAGACTTGTGATGACATCTATTGATGATTTTTTAAAGTGAACTTAGTTAAATGTTATTGAGCCCTTTTACTTTATTTTTTTTAATTATGGATATTTTTATTTATATATTGACTCATTTTGTAATTTTTTATATTCACAAATTTGCATCGATATGTATAGATTAGCAAAAATATCTAGATTCGCAGTGATTTTTGCACGAATTAGTTCTTGTATTCTCGCTTGGAAATGGGACATTTTCCCAAAATAAAAAGTATCTTACATGTTGACCCAGATAGTCAGTTATTATCATACGATTTCATTAAAATCTGTCCAGTAGTTTTTGCGTGACGCGGTAACAGAAAGACATACAGATAGACCGACAGCCAGATCAACATTTTCAAAATGGTAAATTTGGTTTTTGTATCGGTAATAATGACTGTTAGAAAAAGATTTTCCTAAAAATGTTCGATGTACAGACACGGCTCAGTTACAGTTTTATTATATGTATAGATTTATGTTCAATACACACAAATGCAAACAAAATATTAATACGAATTTAACTCTGCTTATATTTTATTTAACTTGTTTGAGGAACCTAATATTTACCCCAATCGTATCACGACTTCCATAATATAAGTAATGATTTGAAATAATTTGCTTACCACAATACCTTCTGTTCTGTTTTCCGTCACCAAACTTACAATAAGATCACGTGTTAAATTATAAAAAAAACTAACAACAGTTTAACTAGCAACTGACCTGCAGAGAACAAATCAAAAACAACATTATACAAATCATGCACTAGTCAGTCGTCCATCGCGCATCATAATTGTCGCTAGGAGTAGGTACGTGTTTGTTCGGCTATTGTCGTGCGAATGAGCGAGTTCGAGAGTACTCGCCGTAACCATTGCATGCAACCGTCTCTTTCACTCGTGGAATGAATGAAATTGCGCATGGTTTTTATTTAAACTATAGAAATTATTTACAAATTTTTATTTATTTATTTACACAAATAATTACACTACTTTACAAAAAAAATCTTTTACCCAAAGGTAATTCATATTGAATGTGTTTCCTACCTACCCTCTTACTACTAAAATATATGTCTTATATTTGTAATGCGTCAAGTTTTTAAAATATACCCACCATAAGTTATCTTGTAAGTCGTATCCATGTTATCATTCGCTATAGTTGTATGAAGCTAGTTTTAAAACATTTTAATTTCTTTCGTAAATTTGTAAAATGTCCTCAAGACAATGTAAATTAAGCCCAAATAAATTTTGCTGTTTGTGGAAAATTTATCATATCAAATAAGAAGCGACCAATCATTGACGCTGTAAAACGAGCCTATTTCAAATATTTTCAATTCTCTATAGCAAATATTGATATGTATGTAGTAATGTATGAGTATGCGAAAATTGTAGGAGTATATTGTTGAACTGGGCTGCAGGAAAAAATAAACATTTGCAATTTGGCGTCCCTATGTTATGGAGAGAACCTACAAATCACTCCACTGACTGTTACTTCTGCCTTATAAATACTTCAGGTTTTAACAGCAAATACAAAAATCGTAAACAATACCCCGATGTTTCGTCACAAAACCTGTGTTACATTCTGAAGGAGTTCCTTATCCAGCATTGCCCAGCAGTTCAAGTACAGAAAGTTATGAAGAGCTCATAGAGACTGAATTAGATGAACCTATGTCGAGCCAGGACACTAATTTGGATTACTTTCATGGATGTGAATCTAAAGATAATGAACCACATTTAATATCACAGAGGGAATTAAATGACCTCATAAGAGACTTGTAGCTTCCAAAAAGTAAATCTGAGTTGCTAGCTTCACGTCTTCAGCGATTCCATTGCTTTCAGCAATGAAATCTATTAGCCCCTGACACCCGAGTGAGTTTTTACCGGAAGAGAAGTGATCAATTACTGAGTATTTTAAATCAAAGGATGGATATAAGTACTGCCATGATATTCGTGGTCTGTTTAAGTCAATGAACCAGTCATACAATCCTGAAGAATGGCGTTTGTTCATATATTCCTCGAAAGTAAGTCTGAAAGCCGTATTATTGCACAATGGCAACAAAAAACCATCAATCCCTATAGGGCATGCAGTAAATTCCAAGGAATCATATGAGACAATGACAACATTAATTAAGCTATGAAGAACACAATTGGCTAGTGTGTGGATATCTCAAAAGTTGTGGGGCTACTTCTTGGTTTGCAGGGTGGTTATACCAAATATTTCCGTTTCATGCTTATGGGACAGCAGAGCTAGAAAAGAGCACTACATCAAAAAAGAATGGTCTGTACGTAATGAATATATACCCAACAAAATGAATGTTAAAAACAATCCTCTGATTGATCCAAAAAATGTGATTTTACTGTCGCTTCATATCAAACTGGGATCAATAAAAAAATTGTCAAAGCATTTGACAAAGATGGACTTGCATTTAAGTATTTGAAAACCATTTTTACTAATCTGTCTGATGCCAAACTCAAAGAAGAAATCTTCGTGGGGCCCAAAATAAGAAATAATATTGAAGGATGAAAATTTCGATGGCCACTGATCCAGTGTCGAAAAAGATGCTTGGCATACATTTAAAGCAGAGGTGGAAATTTTCTTGAGTAGCAATATATCGGAGGACTATAAAGAAATTGTTTCCAATTTATTGAGGAATTATCAAAAAATGGGGGTCCACATGTCTAAAAATTCATTTTTTACATTCGCACCTGGATTTTTTTCCTGAAAACCTGGGACGCATAAGTGATGAACATGGTGAACGTTTTCAAGATTTGAAGGTTTTTGAACAGAGGTACCAAGGTTTTTGGGGTAAAAATATGTTAGTTGATTACTGCTGGTCTATAGTAAGAGAAACCGAAAGTAATTAGTATAAAAGAAAGAGTAATATGTGTCATTTTTAACTTTTTTAAGGATCATATGCACAAAAATTGTTAAAAATAAATATGGTAATTAATTAAAAAACTTTACGTCTGGTATTTTTTTCTACTTCAGTATCTAACATAGGATTCGTGACTCAACCGATACACATTGATTTCATCTATGGGTAAAAAACATTGCAGTGTTATTTATACAACTAGGTAATTGGAATTTTATTTTTACTAAATTTCGAAAATATCGAGAATCTCGGTTTTTGTAAAATCAATACCGGTATTTTTAAGCCCTTAATTGGTCCGATATTTTCGATATCCGAAATCCCTTTTTGCTACCCCTAGTATTCTACGAGAGCGAATGAGATGGAAGGTATCCTGTTAGATATATTAAATTTAGAAGTTCCAAACTAGCTTATTTTTTAATGAATTTTTATAATTTTTTCACTAATGGTTTTTATTTAACATATATTTTTATAGAATTTTGCTAAAATAGAATATCGACGCATAGCTAGTTACTGTATTTGGGGTTATCAATTTTATTAAAAGTCAATAAAAAATCGAAATTCTCCTCATTCTACGACATTCTTACCTTTATCGTCAAATATATTCTTTCGGAATATTAATATGTGTTTTATCAGTCCTTGTTGCAGAGGTACTGACTGAATGTAGAGGTTAAATAGATATCTTAACATAGTTTTTTTACTACATTTCATAGACTAAGTTTTTTCTATTTTTTTAAGGTTCCTACCAAAATACTAAAAAAACCCTTCTGGTGAAACTCTGCTCGGACATCTGGCTGTCTGACACGTCCATTTTTCTTAAAAACTATACACACTGTTATCTTGCAAAATTATCATAGTTATAAAGTCCGTCGGTCACTCGTAGTCCCGATTTGAACAGCTGGATAATATTTCTCCCTCTACAAGTACCTGGGCGTCAACAAATTTTATTTTATTTTAAAAGGCTGAATGGAACGCCATTTTTCGCATACATAGAAAAAAAAAGTCGTCAGAAAAGTAAGTCGTTCCAACCTTATTTCTGAAATTGTTGGCCGAAAGAATGCAAGTATCTGTATGTTAATACGTGAAGAGAAAACTTTGTACTCCTTTTTAAGCACATTGCACGCACGAAGGAGTACGAGATTTGGCATAGTTAAAGTTTTGCATGGAAAAGGAACCCAGAGAGCTTAAATTTATATATAATATGTGTTACAAATACATTAAAAGATTTATCTTGTACGTTCAACAATATAAGATTCATTGTTTACGTTAATACTGTCAATGTCAAACACATAATAGTCTATGGTCAAACAGTCGTACATAGTAGAGATTGTTGCTAAAGAATTTTAAAATGTCAGATTGACAGAATGAGTTCAGAGCTGTGAATTTTATGTGATTTCAAATGTTCCTACTTCTAGAGGTTATACTATTTTACAAAAGAAAAACCTCAATAATGTTCAAACTTAAAAATTTAATTACGGTCGAATTTCGACAACTGGGCGACCACCGTTCAAAGAGTATCGAAAAATTAAAGCGATGTGCCAAATTTCTATAGTTTACATTAAATTGACATTCGTCATTTTTGTGAGTAAAGGGTTGTTTTAACATTACGTTATTAGCCTTACATCCTCGTAATATTTCTAACCAGAGTTTATTTTGGTATACCATTGGTTGTTGCGTCAACCACTCTGTCGTTAAATTGAAAAATATTCCATTTTAAAAGTCGAGTATTATATTTAAAAGTCTCCTTTTAAATTTGACAGTGTTTAGTAGCGGATAATCCCATAATAATCCCCATTGCGTCTCATTTACAAGGAATACCCTTCACAATTAAATGAAACTACGTGATGTAGTATTATTTCTACTTTTTATAAGTTCTTTACCACGACCTAGGTTTCGTTGTATTGCAACATCTTCAAGTGGGCCATCTTTGCTAATGGCCCACATTTCTATAAAATTAACGCCAAATATATTCAGTAGGAATAACCTTATAAACAACACATCTTTTATTTCATACGTTGTTTACAAGAATATAATTTGTATTCATAAGTATATATCGTAATATAATGTCTAAGTAGTAAAATACGTGACATTGACTATGGATTTGTCTAAAATAAATTTCAAACGACAGAATGATTTTTTTAAGAAAAATACACTTTCTGCTATATTAAAAAAAATTATGATAATAGAACGGCTTTTAAAAATTGGGCAAAATTAATCAAAACTGAACTATATCAGTATCGCTTTGAGCAGGGTAGACATTGTTCCTCGGAAGTTTCCATCTTTGTTAACCAAAAAATAAATTTATAAAATTTGCAATTAAAAAATTTGTGAGCGTTCCTATAATTTTGAACGGAATTTTTAAAAAATAATAAAATTATGACTGTTAGTAATGGAATGCAACCCTAATTAGTTCCTATGACCGCCACTACGTGGCGCGCTCTAGGGATGTCGAAAATGACAAAAAGAATCGATACATATCGTATCGATGTATTTAAAAAGTATCGATATCGTTCTCGATATATCGAAAAAATCTGATATGTCAAATAATATCGATGTATAGAATAAAAAATCTCGATATATCGATATTTTTTCTACAAGGTTAGCGCTCTGTCGCTGTACTTATGTATGTCAAATAAAAGACACACTTTAATAATTGTTAAGCATTAAACCATATATCTGTAATAAATAATCTCTGTTATTTATCGACACTCACGGTACATGAATAGCAGTATCAAAACGTGGAAATTATCATGAAACATTCTACAAAACTTCTTTCGCATTTCACAACGAAAAGGTTAAAAAAAGTAAACGCGAAAGATCGCCACGAATAACTTTCTGTGATATTAAATGAGGTAAAATGTGTGGAAATATGTACCTACTCATAGGTATATTCATTAATTAGCTAAATGAACACTGAAAACATTTTACGTTAGCTACCCAAATAAAGGAATAGATAGGTAGGTTTTTCAATTAGGTACGAGTAAATAAACACAACATTTTTTATTTGGTACCCAAATAAAGGAGTTGATAGGTATGGTCATTAATTAGTTACGAGTAAATAAACACCGAAACCATTTTACGTTAGATACCCAAATGAAAAAATAGATAGGTATGTTCTTTAATTAGGTACGAGTAAATAAACGCAACATTTTTTATTTGGTACCCAAATAAAGGAGTTGATAGGTATGGTCATTAATTAGATATGAGCAAATAAATACAACGTTTTATGTTAGGCACCCGTCTTCACACCCGTCGATTGATAAACTAAAATTTAACCCTACAGCAGAGGCTGGGTCGCTGGGCGCCGCCGGCAACAACACGCGGCATGACGCTCCTTCCGAAGACGCAGTACGACGCGCGCCCTATCACCGGCCTCATGTTCTCACCCGTCGCCGTCGTCAAGTGCCACTGGGAGGTAAGTCCTTCAACCTGTATTACCTCATTGTAGCGACTCGGCTGCTTTTTTATTAGAAACTACTCAACACACGGTTTATTTTGCAAAATATCTAGGTAACAAAGTTATTTTCACAGGAATTATACTTTTGTAATTTAATATTTGTTACAGTTTTTTGACTTAATTGGTGTTATGATCACTAACACAATAAAATAATTTGACACTCTTAAATTTTATGATAATCATTCTAACGCGTCACGAATAGTAGATATATACTCGAAACTCATGAGACGTGCAAACTTAACAACCAAGATTTTATACTTTTTCAATATATAAACTTATTTATCCATAATTAAATATTATTATAAAAAGTCACCAGTTAAAAAGATTATTTTCTATAAATAAACTAACTTATCCTTAAAAAAATATGATTCTAGAAAGTAATGTTTAATTAAAAATCGCCATAATCTATAAGAAACGACTAAATATAAACCAAAAGTTCCTTTAGACATGAGAAACGTACAGCCTACCTTATGGCAAAGTCGTTGAATACGTTCAGGTTTACTCCGTACGATAAAGCCTCTGTGAGCGATGTTCTGGCCATGAAGAAAAACATGAGACAACTAGCAATGTGGAGCGCGATGACATTATTTTTAACGGACATTAAGTAGTCGAAGAAAGAGTTTATATAAACATATAGTTCAATGAGTGGAACAGGAATGAACTTTGTTTACAAAAGTGCGTATATTTATACAAAAAACTTAGCCTAAAAAGAGGAGCGTAAATATAAATGGAGGTGGAAAAAGTACTCGCGTTGGTGTGCCCTGCGGGTACACGCTATCGCGAGTCCATAACTATGTCCGTAGAACGCGCGGCGGTAAAAAGATGCCGTCGATTATTTTCGCCGTAGATCGTGGTGCCGAGTGGATGCTGCCGAGTTCCGGGCCTGCACGCTCCGCTACATCGTGACGGCGTGCTGATTCGAGCGTATTGCTATGCGTTCACGTATATACAAGTATATTGGCTAGAGAGAGCCGAGAATTCGTGATGGCCTGTTATTTTAAGCGATCAATTGGGGTTCTTTACTAGGAGACGGACGACATAATGAGCGTATTGACCTTTGGATACGCTGGTCTTTTCAAAACAATTTTCTTTTGAATTTTATTATTAAATTGGTGGTACAGTGTATACTGGTATAATGAAGACATGTCCATTAACTTGTCTTTTGAGGACCGCTTTTAGAGTATTAATATAACGTGTAATATGATGTGTGCGATTTACGTATATCAGTCCCAAACGATCGAAATTACGCAGAAAGTGCGTATTTCAATAATGAGGTGTCAGTGAAAATACGGATGTCCACGTATAAACTTGTTACCGTTCATCCGACTGAAAGCCAGTACATGACGAACGGCATCTGCAACTACTGCGATCGGTTGGTTAACCTTCATATGAAACAAATCAATGGAGAGGCGAAGACAAAGCGAATTCTAGATGGCGCTATAGTTGTCGGTGTCCTAGTCATAGCTGTCAATTTAAGGTTTTGTGGGCGTCGTATTTTGGTGCTATATTGTAAAATTTATTTATTTAAAATTTGGGGACGTAATTTGAATTCTAAGTATTTTTTTTATTTAAAATGAATTCGGGTTTAGAATTTAACCTAGTTAAAAGCGGAATTATAAGAAAGGGGAGCAAGGACTACAAGGGAAAAATAACTCGTAGATAAATAATGTTTATACCACAAATTCATTTGAAATGCGCGTTTGTTGTGACAATACGTCATTATAAATACGCGTTGATTGCGATAAAATCAATATATTATTATTTTGTTTTATGTTATTACTTGCATTAATAAAATGAGCGAATCTCTAAAATTTACGTTTTCTACTATTTGTTTGATTTTGATGAAGTTTATGTTTTAGTAAAGATTATATTCACAGTAAAGTTAGTAAATAGACTCCATGTAACTTTTTTTATACTACACAATTTCAACTTCGGTTAGTGTCAAATACCAAAAAACAGTTATTTCTCAAACGTTATGAGAACAAAAAACATCTATTTTTCAAAAATGTTTTGGGTTTGACATTGGGCGCTAAGAAGTTATGAAATTGTTTCTCAATGTCGCTGGCTACCGTAACTTTTTTTTAATTTGGGGTCTTTACGGAAGGAATGAACATCTTGTTCCTTGCAGGTAAGGACTATGAAAGGTGACGATTTTTATTTATTCACTAAAATTTCGTGAAAAAGTATTTTGCAACATATTTATATACATATCAGAAACTATCAGAACTCAGAACTATTGTATGCCCCCTGCGGCATATAATAGTTCTGAGTTCTGATAGTTTATCAGAAATGTTTATATGCCTCGGAAAATTTGTCAGTAAAAATTCGTATTAGGCAAGTACCAACGACGAGATGCCACCTGTAGGAAGAAATTTGTCTTCTTCCTACCCAATAAACTTTTTAGGAAAGATATCTGCAAACTACTCACTGTGTAAAGCCATTCGTTTCTAACACCCATTCACAATGTCGGCTTCCATAGTTGTCTATACCTACGTGAATTGTTGACGTAAGTTAACCGAAATAAATTCATTAGAAAGTTCTAATTAAATGTCAATTAGAAATTAGCATTGTTCCACAATTTTGAAACACATAGTTGGAAAGTTAAAAAAGGCGGACCGCCTAACGTTTTACGAATGTAGCATAAAAATGAAACATGGTATATAAATTTCCTTATAAAAGACATATCCATCGATACCCAACTTATAGTGTATGTGGAAAAGTTTTTTTCGCTTTTCAATTTACACGTACGTATAATATTTTGCTACATATTTATTGAAACCTCTCTTTGAATTACACGTTTGCAAAATTTAATAATAGGTAGGAGATTCAGGCGGATGGACTGTTTGCACGTGTGCGTGATATAAAGAGAGAGAGAGAGGAGATATGTTTAAAGTAACAAGTCGCGCTTGCACAGCCAAGCGACTGTCTACGTTTCCCAATAGCACGCAGAGAGTATTTCTATTTAAAATAGATCTAAAACTATAAAGACTACATTATACCGTTTGGGTACGGAACCTAAAAAATTAGATACAAGAGTAACGACTAAAATGTTCCTAGTGCAACCGGTAACTAAACACTGCTGCATACACAACGCAAAGAGATATACCACGGGCAGTTGTTTCACATATATGTTCATACATACATATATACAAACACAAACGCATATATATATATATATATATATATATATATATATATATATACACAATTAAATACTTATATGCATAGGTTCTGTTTAAATATAAATATGAGTGCTATCAAATAAACTTTGTAGTTAAATATATTTACTTGCCAATAGCGAATTTTTTCATAAAATTTCACAATAAACATCCATGAAAATGATGTCCGGTCATAAGACTTTTATTTATCATTAAAAAGGCTATTCTGTGTTACCTTTTGACAGACATATGTTGAGTGATCTTATCTTGTAGTTTTGAGATTTCATGAGCGAGTATATTTTTTTTACTGTTTTGCTCCTGTATACACCAGCCAATTATAAACAGCCTTACTAAATTCGTTGGACCCTTTATGTGTGATGGAAAGACAAATAAACAAAAAAGAGACAACGTTTTTCTTTCATTGTATTAGTAAGCATAGTTATATATAACCTATCTTTTAACATAGAATATATATTATCTATTTGCAAAATCTATTGAGTCGCTTATGCGTGAAAGAAAGACAAAGAAACATATAATACAAACATATAATATTTCACTTTTATTATATGAGTAGGGATCAATGGAGAATATTCATGTTAAATTCACGAGCCACTCATCCCCCATTTACTTGCATTTTTACTTTCCATTCTTTCAAACACAAACAGGAAAAGCAACATTGAATTTAAACAGGAAAAGCAACATTGAATTTAAACAGGAATAGCAACATTGAATTTAAACAGGAAAAGCAACATTGAATTTAAACAGGAAAAGCAACATTGAATTTAAACAGGAAAAGCAACATTGAATTTAAACAGGAAAAGCAACATTGAATTTAAACAGGAAAAGCAACATTGAATTT
The DNA here is from genome assembly GCA_039881145.1 of Druceiella hillmani. NCBI lineage: Eukaryota > Metazoa > Arthropoda > Insecta > Lepidoptera > Hepialidae > Druceiella > Druceiella hillmani. Next base: position 4,903,033 of record JAYKKI010000030.1, on the reverse strand, counting down.
AAACAGGAAAAGCAGCAATGAAGTATTTCCTCATTCCTCTAATTATTATCGCACACATACCATTATCTTTGTGACTCATTACGTTTATCATCTTTCAAATTATGCTACAGTTTGATCCGTCTATGATTTGCATGTAATGTTTCTCTCGTTAGCGTTTATTTTTTGTCATTCAAATACCACTTCTTCACCCATATTCATTTATACTTCATTTTATACTTGGTTATTGCATTTATCAGCATAACATTCTTTGGAAAAATAAAACATCGATTAACCATAAAGGTGAGCCTACCCTAAACTTGCTCCGAGCTCAATAATAAGTCAGTTATCCCTGAGTTCAATAATAAGTCAGTTATCCCTGAGTTCAATAATAAGTCAGTTATCCCTGAGTTCAATAATAAGTCAGTTATCCCTGACCTCAATAATAAGTCAGTTATCCCTGAGCTCAATAATAAGTTAGTTATCCCTGAGCTCAATAACAAGTCAGTTATCCCTGAGTTCAATAATAAGTCAGTTATCCCTGAGTTCAATAATAAGTCAGTTATCCCTGAGTTCAATAATGAGTCAGTTATCCCTGAGTTTAATAATAAGTCAGTTGTCCCTGAGTTCAATAATAAGTCAGTTATCCCTGACCTCAATAATAAGTCAGTTATCCCTGAGCTCAATAATAAGTTAGATATCCCTGAGCTCAATAACAAGTCAGTTATCCCTGAGTTCAATAATAAGTCAGTTATCCCTGAGTTCAATAATAAGTCAGTTATCCCTGAGTTCAATAATGAGTCAGTTATCCCTGAGTTTAATAATAAGTCAGTTGTCCCTGAGTTCAATAATAAGTCAGTTATCCCTGAGTTCAATAATAAGTCAGTTATCTCTGAGTTCAATAATAAGTCAGTTATCTCTGAGTTCAATAATAAGTCAGTTATCTCTGAGTTTAATAATAAGTCAGTTATCTCTGAGTTTAATAAAAAGTCAGTTATGCTTGAGTTCAATAATAAGTCAGTTATCCCTGAGTACAATAAGTCAGTTTCCCTGAGTTCAGTAATGTATTGTTGTTTTCTTGGTAAGAAACAAGGATGCCTGTAGTTATATTCATTGTCGTGCTTATTCTGAATTAATTTGTAATGAATGAAGATGAAATACAAAAACGGATTTTAGACTTATATATGAATAAATTCATCGAAATTTAAAGGATAATTTAATCAGCCAGGTGCGTAATCGTTTTTACGTTCTTATGTACATAATTTCCACATTCAGACGTAGAAATATTTTTAGTCATTTTTTCATTAAAATCATCATATAACTATACTAGCTGTGCCTACGCGTTTGTTCGTGTTAAATTCGGAATAAGAAGTTATTACAGTTTTTTGTTCTCATATATTGCTCTTGGGTATAAACTATTACCATACCAAATTTCATCAATATCCATCGAGTAGATTACGCTTGATCGACAAACAAATTAACATACAAACAAAAATTCTAAAAAACAGGTTTTATGGCTTCTTGAAAACTATTTTAAAGAGTGATTGGTTCAGCGTAAAGAATGATAATTCTATACCTACCTCATTCACTTTTTTAAAATATTTTCCACGTACCACGTTATAATAAAAAAAGAATTTAACATATTTCATCTAGATAATATGTAATAAATGTAATACTACGAGGAAAAAAGATATTCAATTTTAGATTGAATCTCTTATTTGGGTCAACGTATTTTATATTATATACCAAGCAATATTCAATCCTTTCTGAAGTGCAAAGATATCTTTAATTATAAAATCTTTTCGCATCATACGTGTTTAAAAATTGAAACACCAAAAAGAATAAAAGATAACGCAATAAAGTTTAAAGGGCGCTATATACAATTTTGTCTCTCCTCTGATGTGTGATTTACATCGAGCTTTCAATTACCATTCACATACAGGATTTATGAGATTATATTTTATTTTTGTGAGAAATTTACAAGAACTTTTTATTAAAATCTATTCTGATTATAATAAAAAAATTCTGTTATAATTTTATTATGTGTATAGATAAGGTAAGGTTTCTTTAATACACGAAAAAAACACCTTCCAATGAGTCACAATTGGGCGTTTGACTAATTTTTGAAGTAAAACTTCTTTACGCACGCTTGACGTGGGGAGTAAGCTGGTGAATGCGTGACGAGAGCGTTACGAAAAGTGTGATCAGGCGAGGCGAATGGAAGTGGAGAAGGAGATATAAGTTAGTGAAGACAGAAAGAGAGAGAATTACGTTTTGTATATTACTGTAGGGACAAGAGAGAGAGGTGCGAGCACACATGTTCTTTCTCTCATAGCCAGTTATGTTTTGTTTATTTAAGAAACAGTGCAAATCTATTGTCGGTACCACACTGTAGAAGCAAGAGAGAGCAGTGCGTGCGCAGATTTTCTTTCTCTCTTCCTCTCATAGCCAGTGCATGAAATATATATATATATATATATATACATGAGTTTGCTAGCGTTACGCGAACGGTGCTTTTTTGATTATTTTGTAATTTCATTTCGTTCTTGAACAATTTTATAAATTATTATTTTGTTCAATACATTAAATATTCTACGTTTAAAGTGAATAAAATTGCAAATTCATTTTAAAATTCATATTTTGTGAATTTGAAGTTTTACTTCAATCGTAAAGCACACTCGTTTTTTTTATTTCATTAATCATAATTTCAAGGTACAAGCTGATGAAGAGTGAAAAAATGTTTTAATAAGCTTAAAAATTGACCGAGTTATAAAAGTTTAAATTTAACCTTTAGACAAGGACGGGAATACTGCGTTGTGAGGTCATTTTTAATATCGCACATTATATTCTACAAGAGGACAAGAGACAGGGATATACCCAACTCTATCCGTATCTTCAAATTTAGAAGCCTGTAACTGGCTTATTTTTCAATTTTTTTCAAGACTGGTTTTTAATTAACTTATGTTTCACAATATTGTACAAAAAATATCAAAATTTAGAATGAGTCAACTACCGTATTAGAATATGAATCATGTGCTACAAATACAAATGTAAATACAATTCTACATTCAATATGCTGAAATCTATAATTATGCCTTAGTGAAATATTTTTATTTCTGAAACTAATTAGTTTCATTGCTAAGTATTGCCTTTCTTACCATTTTCACTGCTTCATACATATGCGAGTATATATTGCGTACTTACCATCGATTATTTCTTACTTCTCTTACACTTTTGAAGATCAATTCCTTTAAGGCAGACCTTAGTAGGTCGGTACTTGAATTTCTCCCTTTCTTTCTATTCTTAAAGGCGAAACATGATTTGTGAAAAACAATTTAGGATGCTTAATATTATTATCTTTATTTTGCAAACTTTAAGCCATATCTCTCTTTGATTCACATAACTTTATCACTTAGGTATTTGGGGAATGTGAAGGTGGAATATATTTATTTATGTTAGCAAAACTTAATATAGAACAGTTAATTGTAATAATAATGCGATAAATTATCAATAATTACTTGCTAGTGACATAAAAGGAAATGATTTATATAATACCTATGTACATGTTAATCCATAGCAACGTAGTCTAGACAACAAACAATATACAATGCATAAAGTACGCTAGCAATTTAACTAATTAAGTCTCAAGATGTAATACTTAGAACTTTGTTGTATAATTCAATATTTATCATAAACGTGTATGTATTCAATTAACCAAAAGTCAGGCGATTCATATTTCTAGTATATTATTATTATTATTAAATAGTACATAGCGATACTTATAATTTTCTCAACAAAATATTGTAATAGACAAAATGGATGAATTAGACCGTGGAAGTATGAAGTTACAAGAAATGAAATGTTAAGAAAACGATTTAAATTAAGAAGACTTTAGAAAATTGTGAGAAAAATAGATGGAAAAGTGGAATAAGTTCAGTTTAGCGAAAATGCGAATTTTCCTAATTTTTTTGCTTTAATTGAAGGAAAATAGGTAAAAAATGAAGTATCAATCAAAAGTAGGGCTCGGTCTCATTATTTTATGGAACAAAAATTTTCAAATCACTTTGATTTGAAAAAAGTTCCCGTACAAAAATGCGCTTTGACAAGGAAGCAAAAGTTATAAATATTTCGACTTAACTGCCATTATTCGTTATTTCAAACGCAGTATTTGCAAGTAGAAAGAGGAATTGATGTAAAAAAACAAACCCAAAAAATATGAAATGAGCAAAAAGAATCGCGTAAAATGAGGTTATAAAATTTGTTTGACGGCTAACTGACAGCCTTTTCTTCATAGAAAGAGCATTCTTTTAAAATGATATAATTGTGTCCGAACCCTGATTTTTTTGAATATGACGTTTCTTATGTATATTCTTACATTTAAAACAAAAAAAAACTGGGAAAATTACATTTTCACTAAACTGAACTTATACCGGAAAAGTTTTTAAAGAAAATAAATAAATGGTAAATTATATATCATAATGGACGATAAATCAAATGTCAAGTGAAAAAATGCTTAGAATTCACAACAAACAAGCTAAGAAAAAAAACTAAAAATACGTAACTGATTAATTTCAGGTAGAGTAAAAAAATATACATGTCATTTGAGAAAATTGATAAATAATGTGGTCTATACGCAACTAGTTTTTCCTCTTACATTTTCCTAACATCTTCTAAGTACTCAAGGTGTCTTATCTATCAAGTTAAAAAATGTGGAAACTAAATAACTCGAAAAGTAGAAAGTCTATGATGCATTGAAGATTTACTCAATTGGACAATAGTAAAAATGGAACTATAATAAAAAATACTGTCAAAATTATTCACAGTAAACATAATTTGGAGATACAAATAACTATGAATGTATTAAAACTTAAAATCCTGTAATAAATACAAATGGCTACCAAAATATTTAATTAGACTATAGATTTGTACTCAAAACAAATCAAAGTAGAAAATATTTTTTGTTGTGCCAGGTGAAAATTCTACAGAGCTAAGGAATATATACATTTCAGGGAAAACTAATCCGGCGTGTTTATGAGATTGATTTCTAAGGACAATGAATGATCTGTTAATAAATATATTTAAAAAATTAGAATTAATTTTTATTTTTTCTATTGTATTGTCAATTATGGCCTCTAAAGAAACACCAGTTCTTACATAATTGCACAATACGATAAGATTATTCTCCAAAAGTATCTTCCTGAAGAATAGTCTTTTTCTGGATCTCTTTATATTTAGACCATATGTATCCTCTTGAATCTTTCAGTTTTCATTCTCAGATGCTAAGGATAAATTTTATACAAATTTCATTAATACATTATCAATAGAGTGAACAATCACAATTTCTTAGAATGAAGCATCCACTGTTTAGTTAAAAATAAAAGTTTTTATTTCTAAAATTCATGCACATAATTGTAAATGTTAGTTAGGGATGTTGCATTAAGTTGATGTGGATTGTACATAATTATTAGTATCTAAAATTAGAGAATGTTATAACTTTCTAGAAAAATCTAGTTATTTTTTCAAACAATACCGTTATCTTATTAAGTATGAGAATATATATTTATTTATATACAGCTGTAAATTTGAATATAACAAAGCTACGGAGAGATAATTCTCTTCAATGTCTTGATGAAAACAGTGGAAACCGTTTTTCTAAATCCTGGTTGCTTCCAATATTATTCAAGTTTAAAATCGAAATTTTCTGCAAAATTATTACTGTATTTTTCACATTTTTTATTCTCCTATTATAAAACATACTGTAATTCAATGTTATCAACAAAATATCTGAATGTTTTTCTATAAAATCAAAACATTTCAAGGGTTAAAACGAAACATATGTCTATTTCATAAATAAGTGGACGATGATAACATACTTAACTCTCTAGTGAACAACTTATTTTTTTAAAGTTTTTAAATGGTCGTATTGTCTGCTTATGTGGAATTTAAAAAAAATGGTTTCCACTGTTGTCTTCAGGGTATTGATGGGAATTGATTCTCTGCTGCTTTGTCGTATTCAACTATACACCTTGTATATGTACTTAGAAGAAAAACCCTTTAGCTTTTATGATTATAATGACTAGAGCCTGTCTAAAAAATGAAGCCACGTGGCAATTGCACTTACAACAATTTTATCAAATAGCAAGAATTTAGGAAATGCTATTTGGGAAACGTTGACAGCGTGCAGGTTTTATTTCATATTACGAAAGCATGTAAAAGTTGGTGACAATGTGAATGCTTAAACTTTTAAATAAAAATTTAAGTGTTCACATTCATATCCATCCCAGAGATTGGTGCCTTCATCGCTGTGTACCCGCACTTTTCAGACAGACTCGTAATAACAAACTATTCTATAAATAATTTTTGGTCAACAATCACACGTCTGAATACAATTTGGTTAATGACAATATTACAATAATATAATAAAATATTTGTTCACAACATTACAAAAATCTACATGTCCGCTACTTTAATATATATAATTAAATTCTTTATTAAAATACCAAATTTTTTTTAATGACTAGAATATATCATTACACTTATTAATTTAACTAGATACTTTGCCGAAAAGAGATATTCTTAAGATCTAATAGGTATTAATTGTTATAATACGCCAAAAAAGTTGCCAGTCTGTCGATGTGAAGAGTCAATGTTGCCACGACAATGACTTATATCTTACAATAAGTAAAATGTGTGAATCTAATTTTTTGAATGTTATATTCACTTTTATATATCCCTTGTCTGATCAAGCCATGTACTCATCTCATTCGGCTTATTGATTTATCTTCTACATTTGTTTGGTGGTACACAGTTGCAGTAATAAAAACTCAGTAAGGAATGTGACACATTGGTCCCAAAACTATAACAGTAAAGGAATAAAATTCTGTCAACCATGGTTCCAAGTACAAAAGACAACAGAAAGTTTAAATTCTAATTTGTAACGGATGTTTTTTTTATTAGTATACAATTTTAAAATGAAAAAAAAACAGATGAAAATCATGATAATGGCCGTGGTATTGGCTTTATTGAAAAGGTAATTATATGCCATTTGTGTTTTAATACAATTTCAGGAATATAGGCGGGGTTGGCTCGAATGAAGAGCAATCTGGAAGTCCCATTCTGAACCACTTTTTCAAGCAATTGGTGTCAAATATTGGCAATCACGTAGCAAATGTTGTCTTCCAAGTGGGCCAATGTCTGTGGTTCATCAGCATAGACTAGCGACTTCACATATCCTTGCAGAAAATAATCTATAGATGATGTAACACAATCGTGGAGGCCAATTCACAAGCTCATTACGCCAAATTATGCAGTCATCTAATGTTTCCTACAATAAATTGATTGTGTCATGTGCTATATGGCATATTGCACTGTCTAGTTGAAATCAAAGCTCTTCAATGTCAATGCCATTCGATAGGGGAATGAAAAGTCAGTAATAATGAATCTAAGGTGCTCTCCAATGACTGTATTTTTCTTGCTGATATCATCTTTGAAGAAATACGGGTCAATGATTCCATCAGTCCATAAATCAGACCAAACAATAACTTTTTGTGAATATAATGGCGTCTCAATAATGGCACATCGATTTTCTTCATTCCAAATCTAGCAATTTTGCTTATTGACATAGCTATTCAACCAAAAATGAGCCTCATCGCTGAACAAATTATTGCTCGAAAAAGTAGTTGAGAATTGGACTTCCAGACTGCACTTTCTTCGAGCCGGCCGTGGCATCGATATGCCTAAAATTATATTTAAACACAAATGGCATATAATTATGTTTTCAATAAAGCCAATATCATGATTTTTATCTGTTTATTTTCATTTGAAAATTGTATATTTCTAAAAAAATACCCGTTATTTAAATTTCTGCTGAATATAGAATTTGACATGCAGCACACACAGTTCCCAGATATCTGCTGAAGTTATATACCCTTGCCAGTAAGGCAAATAATGCCAGCCTGTTCCCCAACAAAAAATCTTCATACATTTCTTCTCACCATCAAGACTAAAAGTATTATCTTATTAGAGTAACATAATTCTCATTTGAGGTTTAGTTCTGTAAATAGTGTACATCAGAATACAGTTCCATAGACAACATTCTTTAGAATCAATAAATTATTCTAAGCGTCTATTTTGAAATATTGCTCATTTACTTTCTTATTCGATTGTCAGAAATTAACAGCAACTTTTTGATTTAAATTTGAAATATTTTCAGAAATTAGAATGAGTATTCAGAAATAGTCAATATTCGTATAATGACCAATTTTTAAAATTCTACGTTTGATCAATTATTAAAAACTTTAAGTTCTAATACATACTTTTAAATTCTATATGCTAGTTTTTCAAAATATTTTACTGTGATATGATCTATATACTTCTTACTCCTATGATATAAAATGAGAATTTCGAAAGTCGCAAAGCTACTCTGAAAAATGATAATTTTTATTATTACTTAGTAGAGTCGCATCACAAATTAAGAGTTGAAATCGTTTGACAGTGGGTAGATATATATATATATATATATATATATATATTTGTGTGCACATTTTAACAGTGAACAGAAGACATAACCAGAATTATGTAACGGAAACTTATTTGCATAGAATAAATCACTTCTATTTATTTTATGGTGGTGCCTCTCATCAAAGCTGTGTATACAGCAATGATATTAACTTAATTTACAAGGTTTTCCTTTACTTAAAAAATAGAATCAAAAAAATGTACTAAAGCAATATTTAATAAAATTTTGATTGAATTGTTTCAAGTGACTTGTAAAATTGTTACAAAAAATAATCAATAACTCGGGATCATCTATAATTTGTTAACCGCTGAATGATAAGTTTAATATTTTTGAACTTCTTCAATGGAAAAATATACATACTCACTACTAATCAAAGGAGAGACAATATTATGCCAAAATATGCACTTTTACTTTATTATATATTTCTAATTTTATTAATTAGAACTTCATATTTTATACATGTGACAATATTAAATATTCGTAAATTTGATTTTTTTCCATCGATGTGTATATTGTACATAAAGATTTGCTATGAACATCTGACCTATGTGTCGACTGTTTTGTGTTTACTTAATTTATAAAATTTATCCTCCTAAACCCAAGAAGTGACAAAAGTTTGATCGTTAATTTGTCCTGTTGGTTTGTGGCAATGTAGTATTAAATAACATTTTAAAAATCGTTCAAAATACTATTGAATGCAAAGTATAATCGAAACTAATATAAAAAGATTAGATAAATATTTGTATGGTATTTCAAACACTAATCTATGTACACATTCTATAAAAACCTACATTAAAATTTGGCACTACAAAGACATACAGTGTACTCATTAGAATATGTTCACAAGGAAGACTTATTTATTGTTTTGTTGACTTACGTAGTTAATTTATTGTTTTGTTGACTTACGTAGTTAATTTCCAACCATTTTGTGGATAAATTATTAAAAATGTTGCAGTCTGTAAGCTAGCAAGTGGTCTACGAAAAAAATACAATTTTTCAATTGACTCTACAACATCTAGGTTGAATAAAATAAGGCACAATAATTTCCAAATACAACAGTCTGTAGGATTTTTTGCTATTATATCAATTCTCTCTCGTTTTTAAAAACTAACTAAAAATATTAAACAAAAAATTGTACTTCTACTGGTTAAACTAAGATTTTGTTAACTACCTACAGTGATGCATATTTTACAAACATTTTCAGACAGGTATTTCTTAATTATGTAGATATATGAACATAGTACATGAGGCTTTTTTCCAGTAGTTTAACTGAAAATTTGGTTTAGCAGTTTTAATGATAATTACCTTCCCCAATTTGAGCAGAAAATCTCCGATGTTGCAATACGTTTAATATAGCAGTGCCGATAATTGTAGATATATACAATGTCTCAGGTGTCTTCATTGTTTGACAAACATTTTACTTACACCATATTGTTCATTATTTAAAAAGGATATATTTAGAATTTTATAAAAGGTATTTTGCCTAATTAGATGGAGTAGTAAAACCAAATAGAGTTAATCAAAAATTAATACTAAAGATATCAGATGGATCTCCTTGTTATATTCAAATATAATGATGAAAAATTAATATTAGATCAGTTCATAAAAGTTTATGCTACATCCATCACTCACTAGTCCGTCCTTTTTTGCCAATAGTGTAAATTATTCAGTAATGTAAAAATTTGAGATATTTTGTTCAGGTATGTTGTGAAGATAACCTTTTTGTAAACATAATTGCTGTTTAATCATCTAACATGTAATTAATAGATAGTTTAACTAATTACATATTAATTTTTTTCTTTTAGTAGCCATTTATTGAAATATAGCCCTTATCTAAGTGGCATTTTTGGAATCCAATTCCGTAGACCTCGACTAAAGTGGTTCCTTGAGTTCAATATACTTACCACTTCGTAAGCTTGGCTGGATTTGTTTCTAGTGAAGCTTATAATTTTTCCTTATGTAGCTTACCAGATGTGAAGAAATAGAACAATTCCCTAAAATATAGGGACCGTTTCGTTTTTAAATGATTAAAACTCAAAGTGCATTTACGTTTGTCGTAGTTTATATAGCTAAACGAAATTCTCAAACCAAAGGTTAAACAAAAGTTTTCTATTATATTATTTAATTAGTGCCTTCACACATTTCACGGACACAAATCTGCATTTACTTGAATAGTTTGAATACTTGCTTATTTCTGTCGATATCAGTATGAGCTGTTTTTTCGGCAAACCATTAAAAACACCACGCCATACTTCATGCACCGCTCTATAATCCATGTGGAGTTCATTCATTTTCATGCTACATAAATCAACTTCAACTCAACATTGCTATAATAATGGATGAGGATTCTCAAAAGCATTCCCAAAGCGGTCGGATGTGGTTCTCATGACATCGGTCGGAGTCAGCCAGATAATAAGAAATAAAACTAAACTATGAGAGGAGGGGTGGGAGGCGGCGTTTTTCCAAATAAATAAAAGCATCAACGTATTCATAGCGTATCAGTTTATTGTTTAATAATAAGTTATTATGTATATTTTTATTATTCAATTATTAATTATAACTATGACTAGAATATAAAGATTAATGTAAAATAATGTGGTGTGTACATATATATATATATATATATATTATATATATACTTATATATATATATATGTATATATATATATATATATATATATGTATATATATATATATATATATATATATATAGGTATATTTATATATGACTATGTATGACTGAATTAGTAATAATTTGCCATGGCCATGCTTTACTTTGTACCGCTCTCGTTTGTGCTAGGGTAGTTGGTTATGCGCTCATAAATGTATTATATCCATTAAATAGTGTTGTTGAGGACTCAGAAACCATAAGTACATCGTTATTCTAATCGTTAAGGATTTTTTACGCAAATAGGAAAAATTGTTATAAGTTTATGAAATAAACGAATGGACCAAAGGAGAAGGCCAGATCGGAATACTAAAATGAAGGCGTTGCTTCATTAATTTTAGTAATTTATTATTACAGGTTGCTGTTGCGTTATACGAGAGCTGTTTACTTCACATTAATTAAAAGCAAATTTGGCATTATTAATACAAGTTAAAGTTATTATTCAGTACTTTTATTCCTTCCAATCACATGGTTTCATTCCAAATTTACCAAGTCAATGAGATATGAATGATTGAGCAAATTTCATAGCACATATTGTAAATAAGACTTTTACCAATTATTGGTTACCAATGCTGTCTCCGCAACTTTTTTATCAATACTGTTTCCACAGCACAATGGTATATTGCACCAATTATGAGCAGATAATTAGTTAGAAGGCAATATTGAAAATGTTGAATCAAAAATTTGATTCTGTGAAAGGGTTGTATGAATAGGCGAAGGGCTGGAGAAAGAAATAGGTAAAGAATATAAAATGGTAGATTGGAAGCGAGTACAATAGTAAAAAGTAAAATTTTTATTGTGTTAACAATGAAACAGTTTACATCAGAAACAGGATAAAAATAAATCATTTATAAACGTCGTTTTATTCTGTACTCAAGAAGCTATAGCAGCCGGCTTGCTATATCCATTAAACAACACATATTTTTCACTTTTTATGATTGGTGGTAGTAATTCTTTTATTACAACTGCGAAATAATCATAAAAATACATAAAATTAAAAAGGATGTGTTACAGACCTCACGAAGCCAAGAAAGTAAGAGAGTTATGTTGGAATTGGTAGATATGGCACTCTGTCATTGTTGTTAGTAGTGCTTAGCGATTGGAGATAGCATGGTAATACAGATATACATCTTCCCGATGTATCTTAATTTTCTACCAAAACTGATTAGGGCTTTAAACCCATTTTCATGTAAAAACGGTATACAAATATACAGCGCATTACCAACAATTTTCTACATTAATTTGGCCTTCGTAACGAAGCTTACAGAAATGTGCATTTTAACATACTCAGAGGCGGTTAATATTAACTAGAAACAAACACATCTTTTTCTAACGTTTAAAGTATGTATATTTTTATGTGAGTGTATATCTGTAACGTATTGTATTAGTTACTTTACATTTTTAGGGCTGCAATATCCATAAAATGCTGGTCACGCATTGATTATTTGTAAATTAATATGGTGTTCACGCCAATTTACGCATCTCATTTACAATAACCACGTGTTGAGTGGAGTTAACCAGGAGGTTAAATGTATATTTTAAATGAAGTGTATGTTTTTGTATTAATAACTTTTCAATTATTGTATAGATTAGCTGCCTGCATATTGTATGCAAATGGGATTTACAATTGCATTAATTTTTTTCAATGTACTTAAATAGGTTTGCGAGCTTACTTTGAGATTGGTATAAAGATAATGAAGTCTTCAGATAAAATCTGGGGTCTTTGGCAAAGCGGTCTCTGAAATAGAACCACTTAACATCTACAAGCTCTTTGGCAAAGTTTCATTTAGGTAGATAGAGAAAAATCACAAAGCTATTGTATTTATAACCCCCAGATTTGATATTCAACAATAATGTTATTTGGTTGTGTTATTAATTTCCGTAAGGAAACGCTCCGTTGTGTTATTAAATACATATGAAATGATTTAAAAGACAATAGAAGTATCAATATACCAAGATGGAGTGAACTCGTATCAGCCTCTTAATGGTTTCTTCAAGAGTGACTGTATAAATTTATCTGTGTATGTGTTTATCTGTGCAGAGATGATAATTATATCAGACAACTATGAACTACAATAGAATGAAAAAATTTAATTGTACACAAAACTTCTACATAATTATACTTAGATTTGGCTCAATGTTGATTCTCTTTAAAAGTTGTAGATATTACCAACTATGAATATTATTTAATACACCAATATCTGAAAAAAATACTGTTCAAACTTACTGTCATCACGTAATTCAATATTCAGGTTAAAATGAAGAGAGATCCAGACAGTTGAGTCAAATATTGGTGTATAACTAACAAATATGAGCAATTATTGGTTGCAATAAATATATAAATTTAGTATAAACATTTAACTTATTACAAAATTGAATTAACAGATTTCTAAATATAATAACTATATTCACATAGAAAATTTAAAGTTTAGTAAAAAAACAAATTGTTTACAACTAAAATTACGAAATAAAAAGTTCTATGGAACAAATTATTTATTTACCTATTAACTATCGAAGCCAATGTTACAGCTAAATGCTGAAATTTGGTAAAATTAAATATGCTAGTTACGGAACTATTTAAATAGGCGCGCTAGACCTCTCATTTCTAAAACTATTATCAAGAAATCATCGAAAAGCCAGTGTCAAAATGTGAGACCGCAACAGCAAGTTGTTTACTCTTTTTAATCGTTATGCGAATGAAGATTATTCATAATTCATTTTTTGTATTAAAAAGCCTTAACGTTGAGGCCAGGCTTAAAAAGTCAACTTGAGAAGACCAAGATTTTGGCACCTTTTATATAAAATATTCGGTTAAATGACCACATGTTAGTAAGATAAAATATGAATAAACTAAGGAATGATATTGGGAGACTAGATATAATATAAATTAATTTGTACTGTAAATGCCTAAAACATTACTGTAACACTGTCAGTCATCAGACGTAATTTTTTGCATTTTCCTTTACACTCTACGCACAAAATAGGCTGTGATTCCATTTCTGTAGTAATCAAATAAAGTAGAAATTAACATCGCCACGAAATCAGAAAAAGTGGGAAAATTTATCAACTTGAGCAAGTATTTCAGAAAATTGTGTGAAAATTTCTAAATTTCTTGACCATAAATGATATATTACTATCCTTTGCACATGTTTAAAATGGAATGCCTTAGAATTTAGGATTCAATTAGTATATTGAAATATTATATCGTCTTTAAATAATTGCATTTCAACATTTTTTAAAACCTGTTACACGACTATGATTGTGTATTAAGAGCTTTAGGCAGACCAAATAATAAAAAGTAAAATCTAGCAACTCTCGATCAAGGATGAAACTCTGTTTTACACACAACAGAAATTAAGTATTGTCTGTTAACAGTTAGCAACAAATTATCATTTGGCATAAATTGAGTTTAAAATATGGAAAAAAAATTATTCTGAAGCGTGTTAGAGATAAAAGAATAAGCAGATATTAGCTTTACGCCCTGTGCTCTATATTCTCTATGTTATAAATGAAGAAAATTTTTCATAAACAAAATACACTTTCAGAAAGCAATAGTTGCTACTGATAAAATTCTTACTTATGTCAATTTAAAAGAGCAATTTAAGCAAGCGAAAATAATAATTGAAATAATATTTTGGATTCGCTTCAATGATCCGTCTTTATAATGTTTATGGTACTTCCTTTTTAATGAAGAATGCAAAATTTATTTCCAACCTAACCTTAACCAAACTGCTTTTAAGAATATTCATTTACTATGTTAGGTAGAAGTAAAAGAAGTGAAAACTAAGCACGGTGTGGATTTCAGCAGATTCCATTAAACTATTCAATTTATACAACTCGCATAACCAATATAAAAAAAAATTTTAAAATATTTAGTTTGTAGTATCACAAACGGTACTATAGACAACTACTGACATAACTAGTGTTACACAACTATGTATACGATATTAAACGATACGAAAGAAAACATCTCATCATGACCACGTTACCAATGCAACTACTTGTAAACAAGATCTATCGACGGTCCGCTTTGTACTCGGCTGTAACTAAAGTATTCTATGACTCCTCAGCGTTGGCTACAGAAAAGTCAATATTAACTGTAAAAATACTAACCTTCGGTGGGTTCTTCATAGGAATCTTGAGCAGTGTCGCTTATTTTGAGAATATCGCATCAAACGATATCTCTACTTCGCTACGCACGCAGTGCTACTGGGGAATGCAACTCAATGTGCAACATTCCATTAACAGATTTAACCATTCCTAGAAAATAGTTTTGTTGAAATATATTGTTACGCAAAGAGACGTACGATTTCCTATGGCTTACGACTAACAAATTGCAGAAATTTTTCAAAATTTCAAATACCTTTTAGCATTTAGATATTAATTTTTATATATGCACTTACGCTTTCCAAGCCACCTCATAATTTCTGCTTAGTGTGTGTTAAAGAGCCATTAGAACACTTAGTGACAAAATATATCTTGTGACAAAATATTAAACCACATCACAGGTATCCATAGAAGATTCCATATATATTTTATCCCAATATAATATTATGTCTCGTTTACTTTCTCTATGCCAAAGATTAAAAGAATGATGTTTAGTGTTCCTATGAATTGGTTGTGAAGCTTTTAATGGTTGCTCCAGTTTAAAGATATGAACACTCAATTTAAAAATATAAGTACATAGTTTCAAACCCTACTCGGAACAAAGAGAATTGTTTCTTTCATATGCAATAACTTAAAAAGATTAAATGTAAATTTAAAAAAATTATAATTTCTATGCTGTTAAGAGCTAGTGTAACAATTTTATGTTAAATGTAACGAACTTAAATAACACTTCCATAATTCCTTTGCCAGTTTTAAGTAAGTCGTAAGTAATGTTACCATGTTACCGCTAAATGGAACATACATCGGTGGTGGTGGACAGTAAATATGCACACATTCATCAATGTGTTTGTTGCGGTCTAGAAACTTACGTGTAAGTGTACCCCAATCTAGCAAGAACATTAATGCATATTTACATTATAAGCGTATAATGTTTAGAGAAAACTAGCGAAAGCGAAAAATGTGTATAACTGCGCAGAAGTTAAACATGAAAAATTATTTATAATGTTTATCTTTAGAGAAAGAAGCGTAGCAAGAGATTAATTATATTAACAAACTGTAGAAACAGAGACTGTAAGACAGAGAGAGAACTCAGATCTTTTTGATATAGGTGACACAGAAAAAAGACCTTGCCACCACAATGTATAATCGACATAGATGATTTTTAATAAGAAGTTATTAACCCCTCGACTTGCAGGTGATTCTTACATAATATTGGCGCTCGCACCATGCCAGTAAAGTAATGAGCATTGGATTTCATTGTAATTAATTTTTTTGCACAGACAGAAAAGAAATGTTAAAATACAGTGCGATCGTTTGTACTATATTTATGGAGTTAAGAGTATGAAAAATAACGAAAGCAAGATAAACAACATTTTCCTGTTTCTGTAAGAAACAAATTATAAAGGAAAAGTTTTTATAAAATGTAACTTTTAGAACTACCAGAAAAAATATATACTTATAGTAAATTAGCTTTATTAACTATAAGTATATATTTTTTCGGGTAGTTCTAAAAGTTACATTAAAAAAAATAACAAAAAAGTTACATTAAATAAAACATATAAAAAAATAATTTATCCTAACAAAAATTTATCTCATCATTAAAGTTTGAAAGCAAAATTCAATCACACTCAATTTTCAAAAAATCGTAATGACAAAAATTATTGTACGCTACAGACAACTGTAATACCATTCCATTCATTATATCATTCTCTTTCCTATGATATACAATCGTCTTATATATTTATCTTATTTTAACCTGATTATTTACGTTTGAATGCTACTAGTTCCCATGTCCCCCCCCCCCCCCCCGCAAGTGATATGTGAGTTAATGAGTGTATTAATTATCCCTGTAA
Organism: Druceiella hillmani; assembly: GCA_039881145.1. Lineage (NCBI taxonomy): Eukaryota > Metazoa > Arthropoda > Insecta > Lepidoptera > Hepialidae > Druceiella > Druceiella hillmani. The sequence continues at coordinate 4,885,911 of JAYKKI010000030.1, read as the reverse complement.
CAAAGAATTATAGTCAACAAACTTTTAATGAAAATATTCCATGACATAAACTACAAAGATCTACAGTCGGTTTTCAGAACATAATAAAAATTAATATCAGCAAATATACAACATATTGTCAGCATTTCTTCCATTATTTGCACAGATAAGTTACATGTACGTTCCATCTATACGTAAACAGTTTTGGACTATGAAAAGATCTCATCTAACATGTATTCAAAAACTAATATGTATTAATTGTTCATAGAGACTAGTTTGTGTGTCTGTTCCTCATACTGTTCATTTGAGGCATAAAATGTGGTAATCACCATTATGACGTTATGAAATGTAAATCCCGTTAATGATTGTCATTATGGATCTACATTTCGACTGACGAAAACTGACTGAAAATTATAAAACGTTTCAGTCTTTATTTTGACTCACAGATAAAATATAAAGTCCACAAAATAAATTTAAACGAGAGTATTTGGTAACTGTGATATATTTTGAATCATTTCTGGTTTCACTGTACCTGTGCAATTTTGTTTTATGATATGTTCTACACATATCACACTGGCAAAGAAATTTGAAAGAATTATACGAATGGGTAAATTATATCCCAATTTCTGTTCAATTACCATTAACAAACTTTATATGTGACTATTTGAATATCGCAGACTACATTTATTATTAGGGCTGAGAATGTTACATTAGTACATTACAAAAAAGTGTATGTGACTGCTACATGTGAGAAGTGAAACTTCTTTGTATATTGAAAAAATTTAAAGATTATCGTGTAAAAAAGCGTTTAAATGTTTACAGACAAATTCCCTACGTCCTTTTTCTCTTCTTTCATAATAGTATTTGTTCATACGTTGAGAAAGAAGCGTAATGAAAACGGAAAAAAGGCTCGCTTTATTTACGGTCTACAATATGCATTTCATTTTTCGTTACGTTCGCAATTCTCAATATACAAACTTACAGTAAAATGGCAATAGAAGTTCCATTTCGAAACTGAGGAATTCGTTTATAAAACGTCTTCAAAATATATACAATGTTGTTTTCAAATAAAAATGTGATCTATTAAAAAGAAAATTACCATCTTTGACTTGCGTAACTAATCGTTAATTGTTTTGGAGTGCTTCCACTTAAGTAATATTTGAAGAAATAATTCTTTTCATAAGAATTCAATCTTATTTTCGCACCACCTACACGATATTAACAACAAATTCTAGATATAACTTAACATTGCCTTTTCGAAACATCCCACCACAGCAGCACTTAAAACAATAGTTACCAAATAACTCTTCGTATGTAATATTTTCCCATTTGTAAATATTACTAAATTCTTACCACCATAGCAAACGCCGTTCCAAATACGACTATTAATAATTAAATCTAAAATATTCAATATTGACAAATTGTTTAAACAGACACAAACAATTCTACTGCAATTACATTTGAATGAATTTCTATTCAGCGATCTATATATTTAACACACAAACATTGTATACCTACATTATTTAAAATGGTGATTTCATCGGCAAAATTGAGAATAAAACCAAATCATTCATATATTATGCCGAATTATCGGCCACAAAAACATTATTATTATAAGTACTTTTCGACAATCACAATATAACCACCGACAAATCATTTTATAAGAATGTTATAGCAATATTAATCACTTTAATATTGGTTAATCCAATATTGGTTGTGTTCGATTGAAAATAACTTTGAGTTTATTGTTTCAATTATAGAAGTTAACCAATATTAAAATGTTTACCGCATACAAATGCAAAGAAGTTTCCCGCTATAAGGCGCACAATCTCCGTCGCAAATTTTCATAAGCCGAATTAAATTATTTTGATTTCGAATTTTAATTATTTACATACAATTATAAATATTTGCCGAGCTCTCGCTTGGAATGTAATTTTTATCATTAATTTTACTATGTACACTTTAATTAAAAGAGTAAAGTATTTGAAATTTGCATCCTTTATAAATAAAAGTTAAGCAAGCATGTGAGCCGCGCATGTTGACACTCGAAGTTCTATTTTTATTGCTAGCCTTTATTTTACAAAGCGTCACTTTTAATATCCGATCATATTAAAAGTTATCGGTTGAAAGGCACATGAATAGTGTCAGACAAGCGGGACTCGAACTTTTTTGCGAGAATAGGTCAAAGAGTAACCTCTAGTCGCTGTGAGAGGGAAGCACTTATGCCGTTTTGATATTTGATGACATCTCCCGTGAACCGTTTCTCATTTAAATTCACTTACCCTACACAAGTGAATGTTTTTTACGTCTATCGATGATCTCAAGAAGCAATGCAATTATCAAATAATTTTAGTTACGTCGCGTCCATTCAATCTTATCAGAATAATTAATTAATTGATCAATATATATCATGTATGTATATAAAATGTATTAATATGCAGACTACATGCCATTACTAACATAAATTAAACACATATCACATGATTATAGCTCATAATGACTTATTTTAAAAATCGCACGTGCGAGTTATATAAGTTACACCGAAAGAGTTACTATGTACGTATTACTTGTTTATTTATATAACTTTTAATTGCAACTTTTGAATTATTATTATATAATTTAATAGACATTAACGAATTGAAAAACAGTTAATTTTTATTTGATACCGAGACTTGCCCGATGCATTTTTCAGTATCCAAATTGTAATCTTGTAAGTCGTGAAAATTTAATATTTTTAATTTCAAATCCTAAATATAGACAGTGAAATAGTCTTTACTTTGTCATGTAAAAGTTTTCACTTTAAGTAACTTTTGGCATCGTATCATTTTCTACTAACGGGATCTCGTAAACAATTGTATTTGAAATTTTTTTGCAATTAACTTTTTCAATTTCAATTTAAACATATAGCTTTGTTCCATATTTGACTTAAATTTAAAATATCATATGCAGAAAAACGTCAAATATACACAACCTCTAACGATATAAAAATATTATATTATTATTACTGTGTGTATATAACGCACAAACCTACAATATTTTATAAAATATTTTAGTAAATTGGTATTACGTAAATGTTTTAAATGTATATCAAACTTATCTTTATGATTAGTAATTAATTTTTTTTCTTCTTTTAATGTTTTTATTTCATTTAATTGTTATGTACTTATGGTATTCTATAATAAATGTATTATTATTATTATTATCAATGAAAATTATTGCTGTAATTACTGTCACATTAAAAAATCGATACGGTTTACTAAAATGTTCCAATTTTATGAAATTAAAAAATTTCATAAAAATTGGTATTAATGGGTGCTGCGCGCATTACAGCGCTGTCGTCGAAACCACTGATTGTATAGGATAACTATGTAGGTTTCCTTACTTTCTTGCCACATCGCTCTAGTTAGACAATTTTAGATAAATACGAATATTTATTGATTTTATGCAGTATCTTGCAAAAGATAGAATTGGAAAGTTGAAGATTAACATATTGGAGCTTCTAACAAAGAACTATTGTTACATGTTGTTCTAAAATTGTATATCCGGATCAGATATTTGTTTAAATATTTATATACAAAAAATATATCATAATATACAAATTCTTAAAAAATAGATTATAGAATATGTTTGTCATATTGTACTTCTACTCTATGTAACAGTTATTCCATCTTAACATACCTCCTCTTATTGCTTATTGCTTCAAGGCAACTAATTGTGGATCCATTAATTATTGTTAAATAAAACAAAGAACCAAATTTTTCAGTCTGCAACCGCATTCAACTTCAAGTCGGTACTTGAGTGACGATATCAACATTTCGGTCTCAAAATATTGTTTAGCTATAAATTTGTGTGAATTACAGAGTTGAGATAATGGTACAAAATAAAATGTAGCTTCTGTATTATCATTTTGAACAACGGCAACATTATTTTTAACATTATGTAAGAAGCAATCGCAAATTTGTGATTTTTGGCTATGCCAGACAATAAACAACAATAAATATTTCTCATTTATTTAGTTTCAACGTTGCTCAAAGCTTTTATAAGCCAAAATGTACTTTTTAATTTCGGCTTAAACGTTAACTCACAATTGGCACGTACCGCCTAGTGTAGCCAGGTTTCAAGTAATAAATAAATTTCAATTTCTTTTACAAAAACAAATGCATATGGTCCTTTCAAAACGGCAATGATTCACCAAGACTTGGTGTCAAGATTACAAGATTATTTATTTCAATAAAATATAGCGAAAATCTTTACAGAACGTAATGATGAAGCAAAACTTACGAAATTATTGATTTTAATTTTAAACTAATAATTTTGATTTCAGTAAAAAATTTTTTGCAATTTTTTATAAGTGTATATAATCTTCACAATATTAAAACTTTAGTGTCAAGTTGAACTAATCAAAATTTTGGTTCCAGGAATCTATTGGTTGTTTTTATCCATAATGACTCCAAATCCTCTTATTGAAATTGACATATTTTTCTTTAAAACGGTAACTTTCTTAAGCTACCGAAAAAATCGAACCATTTTGTTTGGTTTCAAATATTTTTATTTTTATCATTAAACAGTGTTCCCAAACTCAACTATTTATATAATACGTATTGTATATTCTAATATGTATATGTACTATTTTTGACAAAGCACGTTTCACAACCAAAAGTGGTTATCGTATTTAGGTATTGATATAAAACAAAGTTATCTCAGAGATCAGGCACGAATCGCTTAGATAATCCACTACACAATTGTCGTTTAATTTGGACGAGTTGTTAAATATAAATTTAGAAAGTGCCATTCCTCAATATTACTTGTTGTATTGTAAGTTTCCCCCATCTAAACTGGTAGTTTAATTACTTGTTGTATTGTAAGTTTCCCCCATCTAAACTGGTAGTTTAATTACTTGTTGTATTGTAAGTTTCCCCCGTCTAAACTGGTAGTTTAATTACTTGTTGTATTGTAAGTTTCCCCCGTCTAAACTGGTAGTTTAATTACTTGTTGTATTGTAAGTTTCCCCCGTCTAAACTGGTAGTTTAATTACTTGTTGTATTGTAAGTTTCCCCCGTCTAAACTGGTAGTTTAATTACTTGTTGTATTGTAAGTTTCTCCCGTCTAAACTGGTAGTTTAATCAAAGTCAACTACAACTTTGAACATTGTGATTGGAAATAATTTGTTTAAATAATGACCAACGACCAAGTCTATTTGGCAAATTTTCCTCGAGATCATATTATGCTGTAACGCGATTTTTATAATTTTTCTATTTTAATTAGTTGATTCTTCGATACTCTGAACTTCCACCAGTGTGTTAGTGATGTCACGATTCACAGATTTAGACATGCTCTTCTCTACTTATTGCTATCAACCATCTCTTCACGGCCTACATTTTTTTTACCTTTTGTACCATATTAATTTTTTATATTTGCTCAATTTAATTTTATTATCACAACAAATAAGCACGTACGACATGTTTCCAGAATAAAGTGTAATTAATGTACATTTTAATCTACGATCGCTTTACTACGTTATGCATTCATCTAATCAAGCTGTTAATTTTAACTCAACTTTCTTAATATACAGGATGAAGGAAAAATTAAGTATCTCCATGCACTTCTAAGTTATATATATCGACTATTGTATCGTCACCTGATAGTTAACGTTTTGTTGCCATTTAGATATTTTAATTTTGGCACATTAAAAATAAATTCATAATAAAAATGTACTTACCTTTACTTTTAACTCTTGCGGTGTTTCTGTAACATTCGTCCGAATTCCATTTACAAAAAACGTACTCGTACAATTTGAAAGTTTCTTTATAATGTAACTTTATTTAATTATGAAAGAAAGAGTAAAATTCGAAATCGGGTTAATTTCGAAAATAGTGTTCTTGCAGGAGATCACTTCAGCAATATTACCAACATTTGTTTTAATATAAAAAGTGGCACGCTGGCAAGTTATACTACATAAGCTGTCATCTAAACTGTAACAATTTTATCTACAGGCAAGCATAATCTATTTATATTATGGTAACATCAAGCATTTTTGCTGCTAAAGAGCTAGATAATATTGATTAATTTTACTCTTCAGAAATTTATATTGAACTATATAAAATGAATATAACTTTCATAAATAATTGTAATTGTCGCACAATAATTTTTCATTTAATTTTTTTGACTAACATGTTTACCAAGCATGTTTAATCTTTACATTTTTAATGTGTAAAAGAATTGTTGGAAATGTTACAACTGGACTTGAATAGCACATACCTCTGCGAGGGCTGATCAAAATGTGTAAACGAGAAGAATTGATGAAATAAAACAACGTTTGCTTCACGATTATCAATATGTAATGAATATATTAATAAAGTGCTACTACCAGCTATTACAGATAGTAAGAAAAAACTAAAAAGGAAAAAAATTACATATCAACTACAGACATATCATCTAAATCGTACGACTCTAAGAATACAAATTATTTCAACTGTCTATAATAATTAATTAATAATAATATCGTGTTAAGTATTGTTTTTTTTTGTTACAAACTAATTTTATAAGTACGTGACCAAAAAGTCTCAACATTACGAAAGGTGAATTTTCAGACAAAGTAATGAACAAAACAGAAATGAAACGTGCAAAATGGAATGCGCTCAAAATGTAAGAAAACTACTACGTGTAGCGAGATAAAATTATTCCACTACATACTTGTACAAATTTTAAACCTCCGTTAGTCGTATCCAACTTTCGGTCCGCAAAACCGTTAAAATTGTCAGGCGAAAAATAAAAACAATGTCGTAAAAAAACTCTGTGCTAACTACGAATTTTAAATTGAAATGCTACAGCAAATGTGGGTACTTTTAAAGAAATTATAATATAAACATTGCAAAGCATATATTTGTCTCTCTTCATCAAAAGTAAATCTCTTACAATTTACTACTTAGCACTAAGTGAACGTGAAATAAAGAAGAAATGTAACAAGATTATTTTTCTTAGGTTTATACATGAATTTAATTTCAAAATCAAGTCAAAATATTTCTACATATATAGAAAATAAACAATGCGCATTCGACTCCACACGAGGGAAAATAACTAAGAGTACAAATATTAAGGAAGAAATATGATTAAATGAACACAAAAATACCATAGTAACCTTACATACAGAAAAACGAGGTGATTTTTTTTACATTAAAAAGACAGTCTCTTGGCGGTACATTTGTTACATCTACATCGCAACATCAATACATTGTTAATTATACATATCTCGCTACTTATTAGTTCGGCATTTGACAAAACATATTTTTGGGGAATTCCCTGAATACATGGATTTCTGCAATCCTCTAATAAAGGATGAAATATATTCAAACAGTATATACCCATCAATAATGTATCTATGCTTGAAAATGTCATAACTTTTACATTGGTTTAATGAAGGAATGCCGCTACTCTAAACAATTTCTATATAAAACATGCCTTATAAGCATATTACACATTTTTGTAAGGCCAGTCTCGACATATCTCATGCGAATGCCGTTAACTTTTGAATGTTTTATTAATCTTTAAACTATCAAATCGAACACGGTTAGTCGAAAGAAAAAAAATTACTTACTTTGAGCCGAATTGCCACACAACCGGCGGCTCTGCCGAGGATATAATTTATTATAGCATGCGATGTAGATAAAACAAATTCTAATTATAATAATATTCAATAATTTGCATAATGTCACCTACGCACCGTACGCCAATTTGTGTACAATGCAATAAGTATATAGTCTACATTATTTATAAATCTACAGTTGCTGTAAACACAATGAAACGGCCATACGAATTATCAATATAACTATTGAAACAGCTATAGGTACAATGTCAAATGTCACACGCATTAAAGTTACGTGTACGACAGCACTACACTCTAACACTGTGTTAATAATAAAATAGGACACTAACTATAGTAAAACAAACACGGGGTACGTATGAAAAGAAAAACAGAGGAAAAGCAAGGAATTTTTTTATTAACACTACAAAATAGTTAGAGAAATCAGGAACTGTATATTTATTATCGTTAATATATATATATGCTTATTTTTAGGGTTATTGTACAATTTAATTTTAAACATATTCAGAGTATTTGGAGAAGATTTTAATAGCTTTCATTGCTACACTACGAGTGTTAAGTTTAAATAGTACTTTCATAATCGAAATAATGCCTACGTTTACATATTTTTATGAACGGCGGAATTTTTGATGAGGCAACTCTACTTTTGTATATAATTTTGCAAAATTCATCTACTCATTTATTATACAAACACTGTCAAAGCTAAAAACATTTCCGAGAACGTCCTTTCAACTAGTGTGACCTTACCCTCGATTGCCTCATCTGTAAAATTTCTTCTCATTACAAGAATAAAAATTGCTGTTCAAAATATTTTTGCAACATGTAGCAGTGAAAACTCTAAATAAAAAATATACATATATATTTATATGAGCTGACCAATGAAAACGAAAAAAATTTACAAATCGGCTACAGTCGGTTATTCCACCTGCGTATGAATATGCACAGCTAGTTTAATCTACGAGCGAGAACATGCAAGAAATATACATCTATCCATTGTATGTATTACCATAATAGTTCCAAACACGACATGAGAAAAATATACACAATGCACTGAACATAGCTGCGTATAAAAGAAACCATTTTGTTTCGGTACGGCAGCTGAATACAGGTAAGCCGCTGTTTCTCATACCACTTATAGACGATCTAATTAATGGCATATCTGCAACTAGGATAATCCAAAGTAAATTAACGTAGAACTGTTAACATATTTAATAACTACGTTATAATAATACTGTTATGATATTATAGAAAATTCTAAATATTCTGAAAATAATTTAAACTTCGCAAGGCTTTCCGAATGTTATCAATACCTGTTCAGTCACTGATATATGAAAAAATTAAGTATGAAACAAAACATGGAGATGATATCAATGACACAATGCTGAGAAAAATTTCATAACACAGAGAACAAACTTCACTAGAAGGTTTCGAAAACTTCAAGTTGAAAACGTAGATAATAAAGAAAAAACAGATCCGTTTAATCCAGTACAGTATCCTCTGATCCATTGAGATCCATGCCTTTACAATGTGAGATTCATGCCTTTACAAGAGTGATAACGTTTTGACCAGATTTACGTGATATCCGACACGTCGTAGCAAATTTAAAAGTTCTTTTGCCATATATTTTAAAGTTTGTGGTTCCAGTAACCATATTTATAGTTTGTTTGCTGATAACTGACATTTGTTTTAGGTTTCATAAAAATTTATATTGTCAACATTAGGACTTGCTAACTGCCATTAGTAGGATACGTTACACAAATGTTAGATATGACTGTACATCAGACATACGATAAAAATACTATATCATTATTATTACATACGACAGATACGCAACATATGAAGAAAATACGACATGCATGTTAATCTATCCTTTCCTACTCTCGATATTTTACCTACGTTGCATCCGACCCCAATGCCGCACTCCTAGTTTGTACCCATTAAGATTATTTGCTAAATATTTGTTACATTATTGTCATACATTGAATGGTGAGGAGATGCACAGAAAGCCCTCTTTATTACTATCACAATAATACAGTCAGTGGGGACCGAACCAGCGTGTCTCTATTAAACTAATTGCATAATAAATATAATTGTATCACACAATGTTTCATAAAAGCTCCTATGCCCTCGGTAATAAATTTCATACAAAAATATTTAACTTGGTCAATTTGTGGTAAAGACAATTTTTTTTATTTCAGAAAAGGATATAACAAGGTATCTATTATTTTGGTTCTACAAAAAACTACATATAGCCAATGCTCGAGTTAAAAACATGCTGTTCAGTCTTCCCAACGACTGTACTGCGTTATATACACATACACGCACACAATCAGCTCGTCCCGTAAGCCTATAAAGCAATAGATCACCGATATCAAGTACGTATATGATAAAAAAGATATCCAGAAAAGGTATCTTAAATAAGTTCCCTTCAAGAACGTTTAAAAAGTTTACAGTTTGAAGAATGTTTGCGTACAGGGCTCCAAAATATTATCCATATTCCACATGAATAAAAATATTCTCTTAAATATTTTAGCCAAAATACGCATATGCCTACGGGACAATACACACGTAATATAATGTAATACTTAAAACAGCTATAAAGACGTAGTAATTCATTCAAAATGAGCAATGTACCTCAACGTTGGTTCGTCCAAAATCTCTTCATCAAGATTTCTACTATTTTCAGCTAGAGTAAATAAATAAGTTTCTTGGATACAATTTCTTTGACAAGGATGCAACGCATTCATTTAGATATTCACAGCTGCTTGAGAAATGTGTTCCGATTTTTATTTCTTCCAAAGTACAGTCTCTCTCCAGCTGTATTTTGAAATTAACTAAAAAAAAAGACATTGAGGGAACCAAAATTGAGGCGATACTTCCACACAGACATCTATTAATTACAGTAAGAGACAATTTTCAATCTAACTCTATCCCATAGATATTCCATAAAGATTGCTTGTGTTTCATTATTTGGATATGTTATCAATAATTGCGTCAATGTTGCATAGATAAAATAATTTTTCAAACACCGAAGAATCCTCCATATTTTTTCAATGTTTTCCGAAATATCCTCTTTAAAAACAAAACACAATTGCACCATGGGTTTAATTACAACATTTTCATTTCTCCATCACCGATTTCTCCTTCGGTTTGCTTACTCGACATAGAAAGTATATGCAGTATGTGCCAAAGAAAAGGTTACACGCCATCTTGAAATGAAAATAGTGTAAATTTTAAGAAATAATACGTTAAACAATTCAAATCTAATTCTACAATGGAAATTACAAAGCAATTCCAATACGATGTTTAAATTGTAACAGTAAACTAGTGAAGTACAAAGTCATAGCCTCTCCTCTATCAGTTTTTTATCGATATATGATACAAATGTTTATTGTTTCAAAAAAATACATTTAATGTTAGTCGTCATTTTTAATCTCGCCTGATAGTGTTTAGAAAGTTTGCCACGAATCTCTGCTATCGTGAAGAAACTTCGGGATTTATAATACTGTTATGTGTAGGTCATGCTAAGTTTTATGCTAATATTTAAAGCATCACTTTCACCTAAAAATCGCTCACAGCATGCCGTCCTGTTAGAGAAAGACAAAAGTATATTGATATCTAATAATTTTCATAAATCTTTTTTATTTTGTCACGCATTGAAAGAAAGGCTTTGTGTTTATATAATGGAAATGAATGGTATTTAAACTTTTTCATTTTCATAAATGTCCACTTGTTTATTCATGTATCGCAAAAAACGACTGTGTTTATGTCAAATACATAATGAAATGAATGATATTTAAACTTTTTCATTTTCGTAAATGTCTACTTGTTTATTCATATATTGAAAAAGGGCTGGATTTATGTCAAATACATAATGAAAATGAGAGATATTTAAACTTTTTCATTTTTATAAAACTTTTCTTGTTTATTTACGTATTGAAAAAAGGCTGTGTTTAAGCAAAGTACACAATGAAAATGAATGATATTTAAACTTTTTCATTTTAGTAAATGTCTACTTGTTTATTCACATATTGAAAAAAGGCTGTTTTTATGTCAAATCCATAATGAAAATGAATGATATTTAAACTTTTTCATTTTTATAAAACTCTTTTGTTTATTCACATATTGAAAAAAAGTCTGTTTTTATGTCAAATACATGATGAAAATGAAAGATATTTAAATTTTTAATTTTTGTAATTATTTTCTTGTTTATTTATGCATTTGAAAAAACCTGTTTATATGTAAAATATACCTCGAAAAGAATTTTATAAAAATAAACAAGCATTTTCTTGAAGTTTTTGTGATGCATTAAATACTGAGATACTTTGTCTATCTATAAGGGGACGGTGCGAAATGTAAGTTATACTGCATTTATATGAAACTCTAGTTGATGGTAGAGCGTGTACTGTTAGTATTACAATCAAAGTGTGTCATGTTATATATGTAAAACTTATCCACAAATCAATGCATGATGTAAATATCAAAATGTACTCTAAAAATAACAATACACGTGACAGTTATTTTATCTGTTTCAAATCTATAGACAAAAAATGTTAATTCTAAGCAGTGTTAAGTTCAAATTTGTAGAACCGTGCTATGCACCACGTTCATGCCATTTCATGTAACGTAATTTTACAAGTCTACATCTATAACATCTAAATAATACAGAAACCATATTTAAGTACTGAACTGCAAAATGAACTTGGCAAAATTTTGCAAAAGACAAAAACTAATATAGAATGAACTATAAAGCAAATTTAAGTACACTGAACAGTTTGCCGATACTCAAAAAAGTCCTAAATTCCATGCCCGGTTACAATTTCGGTTAAGTTTTGTATAAAAAAAAATCAATTCCCAATATAAACTTTAAATTTTATCTAAACATCTGAGAATGAAAACGGAACTTTACATATAAAATTTTCAAACTAAACTACAAAAGTTATGCTCGACATTTTGATCATCGGAGACTAAATTTACCTAATAATAACTTAAAGAACAAAAGTTGAGAAACAGTGTAAATTACAAAATTACATTCTATAAATACTGAAGTTGTGAATATTATAATATAAACTGTTTGCCATAAAGGAAAAATCAAATAATAACTGGAATATAATAAACATAAATTGTGTTTTTGCTTCAAATATTTTCTTTTGCCATTTCAATTGTAGAAATAAAAATCCATTTTAATAAGAAAAGTGTTAATAACATACAATGAATTGAAAATGAAACCAAAAACTAATGATTATATTGTCGTAGAACACGGCTATTAGTCTTACAAACGTCTATCAATATATCGTTTCAAATAACTCTAAAACATGGGTACTGAGTATTTCATGACAAGAATCGAGATCTGTTTCAAATATGAAGGATATTGCAAAAGGTTTCATCGATACCTCGCATGTCTAATGTGGCCATCGAAACTTGTTTTCATAGAGGCACAACCACCTCGCCAGCGCGCGGTGAGCTTTCTGGAGATGCCATCGATAATAATTTATATGGCTCGGGAGATGAAGTTAGCAGGGAACGAAAGAATAACCCTCTGCTTCATTCTGAATCATTCTATTTGTATATACATGTAAATGAGAGAATAGCCTACATAAGAATGATTTGAATTTCAAATGATCTGTGAAGTGATAAAAATGTCACTCGCTGCCGAGTGTGGAAGTCGTTCTGGTTTCCCCGTTGGAGGCACCCCTTTAGCTTGATGTGGTGTTTTTGAACAAAATTATTTAAAAGGTATTGAATACCCGATAAAATAAAAAAAATTAAAATTTAGCAATAAAGTGTCTCGTATAAACCATACGGATAAAACGATGGGCTGTGTTTATGTTTCATCGAGTTTGCTTGCATGTATTCGACACAGAATCTTTCGATAGTATTAGAATGGTATCGCTCATGTTTTGCTGATCATTTCGAGGTATATATATATAGCTGCCGCAAACACTGAATTCAAAGTTTAGTAATACAAACAAAAAAAAATAAAAAATAGGAACTATGAAATGTCAAATAAATTTAAAAATTACCCTAAAACAAATCAATAATAAATGAAATTATGATAAAACTAAAAACTAAAGTGAATCTACGTATTACAATAATTATAGAGCTCTTAAATTATGATCATCATACGACACTTGTTAGTAAATATATAGGCGGGATACAAAAACGATATTAGAAAATTTTTTTCTTTATCATCCATATCATTTTACGTACCAAACCAGACTTGAAAAGCCTACAAAGATGCATTCGTTATTCAAATATATACGAAAACATTACGAAGAATATAAGGATCAAACAGGTAGTCTAACAAATTTTACCCTAAAATAGATTAAATATAGACGCAATTCAAACACACACCCTGGGAGAACACAGACATTGCATTGCAAACATTTTCACATGCGAGTATGACAAAACAGTATTTTAGTTCACGCATCACACGATGCACGAATAGTACTGCATTATCGGTGGTACTACTACGAAAAATATTAAAACGCGAGATCTATTTCAAAAACAAACATTAAAATGATAAAAAAAAGCATTTTAAACCTTAATATAAATAATGTTTTTTTAATTAAAACTAAAATTTCTAATAGTTCATATAACGAACGGTATATATTTTTTTGTTTTCTGAACTGAATTACACGTCAAATTTGATTAAAACACAGACACTAGCTGTGCAAAGAAACATTTCACAAATGTCGACAAATCCACGAATCCGACGAAACCCAATTCTATATTTTTAAGATATGACCATATGGACACATCATATGGATCGTATGGAATATATGATCATATGGAAACAGGCTGTGCTTGATGCGAGAAATAAAAATAAAATTAATTTTCTGTCGACTTCATGTAGAGTTCTCGTTCCCACTACGTAAGTGGATACGACAAATGTCATGGCAAGATGAGTATAACCAAATAACTAGCATATAACTACAGTAAAAGCGAATCTTATACACAAATAATACGAGATTAAAATAATGAACAAATGAACATGAAAAAATCTCTCTACGAGATGAAAATGTATTATTTTCTATAAAACTACATTAAGACTATGTGTTAATTAAAAAAATAAGATACATTTAAGAGGCATCCTTCGAATACTACAATGAAGATAACACAGTTTATAAATATTTTTGCAAATAATCTTGTTTAGCATATACAGGTGTGAAGTCGAATACAACAAAGCCACGGAGAATTAATTCACTCGAGTATCCTGAAGAGTACAGTGATAACAGTTTTTTGAAATTGTACTTAAGGGAAAAGTTACGTTCGTTACAGTTCGAAAAATTAAAAAAAAATATAAGTTGTCCACTTGAGGGTTAAGTGAGTAATTATCAACAGATTTAACAAGTAGATAAAAATTTAGGTTTTATACTGATTATAATCAATTATTGAATAATATTTTATAATACGAAAATGAAAAAATGTGTAAAATATGGTAATTTTGCAAAAATTAAGTGAATAAATCCGAGCACAGCGAATTAAAAAAAATGGTTTCCACTGTTCTCTTAGGATATTGAAAAGAATTACGTCTCTGTGACTATGTCTTATTCAACATTACCTCATGTATTTATTACTCTACGTTATTTGTCATGTGCAAAAACCTAAAACTAAATTTTTAGTTGCTTGGATATAAATACATTACAAACGGACAGAAAAATTACAAGCTGTAATTTCTGTGTGTGGGTGTGTGATTTAATACATATTAATTTTCAATATTTATCTATAATACTGTTCTACGCGATATTATACCAATTTAATCACTAATTTTACAAGAACAGGTAATAAGAGTTATCGTAATAATAAATACTGTAAATGTCGCCAATATTATTATTAATAATGATACATTAATTTATTGCTGTTTTTTACATTATTATTATTAATAGTTTTATATGTTCATCCCGTTTTTAATACTGGAGTATTTTTCACTATTTTTTATTATTTAAGTTTTACATCACTAAAATATTAATTGAAAAATTTCAATTTTAATATTGAAGTCATTCACGTAACCGTTCTTAATGGCAAGTTAAATCATTCTCTCTCAAACTTCAGGAATAGTCTCGTATTACGACACGATCGAAATTGAGTAGCACGTTGAAACGGTACAAACCATATCGATAATACTTACATTTAAATTATAACTTTTATTTAGAAATACTTTAAATATGTTAATAATCTCGAAATTGCTCATTTTCAGACAACCATTAGATCAAAACTAATTTTAAACATCTTTAATTCGTAAGATCACCAAAACAATGGATGGCGCATATTGAACTTCAGAACGTGAGAATGCGTTTCGAATTTTGATGTTTTGGTGTAGTGCATTCTGTGTCAGTTACTAATTAAAAAGTCAGCGAGACGCAGAAACACCAACGCTGAACTGCGAATACAGTATTAATATTTTGGCACGAATACTTTCACGCCTCCGTCGCATCTCAACATCCGTTCCTAAAACAAACCTTCCTTGCTCGGTGCTGAATCCAAAAATCTTAATATAACTCTTAAAAACTAAAACTAAACCCTTACACTACAAATTTTCAAAAATACAATACTGAATATTAATATCACTCACTTTTAAAACATACTAAGTATCCAATGTTTTATGAAAAAAAAAAAGATAATATACTTGTAGGACAAGATTAATCTAAACCTACGATAAACACTTTAAAGCTACAACATAAGTAAAATGAAAAAAAAATTACATACTCTTTCAAACCTCTCCATTACTGCAAGAGATTCTTAATCAGATCATACATTTTTCGCATCATTAAACGAAAAAATAATATTAAATTGAAAATGTGACAGCTAATTTGACACCTGTCAAACAATTTTTTTCAGTGGCTTTCTTAACTTTAAATAACCTGCATTTTAATTTCTTTAATACCAGTTTTAAATTCGGTATTTGTTTTCTTATGGAAAAATTATCCTAATAACTCATGCAAATGGAAAAATCAAATTAAAATAATCTACAATATTCCTGTAATATTGTAACTACTACTAAACAAAAGGTTATCGATTACAATGAAAACACTTTCGACACCAGACAACCTAAAAGCTTGTTAAAAATTGTAACATATACCCATGTATTTAAAAAGTTATGCTGTTAAGATCTATATGAGGAAAAAGAATATTGAGAAATGGCACATTTCATACAAGTATAGCATCGTAAATTTAATACCATTGGTTTAATGGCGACTGGAAATATCACTCATTACAAATGTACACGGTACTTGGAAACATTTGCCTGATCTCGTTGAGACTGATTTGGGAGGTAAACATTTTTTGACAAATTAATCCTTTCAACCTGGTATCCAATTATCTTACGTCTCTGCTGAACTTCTGTATTTTGTGATGCTACTTCAGTTCCCTCATTTACACTATAAACCTACACCCAAACCGTCGATTTTGCAAAGCGCAATTATCATTACGGACATAATTTTAAGTCACTCAAAAGGAACTTAATTCCCATTTGTAATATTCAAACTTGCTTAAGTTAATTCATGCTGAAGAAATATTTTAAAACCGGGTTGTAGCTAAATGCGTTTACATTTTCATCGAGACTATTGCATGCAAGCATACCACCGCAATGATGAGATTACAACATAAATTTCTAGAGGCAAGAGGAATCCCTTAATTAGCCAATTTATTAAAAATATGTTTCCATCAATGTGAGAATTCACTCCGTTCAGGTATCACAATAAATATATAAATAGAAGCCGCCAGCGTTCTACAAGTCACCTCACCTACACCACAAACATTTCAAAACTCATTGTATTCTAAAATGTATATATACGCTAAAAATTAAGTAAGAATCGAGAAGAGTCATAATACTGTCTGTGTCAACGTCGTAACAAATTGTACGAATAATGTAATACGCGTTAATACTAATGAGATTACACTGCAACCGCACAATGCTCCTCGTCAAACCAATAAACGTGATATCATACGGCACACTAAATTCTAAACTAAGAACGTACGTTCAAATAAAGTAAACTAAAATACGAGCTTCCTTAACCCTCAAGAAATAAGTTTCTCGTAATCAAAACAAAAGGATATTAGACAAGACCATAGTAATCGCAATACTATAAACGTCATCGTACACCTATTGTATACAAATATTTTAAGTAGAATAAGGTACTGAATAATTATAATAAAATAAACGAAAAAAACATCACAAGCTTGAAAATAATCCAAATGTGTCGCACATCTTGAATATGTGAACATAAAGTACTACCATAGTGGTACAATTAACATGAAACAAGTGTGTGTATTTACGAATGCCTACGAGCTGGCTTACACAGCCAAAACTGTCGGCGCCGAATCTAAAGCACACCACCTCTATCCCTCTAAACATACATGCCCATACCGTACATGGAACTCCAGTCGACGCCTTGGAATGATGACATGTCAACCCCGGCGAGTGAGAATCCCTGGTATGCAGCGGGAGGCACTGCAGGCTGCACAGCAGGCGGTGCGGCAGGTGCGGGCGCAGGTACGGCGTATGGCGCGTAGCGAGCGTAGCCTAGCGTGGGATAAACCAAGCGTCCGCATGCGCCCTGCGCTCCACCTGCCGTCGGCATCAGCCCCGCTGGCATCGGAGCCCTCAGTCCTCCCGCCAGCACTAGACGCTTACCCAATGCCAACGGAGCCGAAGCCACGACAGCCTCTTTGGGTTGAGCTCTTTTACACTCGACTTTCTTGTTCTTGACAGTGTGAAAATGAATCTCGCACACGCGATCGACTGACTCCTCATTCTCGAATGTAACAAACCCAAATCCACGGTGTCTCTTGGTCTGTTGGTCCATCAGCATGACGGTCTCCTCGACCTTACCGAATTGGCTGAAGTAAGCTTTAACTTCATCAGCTGAAGTGTCCTGGCTTACGCCGCCCACAAATATCTTCTTGGTCTTGTTAGGCTGCTTGGGTCGATTCTTAGGAGTGGCGTGCTTGGGATCGATCTTCTTACCGTCGAGCGTATGGATAGGCACCTTAAGCACCTTGTCTACGCTCGCCGCCTCTTGGAATGTGATGAAACCGAAGCCACGGCTCCTCTGTCAACAGATGCAGGGCACAAGAGAATATCGGTGTTAGTGAAGCTGAATAACTATACTGAGTCTGTTACTACTACAGAGATTGGAGATTTACATTTATGGGAAGACAAAATATTATTTTTGGTTGCACGGGATCGAGGAGCTAAATATGAATTGCCAATCAAATTTAAATGAATCGTTAAAAAATGGACCAGTGTCCAAAAAGTCAATAAAATACTGATTGAACTATCTGAATACAATGTGCCTGTTGTCATATTAACAGTTATTTCACTCTGCGCAAAGACCATTTACCTAAGAAACATCTGGTATTATGCAAAATATTAAGAAATTCCGGCAATGTTAATCTCCAATAGTCTACTGTCGTCATACACCCTAGATCCAACAATTAACACTATGGAATGAAGAGAAATAATAATACACAACTTGGGAGCCTCCAAAAGTTACAGCACAAGACTACAATGGTTAAGACGTGGACCTACTGTACGATTCTCGGTCACATCGTGACATTTAATCAACAAAGAAATGTGCGATATAATTCATGAACGCTCCCAATTTATAATAGTAATACAGAGCAGCATAAAAATACTACGTGGTTTGGCTGAAATGTATCTCCTACAATTCTACCAATGTATAGCTAAAAAAATTATTCAATATAACATATTTAACGAATTTAATTCGTGCCTAAATCAACCAAATTTCAAAACCAAAAATTATGATGTCAACTATTAAACAATGAGATAAACTTTTATCGTAACGTTAAAATTATCATTATCACATGGTTCAAATTGTACTAATCTCCAAATTATCGTAATGTAAAATATTAAATCTAAACTTGCAAAAATCTGTATCATGTACATTAATCACAAATTATTGTCTATTCAAACTACGCTGGATCTAACAAGTTACGCATGTAATAGGTTCGTTTCACATAATAAAGCTATTTATCTATTCGTCTACAACCACGCGATATTTCCACGGAAGCAGAAAAATCTTTATTTACAACAGTTTGTTAATTTTAACCAAAACATACTTTAAAACTAACAGTGTCATTATCAACAATATAGCATTATAAAAACCTACAGATATCAAAAGTAACTTACAAAACATTTGAAACTCAACACGAGCATTCAGTTTTACATAAAAACAACATGTTTACAAGATCTTTAAAATCAATTTACAATGAGTACAAAATTTGGCTTCATTCATAGAAATTCAATAAACCAAACTAATGTTAAAAGTTACATGGAGAAATAGGAGGTAAAGATGCATATACGAATGATAGTTTTCGTAACAATACAGTTAAATGAATAACATACTTTAGAATATAGACAAGTTGCCCTGTCATCTATCGGTTGAATAACTAAAACCAACGCCCAACTACTAATCAATTACATATCTAATGGTCAGAGCGCTCAAAGACAGTCTGAAATGTTTGTATGTTGATATAATAAAAAGAATATATCAGTATTTATACAAATTTTAACAAACAAGAGGCCTAGAAATTAGAGTAATAGCCTAGAAATAAAAGTGTAGATAATGATAGAATTAAGTTTAGTGTAAATTTATCGGTCAAAATTTAAAATAAGATTATGAGGTGTAACAGACTGATGAATGACGATAAATAATTAATATTTTGTTTACAGAAATCTTTATAATATCAATATTTTGACGCAATAATCATATGCAATATTAGCAACTGTTTTATACAACTTTATTGACATCTTTTATGTAAATACGCATACGTATTACACGCGTATGATACGCTTTTAATCGTATTCGAATATACAGGTGTCCCAAGATTCAACATCAAGCAGGGAACAGGTGTGGGCCAGTTTATCCCAGAATAAAATATAAAAAAACAAATTGGAGTCATTTTGTTTTTTGATATAAGCATTTTATTGAAAAATGTTAAAAATTGACATTCTATAGAACATTTTAGGTACTACCATAATAAATTGGCAAACGTTATTATTCTAATTCTTGTAACGGTTTGCCTAGATAATACTGCTATTAAAAACATCTTAAATAAAATCAAATTTGCTGAATTTTTTCTTGAAATGATTAGAAGAAATTGTTTTTTTAAAACTTTGACAGTTCATGTTTTAAAAAAAATGTACCGGAACTACCATGGAAAATTATTCTAAAAGTTGGTGCAACTAATTAAAATTTCAAAATGGTACAATCATTCTACATCTTAATTTAAAAAGAAAAAAAATTTTTAATTTTCTCAACAAGAGCCAATTTCCATTAAATACCTTTCAGTAAAAATGGCATTTAGTGCCTATAGACAAGATTCAGGTTTTGGTCAGGTCAGGTTAGGTTAGGTTTCAGGTTAGGTCATCTAGTCTGAGTTAGACAGATGTCAATGGATATGAGTAAGAGTGAGACAGGCAAAGAGGCCATTTAATTTGAAGAAGAGAGAGACAGATGACGATATAAGAGTGGAGAGCTAGTGTACTGAAATATATAAATTGGTCTACACACTGTTCCCCGCTTGACGTTGAACTTTGAAACACCTGTATGTGTGTGTATGCATATACATGCATGTGTTCTTCAAAATTTTTTTGTTTTTGGCTAGAAAAATCAGAAACAAAAAATTACGTCTTTGAGCGCATCCTTTCCAACAAACCTATATATAAATTGTTTGAATACTCTGATTGTTGTCGCAAATCTGTTCAGCGTAAACTCTGCTCAATCGCGTCATCATCAGTCCCCTGGGACGAAACTCGGTAATGGTTTCATTATTTTATTCACTTATTTTGTAACTAATAAATAAGATTTACAAAAACACTTAAAAGCTAAAAATTAACATTCTTATGTTGGAATCACATTAATGAGATATATTGGAAATTTTGAAAGTTCAATACCTGAGAGTTTAAATATAATGTAAATTTCATATTTTTGGGCTAAATATAGTATTATTGAACAATAATCTACTACAGTGAGAAGTAACAGTTATGTGGGTAGTTTGATGCTTATTGAAAATGCTAAAAATCAATTGATAGCTAATGAACAGTAAGTTACTAAGTACATGTATTTCCTTTGTATGAACTCTCCATAAGTACAATTTTATACATTATGGATATAATATTCTCATATAAGCCAATGAGTTGTAAAGCAATTTTTATAAGACGAGAAGTTTGTACATCTATATAAAATTAACCCAGAAATTCCATAAACCCAATGAAAACCCCCACTTCCTTGCTCACAGATGCCTATATTTTAATTATAGATTAAAAACAGACTACTGTGTAGTTTTCCAATATACATCTATGCCATTTTCCAGCAGTGAAAGCAGCAAGACCCACAAACGAAGACCGTAACAGATCATGTCACACCTCTGCAACAGAATATTTGTTATAATCACCTCAGATCTATTTTATTTAGTTTCTCCAATTTCCTTAAGTCAGTAGTATTACGTCTCAAGTTCCCACGTATTCAAGTTTAAATAGAAACTTTTCTGTAAACGTTGATTGTTACTTCACCATATTGTACTGAATGCTTATAAAGCTAACCCCTCTTTTCCGCTTTGTCTTCTCTTCTCACCTGTGTAATGGGATCCTTCATGATGAGCACATCCGTAACAGGGCCAAACATCCCAAAGTACTCTCTCAGTTTCTCCGATGAGGTTTGCCAGCTAAGGCCACCCACAAACAACTTGCTGGGAGTAGCTTCAGAACCCGCGCCTGCGCCTGATACCCCACTTGGCGTTGAACGACCAGACGAGCCTGCATGGCTGCCGCCTGTAGAACATGTGTACAATAAACATATAGTAATGTATTCCTAGATTACTCGACCAACACTCCAATATCTTAATTAATTAACTTTATTTTCATTACGCTTCCAACTAAAAATAATTAACCTGAACGCCAGCTATGGACATATATATCTGGCCAAAATATTCTGTAATAACATATGGGAAACTTGTTATATCACATTTCTTATTATTATAAATACATTACTAATGGTGAGTTTTTCTTGATACCTAACTAATTTCACTTAGAAAACTACAATAGTGATCCTCTCAACACATATAATGAGTATTAATACTATGTGATAAGGACGAAATTCAGAACGTAAATATATGTAGAAACCATGAAAAATATACAAGTAAAAATAGATATATAATCAAGGTAAATTTGATTTTAACAAAATATTAATTTGTACCACACAAAGCCCTAGTGATAAGTGTGTGTATTTTGTAGACCATACCATTACATATGGAATATAAAGTAAATATCAAACAAGGAAACGTCCATCTCCTGGTGAATTTTGAAAATTGAATTTGTAAGATAAGTGATTGAAAAGTGAGCAAGCGACAGCTACCATTGTTAGCCTGCTGAGCCAGTTGTTGCTGCTGCTGCTGCGCCTGGGCCTGCTGTTGTTGCTGCTGCTGCTGCTGTTGAGCCTGGTGCTGCTGGATTTGCTGCTGCTGGGCCAGGGCCTGCGCTTGCGCGTGCGCGGCTGCAGCGTGCGCCGCGGCCGCCGCCTGAGCGCCCAGTACGTGCGCCTGCAACTCGGGCACGTGCACGGCGTGCTCCAGAAGACCCGCCTCGACACCGCTGCAATACATCGGCATCATCATTTCCCGAATTTCTCAACTCTCCCACACTGAATTGTAAAGTCGAGCGCGAACTTAGCTAACTACACTGATTATTTTACGCGTTTGTCTTTTGTTTTTTTATGGCAACTTTTGAAACCACCAATTTATGGAAAAAACTAAATAACACGAAACTTGTGCAAATTGAGCGCATTCAACACCAAAAATAAAATTGTTATCTTGATACGTATGCATATATATCATTAACCGTAACAGTAATTGTATTTAAATAAAATATAAACGCAAGATACAAGATTAGAAGAAAGAAAAGTTTCTTATCCATAGCATTATTTCAAAACTAATGTCAAATATTTGAATTCGGCATTTTTACTTCTTTTTTTTAACGTCTTGACGTTAAGATCACAAACGCTGATTTATTATGCCAGTACATACTTCGCATTAACGATACATATAAAATAAAAAATTCTCATCATAACTTAAAAATCAACTACCGTGTAATAAAGTTATTTTATAAATACGGCTTAATACTTGTAATCACACGAAGTTGTGAATTTGTTTTTAAATCCAATTTTATATTCATGTATTAAGTAACGGTGGGACAAAATGTTTTAAGTTGTCATTTATTTTGTTTGACACTGTATTTAAGAACTTTTATGTTTTTCCACTTAATATTTTTTTAATTAATTTAGTTTAAGGTAAACTAAACGAGGTGATTTTATATAAATAATACAATTGTTTAAAATTTTGTACGTTATATAAACAAGTTGGACAAATTATAATATTTCATTAAAAATTAAGAAGAGTTGTTAGTATAATGTGACATATTTAAAAAAAAAAATAAAAACTATAATATATGTTTTATTCCTTTCTTTGTTCCAGCTCCTGCCCATAGTATTTTGCACCGCTGTCGCAATGGCTGGAATGTTTTACGCAATAATTTTCAGTTTCCAAAACAAGATGGATACGAGGTAAATTAAAATATTTAAAAATAGTTACGCCAAAAAACGAGTAATAATTTGGATGATTTCTTGTTTTAATTTTTGGGATCGCCTTTATCGATTCAATCGAATGGTAGGGTTATTTTTCAATTATAAATTTTAATATTTTTAATCCATTGAAACATTATTTAAATAATTTATACAAACTCTCACCGTACAAAATGTGTCAAAATATGGTATCTATATCTACGCGTGTAAAGATATTCGTGTCATTTCTCTCACACTCGGGACATATCTTATTATATATCTATGATCTCTAAGTCGTTTATCTCTCTCATACCCGAGACATGTTTCTATTAGTGTCGACGTCATTTTATAAACATTAAAACACGCAATTATTTCTAAATAGTTACAATTTATTTATTATGTTGAACTCAGGCGAAAAATGTTACATCTTTGATCTTAATATGTGTGTTTGTACACAATTCCTTGCGGATATGTTTTGTGCGCTTAATTCATGAGTATGGCCTATCTAGTATTATTTATATATTTATGTGAAACGGCAAAATAGAAAATCACGATAGGGTGTAACAATAATATGTTTTATAAAACAATTGTTCTAAGGTGTATAAGTAACATAAAATCAAAAGTGTAAGAGTTTAAATAAAAATTACTTCGGAAATGTTACAGCCATTACGGCTAGTATTCAACACGGATACAGTAGCGTCTTAGGTAGTTGCCACATTCTAAATTTTGATATTTTTCGTAGAATATTGTGAAATATAAGTTAATTAAAAACCAGTCTCGAAAAAAATTCAAAAATTGATCGAAAAATAAGCCAGTTGTAGACTTCTAAATTTGAAGATATGGATAGGGTTGTGTATATGCTTGTCTCTTTTCCTCTCGTAGAATATAATGTGCAATATTAAAATGACCTCACAACACAGTATTGCCGTCCTTCTCTAAAGGTTAAATATAAACTTTTATAACTCGGTCAATTTTTAAGATTATTAAAAAAAATCAGCTTGTACCTTGAAATTATGATTAATGAAATAAAAAAAGATTTAGTTAAATACCCAATTAGCGTATTCAAAGTTTTTAGCTTGGTATTCAAATAAATTTCAATTTAAACATCTTTTGTACCGCTGAACGTAGGATTCTAGTAAACTTAGTCTTTCTTCGAGGACCATTTACTTTCTTATTCAGGTAATCCCAATATTTGAAATATTGTATAGGCTGCTCACCTCGGTTCGAGATCTTGACAGCAGTTCCCAACTTTCTTTGTCTAAAACACTTTTATATTTTGAATGTTGGAAACTTACATTAATTACTCAAAATTTTAATCGAAATTGATACTGAATTTATCGGTTAATACACTAATCAGTATCGGATACTAATCCGATTTTATAATATTCTCAAATACACTAAAGGTTGCCCACCTATCTGCCGAGTTTGCGATCGAGTATGGCCTAGTGACGCACACTGCACTCTGGCTCTATGTTTGCTTCGAAAGTGGGGAAGGCGAAAAAATTAATCGACGATTAAATTCCGACTAGAAAGATCGATCTTCGATTAATCGATCCGTTTTAACACGCATTTTATTAACTGAAATATGTATAAAAATTAGAGCGCACATTGGATACTGAAATGGAAAAATAAAAGTACAATAAATGAATCGTATTTTTTTATTGATTTAGTTATAATTTTCAATGTTTCAAGTGAAGAGACTTGACTTCAAAAAAATCGATTTGTCAAGTCGTTCGGTTCAATAACTATAGCAACAGAGAAAAGCTGTTTATAGGGAACGGTCGTTCCAAGTATACTATAGTTCTATTCAGATTAACGTAAAGATATAGATCAGGGTGTGTTCCAAAAAATTGAATAGAGAAATATAATTCACGTTAGATTGAATATTTTTTCGCGAACGAAAGGCTTCTGGTAAACAATATTATTAAATTATTTTGTTTTATTAATTTGTCTTGGTTGATATATTGAAACGGTTCGATCTTCCGAATCGATCTAAAATTCGATTCCTTGACTTCAAAAGATCGATAAATCGATGATATATCGCATCCCTATTTGAAAAATCAACACGGCCGAGTTGCAAGTTCATCTTTACTAATCTCTCTACTATATCATATTAGTGTTTTTTTTTAGTTGGTACAGAAAAAAACTCTTTATAGAATTAATAGTAATTTTGCATATTAACAGGATGTATAATAAGATTAATACATACGATTTTTTATTCCGGAATAAATACACAGTTACTTAAGCAAAAACAAATAATATTTCTTAGATCGCCGCTAGATGGCACTGTAATTGTTTTATTTAAGTAAGCAGTTTCTTCATCCATTCACTAAGTATTTATGATTTTTATATTTTCACTACAAAACGATTATTGCAAAATATTATTTTAAGCGAAGAGTGGCTAACGACCGGTATGTTTTGTATCCGGTAGGTACGAGAGAAACGGTAAGATGATCATCGAATCGATGGACCTCTGCAGGCCGACCATTCATAAGGTACATGTTTTGATACATAATTTACATACTTCAACTGTGAAATCCAGACCGGCGTTGCAGTCTTAATTGGCGAGTTGGACAATCTTACAGTCTTCAATCTTCATACGCCCTTATGCGCCACACACGGTCAGGACTGAGTCGGACTTACTGACAGTTAAAAACGTATTTCATATAGATATTTTACTGTGCAATGGACACGGTTGGTAAAGTGGACTCTCGGTCCAACTTAACTGACAGGTAACGAGAAACAGAAATACATTTTTAACTATCAGAAAGTCTGACTGACGGTCCTGGCCGTATGTGGTGCATACTGGCGATAGTATTCCTTGACCTTGTGACGTCACGATTGTTATGGCATCACGATTGTTAATTTGTAACTTTGTTAAAACCGACGACCAAAAAAATTAGGAGAATATAAGAAGTGATAAAATGCATTAAGATCGGTTTTGATGTGAAGTATCTAATGGTGCGTTTGGATGGGAGTCAAAACGTTCTGATGGCACGTTGCGACGTGCCATTCGGCTAGTTTCATGTCTCGTCGGCCTTTCCAAGTTTTCAGCTTCGCGTCTTGTTTGCGAACAGTATCATAAAATTAAATATATATTTCCAATAGATTGTTAAGAAATATTTCTGTGATAAATTACTTAATCTAACAACTATCTGAATATATCTGAATTTCCAATTCATTCAAATAAAAATATTTAAATCCAAAAATATAAAAAATAGATGCTTCATATCCGCCAGGCGTTCCATGACGGCTCACAATTTTTTTGAATGTTTTTGGAACTTTTTTGGAATGTTTGTCTGTTAGCACGTATCACGTAACGGCTACTGATCTAATCCGAATAGTTTTTCCAAAAAAAACGCGGTGTCCGATTGAAGTAACTTTTAGTATTTTTTCTGAAAATAATATTTTCAAAAATTCTTTTACATTGAATTAGTGTTGTACTAATTCAACAACAAAAAAAGTACCTATCTACTTGGTGCATAGTAATGACAAAAGTGTATAATGTAATACATACATCAATAGATGGCGTTACGCGTATTTTAAATCGCGTAATGTAGTTTTCCATCCGAGCATACATTAGCGAATTGGGTGTGGCTAGAAGTTAAGTGAGGAAGTACACTTATAAAAAAGGTATCGTTACGTTTTTCAGTTGTTTGAGCGTACGAAGTCGTGGGCACGGTAATAAATGGTAAGTCTATTAAGCATTTAACTGTTTATCGATTAAATAAAATGTGATATTTTTAAATAAAAAATCGGAGAGAATATAATATTTATGCGTAAAACGAGGGGGGGGTTTCATTATAGTTAAGCTCGGCGACCACGAGCAGTGATAGGGGTAGAAAATTTTCCATGCTAACTTATTTTCGCTCACGCGGCCGCAATATTAAACATGATTCGTTTTAGGAACCATTTACCGTGCACTTACGCACTTCAGTAATTTGCCGGAGACATATATTATTGATAATTTTTGTTGATATCCGTTTTACAACCGCGCGCACCCCCGCCCCTTCTTCACCTGCCTCGTACTGAAGCGCACTCGGCGGCCGAACCGAGGGCGCGAGCGACCGAAAGGAGGGCGTCGACCTCGGCGCGGGTGGGGCGGCGCATCGATCGCCGTTGACCGTGTCACGGCGCGGGCGGCAGACAGAGTGCGCGCGGCTGCCGCGCCGAGCGGAGGTTTTCATTGTGAGTGTGGTCAGTCGGTAAGGTATTTCCGATGAGTCGGATAATAAGATGATCCTATCATATCGCCTTTATATATCGTTTTATCGGAATTAAATTTTGTTTTTCTGTATTTTTTAAAATTACTTTTAAATATTTCGCTTTTTTTGTCAACCGTATCGGCATTAAATGCGAACGTGTGCCACTGTACCCTGTTTACATATATTTTTTGTCACCCTAATGGTGTACGTTTTCCATGCGTTCGACTATTTTTAGGATTCTGTTTGAAACAAGGAACTTTTTAAATTTTACATGTTTGTCCTTCCGTCTGTCACAGTTTGTAAAGTTTTAAACCTTTATGCATCGGATAGAGCGCAATTAATAAGTAACATTAAAAAAAAAAATGTTTTACTCGTAAACTGAAGTGAATTTTTTTGTTCACGAACTCTGATGATCAAAATAAAATGAACGTTTCGTTTCCATTTTTTTTCATTTCTAAAGCCCGGCCTGCAATATCTCAAGCTTATTTGTATGCAGTGTGCTTCATTGCTTCCCTAAATTGTTTAACTGTTGATTTGAAAAAAAAAACAAAATTCTAAACATTTCAAGGCCATAATGACTTTCAAATAAAATTATTTCGGTTAATGAGCATCAGTATCGATTTCAGGTTACATAGGCACCGCTGTATATATAGACATTGCTATGTATGTAGACGCTGCCGTATTCATACATACACTGCTATATACGTAGACATTGTTATGTATATATATATATATATATATATATATATATATATATATATATATATTATTGTGTATGTAGACAGTATATACACACACACACACGCATATATATATATATATATATATATATATATATATATATATATATATATATATTGCCATGCATATTGGCACTGCGATGTATATAGACACCGCTATGTATATAGACACCGCCATGTATATAGACACTCCCATGTATACAGACATTCCTATGTATATAGACATTCCCATGTATATAGATATTGCCATACATATAGACACTGCCATGTATATAAACACTGCTTGTATATAGGCACTGCCATATATGTATATAGACACTGTCATGTATGTATATAGACACTGCCATGTATGTATGTAGACACTGTTATCTATACAGACACTGTCATGTATATAGACACCGCCATGTATATAGATACTGCCATGTTTATCAACACTGCCATGTATATAGACACTGTCATGTACACAGCCACTGTCATGTATATAGACACTCCCATGTATACAGACACTGCTATGTATATAGACATTCCCATTTATATAGATATTGCCATACATACAGACACTGCCATGTATATAAACACTGCTTGTATATAGACACTGCCATATATGTATATATACACTGTCATGTATGTATATATACACTGCCATGTATGTATGTAGACACTGTTATCTATACAGACACTGTCATGTATATAGACACCGCCGTGTACATAGATACTGCCATGTTTATCAACACTGCCTTGTATATAGACACTGTTATGTACACAGCCACTGTCATGTATATAGTCACTGTCGTATATACAGACCCTTCTATGTATATAGACATTGCCATGTATATAGACATTGACATGTACATAGACACTGTTATGTATATAAACACTGATATGTACATACACATATAGACACAGTTATGTATGTCACAGTTATGTGTCACAATTATGTGTGTGTAGTAATATACGAAACGTAACTCTCTCTCTTTCTGTCTTCACTAACTTATATCTCATTCTCAACTTCCGTTCGCCTCGCCCGATCACACTTTTCGTAACGCTCTCGTCACGCATTCACCAGCTTACACCCCAAGTCAAGCGTGCGTAAAGAAGGTTTACTTCAAAATACCATTTGTTTGTTTTCTATCACTTTTATTATGTCCCGCTAAATCGTTTTAAATATTTACAAACATGTCAGTTCTACGATTTTATTATATGTATAGATTTGCTCTCGCAATTTTTCTCTTGGACAATATTTTATTATATTAAAAAGCTTTTTTATTTCTTATAAATTTTATTCTAAAAATATTATATGTTTTCCCGCATTTCGACCTACACATCTACACTTTCTTCTAAAAGTCGGCGCGAAGCCCACGTTAAATGAGTTTGATTTGTATTTTAGTTTTTTCATTTTTTTAATTCGTGACCAAAAAAGAACTCTTATTTTATGACGACACATAGAGTAATTGAAATGTTGGCATAAAATTAACTTAACACATGCTGTTACACAAATGTAAGGACGCGTACATACAAGTAGTTGCCCTCTGATTTAATTTTTAATTATTTATTCCGCATAAGGCATTCGTTGATGTACAATTTCTCGCATACCCGAAGCTGTTTTTATAAATTATCATAACGTTATATTTTCAATTATCATTTCTAGTCTCCGTACGGATGTTTCTCTACCACTTATTTATCAGTAATTACAAAATGATATCATATTTGATTAACAAAGGACGGTTTTTACCTTTCATTATAAACATTACAATGTTATGAAAGTTATACTTTGAATTATTATTTCTGGTCTCCGTACGGCATTCTTGTACCACTTATTTATCTGTAATTATAAAATGATATCACATTTGATTAACAGAGGATGGTTTTTACCTTTCATTATGAACATTACAATGTTATGAACAATGTACTTTCAATTATCATTTCTAGTCTCCGTACGGACATTCCTCTACCACTTATTTATTTGTAATTACAAAATGATATCACATTTGATTAACAGAGGATGGTTTTTACTTTTCATTATGAACATTATACGTTCAATTATCATTTCTAGTCACTGTACGGACATTCCTCTACTACTTATTTATCTGTAATTACAAAATGATATCGTATTTGATTAACCGAGGATGATTACCTTTCCGATGCTTTAATCAAACTTAACATTTACTTTAAACTTTAATACGTAACCACACTATCTGTGAACATGAGTTGGTAATATTACTCCTGAACATAAGTTGGTAATATTACTCCATAGTCAAAGCTACATGTGGTTTTTTGAAGTTTATTTATTCTTTTACAGCTTTTACTCCCGGGGTCGCTCGTCTACTGCCAAGTCGGATTTAAACACAACTATAAAATAATTTGTAGTTTTTCATGTAGACTTCGGCATAAAATAATAATTCCTAAGGACGGCATATTTTGAATGAAAAACAACTTTGACTAGTGTGGGTGGGTGTCGACCTTAACGTGAGCGACGCCGTGTATAAAGAATACGCGGTGACTTTGGGTGACCTTTATATATGCACTAAATTTCACTGAAAATGTACAAAGGGTTAAAAAAATTATGGCTCAACAGACAGAAAATTAAATTTGGAAGTATGAAATATCTAATAATTAAGTGTAATAAAAAAAAGTGAATATATAGAAATGCTGTCGAACGTGTTAATGAGAAATAGGACTTCAGATAGATAGTCATGGGTTGTTATAAATGAAGAGTTTTAAGAAAGGCTTCTATAGTGCATGAAACCTAACAAAAATATTAGTTAATTTTTGGAGTTCACTCTTTAAGAATCGATTTTTATATATAGCGCCCAATATGAAATTTTATGAGTAGTAAAATCAGAAGTTGAGAGCGTACGACATTCAGAGCGTTAAAAGAAGTGTAAGCGTTAGGTTATGATCGTACGAAGTTCAGAGCGTTAAAAAAAGTGTCATCATTAGGTGGTCTCTCCCGCACAACATTTCTGCGCAACTTTAGAGTGAGATGGCAATATGTTTATTTAGCATTTTCTTATGGCATAATAGCAATGACGGAGTGTAACACACATATTAGCATTTTCTTATGGCGTAATCGCATTGACGGAGTGTGACACACATAGTCATATTTAAATATAGGTTCTTGGTATCTAGGGTCTTGGTATCTCAAGAGGAAAAACGTAAACCTTATAAGATCACTTATGTGCCTGTCTGTCCATCTGTCACAGTCGTTTTTCTAAAAGATAGCTTGACATATGGCACACTGATAAAGCATATTAATAATTATAAAGTATATATTTCAATATATAACACCCAAATACTTATATATATATATATATATATATATATATATATATATATATATATATATACATACATATATATAGTATCCATTCGAACTTGCTAATAGGGCCCAATTTTTTTTCATAATTTTTGAATTATATATTTAGAGATATAACGAAAAATATGGAAAAAATATATCGATTTCGGAGACAACGTAATTAAAAATTACGGAAAAAACAGTTTTTAGATACATACACAAAGGTTGTAACAAAACTAGTTAATTTTTAAATATTTAATTTAAAATAGCCATGTTGTTAAATAACCATGTTTTTACATCTGTGAATGTTATAGCAGTTAATAAAATTCAGTGTGAAAAATAAATGTTTTAATTAAAATATATAATAATTTAATTAAAATATTATGTAATCTTAAATGTTTATAAATATCTAAAACCTACCAAGTACGAGTAGAACTCGCACTACGACGGTTCCGTAAACATTTTGGCACTTATATACATTTAAGTATACGTAGTATTTCCAATTTAATTATAAACAAATAATTTTTAACAACATGAATATATTGTCTCCCACAGGCCCAAAAACGAACTAATTATAAAACAGTATAATTTCACACAAAAATAAAAATAAATGATTTTTTGGATTTTCGCCTTTACTCGTGCTATAACACCTCCCATTATGCTGACTTTCAAGCTCGTACGTCAATCGGTAGTACCCAATAGATTCTGATGATCACCGTGTAATACTATATTGTATGAATAAATAATAGGCCTCAAGTATACGACATTAATTTTAATTTGATATCTCGAGGCTTTGATAGACAGACAGATGGACAACAAAATTATTCTACAAGGGTCCCTTTTTCATTTTGAAGAACGGAACACTAAAACTAAAACGGAACACTAAAACTACTAAACTAGTCCAAAGGCGATGGCTTAAACTCTGCCTCAGCTGGGAGTAGTGCATCAGTCACAAGAATATTTGCATGTATAATTAAGGGAGACCTTATAAATGAATTCTGTCTGTCTGTCGCACGTTTTACGTGAGAAGCAGGCGAACGACCTTTGTAGGTGGTGAGCCGACCGCCGATAACTGGCCACTATTATCGTATAAAGCCGTGGCCTTTCTACCGACTCAAAACATCCTCCAAAAGTAGGATAACCATACTAACTTTTAAAAAATGAGATTCGTGGTTTAAAAATAATCACACATTTAGTTCATAATCCCGGACACTTCACTTATTGAAGTAAAATATCATATTAGATTAAAATGAAAGAGTACAGGTTAATTTAAATTATTCAAACCAAAATTATTTTGTCTTAATTAAGTATTTTTTATCTTAAAGATTATAAACAAAAAAATAATTTTATGCGTTATTTTACAGAAAACAATTACAATGTTCTATCTGTTGTATAAACAGTAAATATACTTTATAATGCCAATCCACATTTTTAATTTAGATTCAGAAAATTATGTAACACATAAGATCAAGAGTAATTAACTATAACAATGAAATCAAGAGCAAAAATAAGCTGTGGTAAGATATTAAAATATCATCATTAGATAACAATTTAGAAATTTATGTCACTGTACTAATATTTTCATTTTTTTAACATTATCCTGGCAAGTTCAGTTAGTTTTAACAAATTAAGATATAGTTCAGGTTGAAGTAATTTCTTTCTTTATTGTTGATTAAATTAATTTGTTAATAGAAGAAAAATTATTTCTTAAAAGGCTGGATATACTTAAAAAAATTGAGCGCATGCAACTCGGTACAATTGACAGAAGTGAAATTTATGCAATCTTAACCTGGATTTGTAAGTATATAGTAAAGGGTAAAAGGGCAGAGAGAGAGAGAGATAGAGAGAGGGGGGGTTGGAAGAGAGAGAGAGAGAGAGAGAGAGAGAGAGAGAGAGAGAGAGAGAGAATATGCTAAGTGTAAGTCCATATATTGTACCAAATTCGTATAAGAAGATTTTAACCGTATTCATTCGGAAAAATCAATTCAATGCCATTAGAAATCGACCTAAAGATAGAAGAAAATCTTCATATAAATTTACATAGACAATTGTTAATTAAAAAGAATAGCCGACATGCAGTTCCAGAACATGCTAAGTGCGGCTAAAGGAAGTCGGGATGTATTATCCTGTTGTAAATTATATACAACTGTATGTGCGGGTTTATTGGTTATTTATAAATAAATTAAGTACATATGTTGTTAGTCTTGTAATGGATGAAATACACAAAATTAGTAATCAATCAATCATAAATAGATAAATAAATCGACAAAATTTTGACAGCTTACTTTTGACACACAACATACAAAACAGCTGATAGCAGTGGCAAGTCTTGTCTTGTCGTATTCTGTCGTGTTCATCTATCTCTCTCGGTTCTTAGCTAAGTACCTATTTTCCGTGTTTTTGCGATATATTCCTTACATTCAGACATTACAACTAAACGTTGTATGAAAACGTTTCATAAAAACGTTGCACAAAATTCGAACTTGACATTTTACTCTCATTGCGACCGAGGAAGTTTCATTAGGCGCTTTTAAAAAGAGGGCGGTGTCCGGGGAGGGTTTCGCTGAGGGTTTCGCTGATGTTTTTACGGTATTAAATATCATACATTCTATTTACTCCGATTATTGTCGGCCGTTTGTGTCGCGCGCTAGTGCGGAGTCTGTTACAGAGTTCAGTCGACATAAATTATAAAGGCAGTAGGAATATTTATCAACATACGGGTTCATGTGGAATAACTGGTTTTTCCCGGCTTTCCCGGGCAAAAAACGGCTATATTCTATTTTTATTGGTTTTTAACACGCTTTTATTACGTCGAATCTGCGAAACTAAACTTCATGCACTTCTAATTGTTGTATCATCGTGAATATTAACAGCTGTGTGTAGTTCTGATGACAATACAATTTTTTCATAAAATAAAAAAAAATTAGCCTTGAAACAAAAGAAAGACTAAAAAATTCCCTTCCAGACGTCCGAATTATTTAAAATTTGGCACACGTATCAAGTACCGATGAAAATACAATAATTCAATGAAAGTAAAAAAATACAGTCTTACAATAAAAACAAGACTAAACAACGTAAAAATAAATTAATAGTTTAAAAAATTTAAAAAAAAACCGCTTTCATAAATACAGCATTAAAAAACAAAAATAATTATCGAATTAGTTTTCTCTGTCTGCTCGGTAAGGACTTTAGTGTAAGCCATGTATGTTATTGAGTATAATATTTGAGTGGAGGGTTTTTCTCAAAAATTAATGAGGTTACTTCTGAAATTAATATTCAGTGAATGAAAATGCTTAACGTATTATTTAGATTTCAGGACAAAGCGTTATACTCGATAACAAACATGGCTTACATAAAGTCCTTATTGAGTAGACAGAGAAAGCAGGTTCGATAATTATTCTTTGTTTTTTAATGCTGTATTTTGTAAGTCTTTTTTAGTTTTAAAAACTATTTATTTATCCTTATATGTATAAAAATAATATGTTTCTTTGTTTGTCCCGTATGCGTTCCCATCCCCTTCTCCCGATTGTAATGAAACTTTGGTGAGTTGGTACGCGCACGCCGGCGAAAGTTTCTGAATTTGTAACAGGTGACCATTTTATAAAAGGTGGTGCGCGAGTACCACCAAAATGGTAATAAAATGTTATGTACTTTAGCGGGAGTTCATGTGGTTTCGGCGTACGAGCGCGTACACTTGACAAAACTGAATTAAACCAATTACAAACAGCTACATTTCAGTTCGTGTGTGGATTAAATTCGGAAAATTCAATCTTCTTAGACGGACACAGCTGAATGTGGCCTGACCACGTATCGGGAAACGTTCTGATTTACTCGTGTACATACCAGACGGAAAAAAATATTGTGTATCCAAAAGCACTTCAATAAAAAGAAATAAAACACGAAACAATTTCTTTCTTAGTGGCATTGCAATGCGTCTCGGGTACTCGAGCTAAATATATTAACGAATTAAATTAAAGAGCACGTCAATGAAGTTGCTGGTAACAGCTAGCATAATATAATCATTATTTACTATACATATACATCCTAGCCATATGCATCCTGGAATTTTATTGTGTTTTATTGTTGGGCCGATTCTCTTCAAAATTATTTTTGATGTATCGGATATAAAACTGCCCACTCGTACGTATTGTTTTCTATCCGCAAAATACGAAGAGAAAAATCTTAAAAGCGGAACGGAGAACCCTGCCCCCTATTTAATAATATATCGTTTATCTACGAAATCAAAAGCTTTCTGGTAGTCAAAATGTGCAACATCCACTTGAGATCCGAGGTCAATGTGATAGCCAACATAGTCAAAGAAGCATAAAAGTTACGTGATCACCGAACGTCCGACTCCGAAACTCATGCTGCTCATTACAGATTTGACCTCTCTAGCTCGAGTATATGTTGCGATGTAGAACAAAGTCATATAATTTAAACCAGTGATTCCCAAAGTAGTCCAGGTGGACCCCCAGGGGTCCACGGGGGACTCGACGGAATCTACGTTGGCGTGAATAAAAAGTTTGGGTTTGGGAATAAGGTAGAAATGCAGTAGCAGGGGGTCCACCGAAACCAGTAAAATTTTGAATGTGGTCTACGAGATAAAAAAGTTCGGGAATCTCTGATTTAGATGGTGATGGTGTCTGACTTATCGTCCTAATAACTCCTTTAGCAAGGTTGTGTATACGATTCTTATTTTTGCTCAATTTATTCTCCAACATTATTGATCAGTAGCGTTTTCGTTTTATTAACTGAAATATACTTCTATGATCCAACTTTGTAGCAGAAAACGGATCACAACAAACTATCCACAATGATATTTCAATTTTTTGTAGATGTCTACTATATTTAAAAAAATGCACACCCTATGTCCATTTGGACGCTATAAACTATACGCGATGGTGAGTTTTAAGTTAGTCAGATTAGCCATTTTAGGGTTGGGCATAACAAACCCTAGAAATAAAAGAAACAAAACTCTCCTCCTTATAAAATTAGTGCGATGCTCAAGATATATAAAACGTGGAATTTTTCCCGTGTTAAATAATTTCAGTTTTAGGTCCAATAATAAAAAAGCGAAATAAAAAAAATGTTATTGAACAAACTTGTACCTCTGTCGTGGTGGGCGTTAGATGGAAGTTAAGTTGGATTAATTCAACGCCTCCGTCGGATGCGGAAATCTGTTCCATTGCGTCGTTTAAATTTTTTTATGGCTTTCGAGGCGAAAATAAAAAAGTTCGCGTGGTCACCCGCGCGGTGGATGTGAAATTCCTTTATTTTGAACGTAAGTTTAACTAATTTTCTTACGTTATGTTGACGTTACCAGTGTTGTTACGTAGACAAGATATTGATCGCTCACAGCGCTCCGTTATTCTAGAATAATTAATTTTGATATATTTTGTATTATCATTATGATAGAATACAAATTAGCAGAGTATTATACATATTTAAAGCTCGCTTATACACCCTGTTGACGTCACGTTACCATGTCTCCATCACATATTTTCGTGACGCTTCCTATACCTAATTAAGACGTAATGCGTTAAAAATTTTATTTTAAAACCTGAGCCCATTAAAAACAATGATCATCATATATATTAATACGCTAAGGTTTTAAGATGTTACTCTCCCTTTTTAGAAAAAACCTCACAACTAATCCACATAAATTATATATCATTTTATAGATAATTGCTTGCTCTACCGGCATCCACAACTAAAAAATTTATTATTGCTATTGTTTTTGCAAATTAATTAATTATTAAAATTATATACACAAAACAGCAATGCTGCCATCTAACGGCTCAACGTCAATACGATTGACGGTCGGTAAAATTTTTGTTTAATTTCAAATCCACTCACGTATAAATAAAGTGGCGCTTTAGCTCAACGCTTTTGATACTTGCGCCTCTATATGTCAATTTTAGTAAAATATTTGTTTGATCTGTCATCTGAGCTTCATAATGGAATAAATAATAATGCGAAGACTTCGCACGGGTTACGCTAGTATCTTATTATTTTTGAAGTTCCGTAGACTAAGAGGAAAAACGGAACCATTCTAAGGTCACTCACGCGTCCATCTGCTCGTCTGTCATAGCCGATTTTTTCATAAATTCAGCGACGATGGAACTTAACATTTGGCTTAGTAATAAAACTTATTATTTGGTATAGGTTAACTTTCTTTAAATATTCATGTAAGAATTAAAAAAATGGTAAATAAAAGCTGAATAAAAGGTAAAATAAAAGGTAAATATGAAATTAAAAAATTCAACAATTTTTTAATTTCATATTTAAAAAGATATTCTGAAAAATTGGCGAAAAGAGGGCATCCCCACCCCTTATTTCTGAAACTACTGAACTAAAATCATTTGACAAAATGCGACAGGAATGGAGGAAAATGTGACAGGAAGACTATAACCATTGTTCTATTTCTTGTTGTTTTTAAAAAATGCACCATCATTTTGCGCCTGTCAAATATACACGGTGTCCGGGAAAAAAAATTTGGACAAAGAAAGACATTATTCCTTGACTGCAAAATAGTTAATCGTCGTTAAAATAAAATTGAAAAGATGACTTTTTACAGAAAAATGAAAATAATATTCATAATTGTCATCCCTTTTCGTACACACGGTACTTGCGTACATTGCTCAGTGCCGTTCGGTGGAATAACCCGCGTAAATCTGCGAGGATACGCCACTGCGTATACCGTATCCCGGGCAATTATTGGGTGTGTTAAAAAAGAATTAAGTGTAATATTTTTTTTGCACTCAATTAGAAAAAGGGTGCGTTTTACGTTTTATTTCAACGACAATTTATTCCTATATAGCCAACGAATAGCGTCTTTCTTTGTCCGACATCTGTTCCCGGACACCCTGTAACATATAAACGCTTAGACAAATTAGTATTCGTAACTAATTTAATAGAATACTACACACACATAGACATTTATAAGTATATAAATATATACGGAACCATCGTAATGAGAGTTATATTCGTACTCGACAGGTTTTGGTTGCCCATTTAGTATCGCCTTTGTCCGCCTGCCGCCGTAGAGAGATCACCTCGGGCGTGTCCTGTTCAAATAGGAATATACAAAGGTCAACGCACGCCGGTGCGAATATGAGTTGCGAGTCGCTCAGCGCTCGCCATCGGGGACAGACCTCGCCGAAGAGATTCAGTGCGGTCGTAGCTGCTTCGCGGCGGCGAGCGACGAGGCTTTATAGATTGAGATGTATACGCACATTTAAATGTGCGCGTTACATAATCTTCACTGGGCACGATTTGAGCGGGTCTCCTTCTTTTTATACCACTACCACGGCGTTCGCGATAGACGACGATGTGGGGGGTGCGAGTGAGACGGCATGCGTAGTACGACAGGGCGTTCGTAACGTTTTATCAATTTTATACTAGTAATTCATTATGAGCGTTTCGGATAAACTGACAGGAATGAGACTTTTAAACGTATTTCTTCCGTTCGACGTAAAATGATATCACGGTTATAAAGTTGTTGCAAGTAGCAATAGAAATTATTTTAAAAGAAAAATCGATTATCACTTATTTACTTATTGAACACTTTATGTCTAACCTA
The DNA here is from genome assembly GCA_039881145.1 of Druceiella hillmani. Classification (NCBI taxonomy): domain Eukaryota; kingdom Metazoa; phylum Arthropoda; class Insecta; order Lepidoptera; family Hepialidae; genus Druceiella; species Druceiella hillmani. Next base: position 4,845,930 of record JAYKKI010000030.1, on the reverse strand, counting down.
AAGATTTACCTAAAGCGTTGAGCGTGAGGAACAACATTAGAACAAATGGTTACAAAATTTAAAAACAATCTCTACACATAATATAATTGCAACAGAGTAAATTCTATTCATGGAAAATATTTTGAAAAGAACGATTGTTTTAATACACCGACAATAGAAGCTGAAAAACTTTCTTTTAGAATTTTCGTGTTTGTGTTCTTTTGTGCGTCGATCACGCAAAATCTACTGGACGGATTTTGATGAAGTTTGGTATGGTAATAGTTTACAATCAAATGCGAGAAAAAATTGTTTTTTTCTTATTCCAAATTTCACGAGAGTGAAACCGTGAGGCACAGCTGGATATGAATAGGATAGAAAAGTAGCATACTTCAATTAAAAGGGACGTCGCCCTAACTAGCGAACAGTCTTGTACCACTAAGCAACTCTTAACTCTTGAATCGATCAGCGGAGCAGAAAAAATGTCACGACTAAGTGCATCTCGTAATATTGTGTTAAACAACGTGTTAAACGAAAGTGCACGAAAGATAGGTGAACGCTGCAGGATGTTCGTGCATACTTTGGGTAGGTAAAATAAATTATGACATCCTCCTTTCATGTACATAAGGAGCCATTAAACTCAGGATTGAGAGGTTATCAACATATCGATTTAATGATTTAAAAATAATGTATGATCAAAAGCAATTTCCGTCGGAGTTGTAGGGAATTACATCCGACCATGTCCTTTACAAAACCTGTAGGCAATAAATAAGGGTAATTTTATACACACATTTTATAATATGAAGGCCTATTGAACTTTTAAGATATTTTCTTCAGCACGAGGATATAAGTAGCTTCATACGGAGACCAGATGGCAGCCTTCGTTTCAGGAATACTACGGACTAAAATGTTGAATGAACTAATGATACATTCAATATCATGAGAATCGTGGGAATACCGTATGAAAAATTCTAGTACCTTGTAGGCTTTCTGATTATTCATTTGCTGTAGTGAAAATCGACTAAAGAATCGGGCAAGTATTTCGAGAATACAGTGGTACAATACTCAATTGACACAATAGCAAATTCTGCTAAGCAAAATCTTTTATCCTTGCGAGACAAGCTTCATTCTTTATATAAGATCGTACACGCATGGTTTATGTAAATGATAAATAAGCCTAATCCTCAGTGATATTCTTCGACATAGGAAGACATCTGTTCTAACAAAGATTTCCGATCGATTCACATTAACTCACAGGATGATTATAATAAGATGAATCGAATTCAAGTATACAAAAAGCGCATTAACCGTTTCCAGCAAATTATTGAATCTAAATTTCCTTGATCTAATTTCTGACACACTTTAATTCCTTGTCTAATTTTCTGACACACTTTCGCCATTTGTTTCAAATGTGTCAAACCATATTCAATTATAGTACTGGGTCCCATATAATCGCTTTATCCAAAACACTGCTAAATTACATTGCGCATTAAGTAACACTTTTTTCAAAGGTTTTTCGGAGAATTATATCGGTAATAATGACTCGATTTATCATGCGTTGGTTTTCATTTCATAACAATAATACTCACGCCGCACATCTGTCACTTAAGAACACTTTCGGCAATGGTTAATTTTCTTTAGAATGACTAACTTTCTTTTTCATTCTAAGAAATACTGGCTGGATCCCATATAATCGCTTTATCCAAAACACTGCTAAATTACATTCCGCATTAAGCAACACTTTTTTCAAAGGTTTCTCGGAGAATGATATCGGTAATAATGACTGGATATTATGTGCTAGTTTTCAATTCACAGAAATAATACTAACGCCGCACATCTGTCACCTGAGAACACTTTCGACAATAGCTACCTTTCTTTAGGGCCCATTCTAAGAAATAACAATAATGATTTTGTTTAATGCCTGCTCCAAAGAATAATATTAGTCAATTTATTGATAGTTGATATACAGACGTTCTGATTTATTTCCTGGCTTATTTAATTTTGTGGAGTCGCACCATGTCACAAAAAGAGGAAAATTGTACATATCGTAGTCGGAGAGTGCTACAACAAAATAAAACGTTGGAAAAAGAATATGAAGGTAGCTATTTCTCTAGTTACTGATTTGTACGAAACAATTTCCTGTACTGAATTTTTAGAGATTTTATAATACCGTTGGTTTTCAATGTTCTTATTTGATTTATGCACTTTTTTCGTTTTATTGTTAAAACGGATTCATATGTACATAACATAAGAGTAATTTATAAAATTAAAAGAATTATCGGTTGTAACGATTCAATTGACGTGTCTCTTTAATTTCATTATAATCAATCCCGATTGTGACCAATTATAAAGTAGTCCCAGTAAGAATAACGTGGTACCATTGTATGCACTCTTGGCTTCAGTAAGTTCTCACGAGCTCATTGATTTACGCGGCGATGTGCCGAATCTTGGATCTTTTGGATAGCCTTTCCGATTATAATTAAATTCAAATTTAAATAAAAATCGACGTAATTTTTTAATTAAATGATTAAAAAACGATTTCTATGATTTCAGTTTACCTTTGAAACAACCTGTTTATGCCCTATTTAAAGTATTTTTTTAAAGATACCGTATTAATTATCTTGATATTTTCAGTATTCACCATCTTATAAACTAGTCGTATCTACGAATTCATACGTGAGTAATTAAGAAAATCATTTTTAAAATTTTTTATTTTTCTCTTATATATTACTCCTGGGTATATAAAATTATCATACCAATATTCTTCAAAATCCGTCCAGTAGATTTTATGTGATACCCGCGTTGCTCCTGTGTATATAATATTACCATACCAATTTATATACCCGCTCAAATTAATTTACAGACATATAGATAAAAATTATAAAAAAAGTATTTCTGGCTTCTACTATTCTTCTGTACCCTAAGTCAATCGTTCTTTTTAAAATATTTTCAATGTACAGAATTCACCCTGTTACAGTTTTATTGTATGTATAGACTAGCGAACAGCCTAGGCTTCCCAAAAGTTTTTCACGCATTAATGCGTTCCAAGCCATGGCTTTTAACGTTAGAAAACTATGGTATATGACCTATGGAATGGAATATGGAAATATGACCTATATAATTTGAGGAAGATTATTATACAGTCTATAATTTGATAATGATTAAGGCAGTTTTGCACCATAAGTTATTAGTTGAAATATTGTGTTTTTATAAACAGTAAAACAATTATGGATATTACGTAATATATTAGCTGTTACGGACTTATTGCAAACATTTTTGAAGCAAAGCTTCTAAACAGACGTTGGGTATGGGGACCTAATTGAGAAAAAGTAAAAAGTCAGAAACGAACGCGGTGATGAAACGCTCCTTATTAGCTGGATAGCGCGTATTGGTGCTCACATGAGTGAGAAAATATAAAAGACAGCGCTGACGCTTACCCATTTTCGTTCTCTATAAATATATATATATATATATATATATATATATATATATATATATATATATACGTGTGTGTGTGTGTCTGTTTGTATATAGCTGTCCCAACGAGAGAATGTGTGTGCCTGGTACTACACACATGCGCATGTAGTAGGAGAAAGAAACCATTCTCTCACATGGACAGTTATCCGGTATACTTAACCTGTTTATGCATTTTTTTTAAGTGTTTTTTTTATTGTATGATGGATAATTCGGAAATTATTTGTAAAAATGTCTATTATTTATTGCTATATCGATATTTTTTTAAGTGTTTTTTTTATTGTATGATGGATAATTCGGAAATTATTTGTAAAAATGTCTATTATTTATTGCTATATCGATATTATATTAATTGACAATCAAAAATTGGCGCTACGCTTCTGGCAGATGTCCCACGACACCTCGCATCTTTTTATAACAATAATTCTACTGTAATTTTTTTCATGTATCTAATAAATTAAGCAGCATATCTCAAGATACCTCTCCGACGAATTCTCGTTTCCGACTTCATAGAGGTACATGGCCGCAGGTCAGGTAATTTTCATAAAACATTCATTAATTATACAATTTAAACCTTCTTTGTAAATAAATCTATCCACTAATTAAAACTGCAGTAAAATCGGTTCAGTAATTACTGAGAAAATCGCTTACATACAAAATAGACAGACGCACGTGGGAGACTTTATTTTATAATATGTATTGAAGACTAAAGCGCTTCAAGATAAATAAAATAACTTAGGTCTGAAGTAAGGCAAAAGGTGGTGAGTGTGCGGTATAGTGGATTTTTAGCAACGACGAATGAAGATTTAGTAAGAATAAAGACGAAGTAAATATTAAAAAAAAATAATTTGACGTGATTTTTATTGCAATGCCAAATGAAGATCGAGACATATGAACGCATATATTTCACGGAAACAAAGATAGTCTGTGACGGCATCGATATTATTATAACGCATGTTTTAACGCTTTAATTGCTACCAGTGATTACGAAAGAAAAAGGGGCCTCATAAGGTCACGGTACTGAATATTAATAACAAAAATTAATGCAAAGCCTCGGGACACGCGGCGTCTTAGAAATTTATTTGCCGACAACGGCCAAATTTGGAAATAAATTAAGGCTGACGTACTTCGCAAACGCCCAGTAAGTGCGAGCGGTACGTCGATAGCGCGAGCGAACGGGATAACCGCATGTATCCTATTACGTTCCCGTTTCGCCGAGTGCGATGAGCTCATGCGGGCGAGACGGCCCACCGAAGAGCGAAACGGCGAACCGTCCGAGGGGTGTGAGGCTGGTTACCCGCGTACGTTGGAACGAGACGGGAGCGCGTACGCGAGTGAGACGCGAGTATTTTTGCGACTGGGCGGTTTTAGGGTGCGTCCGACGCTGCGTGGGTGTACCGTTGCAACAAGTCGATTTTCCGGAATTGTTTCTGGCGTATTTTTAACCGGAACGGCGGCCCCGCGTACTACGCTGTGCGCATACGTTTTCAATAAAGCGATCGCGCTTGCAGCGGCCGGGGATGCGCTTTTAGAGGAACTATGGCGACCTTTCCTTTTGTACGAAGGAGTCTTTGAAGATGGCTAGAAGACGTTATGACGACGGTTAATGGCGCTATTCAAAGCTGCATTAAATGCAACTCTGTTAAATTTAAATTACTATTAAATCAGGCTGTTAACGTGTAGGTAGGGGCAGGCTCATTTTTCCTTCTTGTTTTTCCAAAGTTTCCACTGAAATAACATATATGTATATTTGTATATATGCATATTTTTATTTTCATTCCATTCCGGCATATAAAACTATCGGTGGAACACCACGTCTTGTGTTTCTTTGTTGTACATTTCGCTCGATTCCTTCACTGACATAAGAGAGAGTTAACAGAGGCTCCATTCTACTGAAAGCTTTCATAATTTTTTTTATATTTTTCGAGAATCGAAAGAAGCTTTCAATATCTTTCTAGCTATTATTTTTAGAATATAGCGACTCGATATGTGAAATATAAAAATTAAGTTAAAACGAATGGTTATATTAATAGGATCTTTAAGTTAGAAAGCGATGTGCTTTTAATTGCCAGAGTAAAAGACTTGGTAGAGTAATAATTGTGGAGTAAACAATTTTAAATGGAGCAATGGATGCTTAGTGAAGTGTGCCGATCGATCAATGATTCGCGCCGTGCTTATATGCCAGACTCCTGGACATTCTCAATTTCCAGGTGTCTGGCATCGTATTGCGAATTCTCCATACGTTCGTGTATCATAGCTTTAGGCATAGTTCAGTAAAACGATTTAATATAGTTTTGCATTAAATAGTACCGACGCATAGAAAAAGGTCATTAGTTTATTAACTTCAACTGCATCTTAATAGCGTCACTTGACGTCTCGGCCGAGAAAAGACGAGAATAAAGACCTTATACGGAATAAGACGGATTAAAAAGTGATTATGCTTCAGTGCGGGCCAGTAGGCTGGGCCATTGTCGGTCGAGACTCTCTAGTGTCGGAGCGTGACAAAAATTGAAACAAAAGTGAATGGCAGAGCGGCGAGGCGGGCCGATCGATGGGCGGGCGGCGACGCGCGCAGGCGCGAAGGCCGCCGCCGCGGCCGGCGCCGCGCCCGGCCAGTCGCGGGGCGCGCGCCCCAGCCGCCGGCCGCCTGCTATATTGTCCTGTCACAGCAGTACCGCGCCAGCTACTGCTGCGCCGGGACATGACAGCAGTCGCCGCGCACCTCACACGCGCGCCCACATCGATCGGCGGCGCCACCGCGCCGCCACGCGCGCTCCGACTCCCGGCCGACGAAGATATTCCGATCCGGCGAAGATACTCCGATCTGGCGAAGATACTGCGATACTTTCGGAGAAGATTATTGTACTACTGTGTCTTGGCTTATACTCGTATTGCATTTGATGTTTCATTGTTCAATCGATACATACTTTAAAAATTATTATAAATGGCGTTAATTTTCGGTAAACACAGGTTTAAATACCACCTCTCGTGACCGTTCCGCTTAATTGTGCTAATAATGCAGTTCGGCATTAATTATATTAAATTCGAAGTCTCTTCTACTTGTGATATCCATACAAATACACATAACTTGCTTATTTAAAAACGGCGTACGTTAAAAATTATTATAAATGGCTTTAATTTTCTTTAAACACCGATTTAAATACCGCCCCTCGTGACCTTTTCGGTTCACTGTGCTAATAATGCAGTTAGGCATAAATTATATTAAATTCAAAGTCTTTTTCACTCAAATACACATAACTTGCTTATTTAAATAAGAACAAAATTATTTCAGCCGCATCATAAACGCTTCATTATTTTAAAAACGTGTCTCGCACGATTGCTTTCTCATTGCGCTACGCTTGTACAATGCACGTTAAAATTAATTCGATAAATCGATATGTTTTGTTCAACATTACAGTATTCCGATTAAAAGAGCATTCTTTTAATTCAATTTAATTCAAACCGCACTAAATTGAAGCGAAATTCCAAGTAAATCTAAAAAAAAGAATTTTAAATTATATTTCGTTCGTAATCTTTTCATTATTTGAAAAGTAATTTTTCGAGGTAAATTCGCGTTAATCGGCATTTGCACATTATATGGAACTATTGTGTTATTTGTTCTAAAAATATAGAAATTAAAATTTAATAACACAAATATAACATCTCGGCAGAATGTAAAATTATAACCAACCTTATTTTCGGCGTTAATTCTTTAATAAAAAGATTACATTTTTAATACGTTAATTCTTTAATAAAAATTAGATATAACAAATGTCTCTTTAATAAAAAAATTACATTTAACTATATAGAATCTCCAGTTTTAAACAATTTACTATACGCGTTGTGTTGCATTTAATTATAAGTACAACCACAATTGTATTGTATCACTTCTAATCAACATAATTTTTTTTGTGCATTTATAAAATTTATAGATAGTCAATATTATATAAAACAACGTAAAGTTATTTTTTCGTAAAGAACAAAAAACGTAAAATTACTTGTTCGACTCCATAACAGGATCGGTGCACACAGGTTTATTAAACTTGTTACAAAATAATTCAATTAATTAACATCATTTTCAATCAAACTTCTATTCAAGTCCGAATACAGGCTATGTGATAAAATTAATTAATCTGAGTTATTTTTTTTTAAATTAAATAACCAAATAAGCATTCTGAATCGACTGAATGGTTATAATTATAAATAACATTCATCAATTTAAACGCAAATAATTTAACATGTGATTCTTTGCAAAAATTCGTTAAAAGCAAAATGATCGATAAAGATATTAAAACGTTTTTTAAATTACAATGAAATTAATAACTTTGTTGTTTCACAGAGTCGAGAGTTGAAGCAGTTGTTTTTTTTTGTATCATTGAATATTTTTTCTGTATTTGATTAAGCCGTGTCAATTTAATTTCAGATTTCAATAGGACTATAAAACAATGTATTTGTGAATTCAATGTATTATCTTCTTTAAATTTTCTTAGGTATTCCGGCAAGTGGACAAAATTCAACAATACATTTAACATTTGTATTTATTTTATCAACATTATTATGTTTTTTTTTTATCCATAAACATTTTTATATTTTCGTTATTGATAAGAATCAAGAGAAAAGGGTATGCTGTTTCCCGCATCTGCTGTCACAAAGATAATTCTTAGTTTCAGAAAAAAAAACAATTTAAACAACATTTTAAATTTTCATGATGTATATTATTTTGTTTTTTTTTAAATTTTGAATTTTTCAGATTGTTTCGTTGCGGTAGAGGCGATTGGCTATAGAGTTACTCGACTTCGTTTATAATTTTTTAAGAATGCTGATATTTTAGCGTTGCAGTTGCAAATAAAACTTTGTTGCTTTCAGAGGACAACATAATGAATTGGAATAATTTTTAAAAAAGGGGTTTTAACCACTTTTTATATTGTTACTTTTTCTAGGTATTCAAACTCATAAATAGTGAGATTTCTCATCTCTTCGGAATACAGGAAACGAGCCTGCAAGGAAAAGTTTCGTACGAGGATTTTTGTAGCACAAGCGACGAAGAATGTGGAAGAAAATTTAACGTGATTCATTAATGTGGGTGATTCAGAGTCGTTAGATGTACACTAGAAGACGAAATGAAATAGAGGTTAAAAGAAGACGTGAATTCTTAAGTTTATTTATTGCAAGCGTGTTGTTTTGTTCAACTTTGCGAGTTTTCGAATGAAAGAAATACTAAATGTTTTTAATAATTACCTTGTTTCTCTCGGCACCTTTTCGTAATGTGATATTCCACGTGATCTACCCATCTACTTATCTACTTTTCAGCTTCACTACGGCGTATCTTTTCCAGCTCGGTACGGCAACACCTTTCAGTTCCACTACGGTGATACATATTTCAGCTACACTACGGTAATACTTCTTTCAGCTTCATTACGGTGATTCATCTTTCAACTGTACTACGGTAATACATGTTTCGGGTATATTACGGTAATACTCCTTTCAGTTCCGCTATGGAGTACCTTTTTCAGCTCACTTCGTCAATACATTTCAGTTCTACTACGGTAATACCTCTTTCAGCTCCTCTGTGGTAATATTTCTTTCAGCTTCACTACGGTAACACATCTTTCAGCTCTTCTACGGTAGTTTCTCTTTCAGCTTCACCGCGGAGATATATCGTTCAGCTCTACTACGGTAATACTTCTTTCAGTTTCTCTGCGATAACATCTCTTTCAGCTCCACTACGATAATACATCTTTCAGCTTTATTACCGTAATAATTTGTTTACCGTAATAACTTCACTCGAGATTCAAGTATTAAGCGATACGATGAGTTCGATTAATTGGTGAATGATAAACATGATCTTCGAAGAAATGGCCAAAGTTGAGTTGGTAAAAGAGACAAGAATGCATATGCATGGAATGAGTATGTTAGAAGATGTGGGTAAATGGTGGCATCCAAGATGACGGAAGGTAACATCTGGAACAGATTGAGGAGGGACAGTGGATCGTTTCCGTCGCGGGCGATGTGGCGCCGGAGGTGACTCGGCACGAATGACGTGGCACGGAGTCGATTGTGGGCCTTTTGACTTCGGACGCCAGAACCCTCACGTGACCGATGCTTTTTTATCTGGCCACTCCACGCTTCGACGCGTTTCAGACTTTGTAAGTCGCGTGTCTTTTGTTTTTAATTAAATAAATAATGTTGTTAACGTTATACCGATCAACCGTTTTATGATATTTGACAAACATACATGCATTAATGCAGCCGATGTATTACTGCTGAAGCGTTTTCTCGATATATTTCAGTTATAACATACATTTTCTAGCCGGACGTAAAGATTTTATAAATGTACTGTTAATTGTAATGTTGTTAGCCAACTACTACATACGGTATAACGCAAAAATTTTTGGACATCTGATATGCCGAAATATTTCAGTAATGTATTTGAAATTAGCAAAATATGCGTTTTCATTTTCTTTCTTCCAATTTTATGAGTACTGTTATTCGCATCAGTGAGTTTTTTCCGGCTGCAAGGCATTGCGCTCTCTCAGCAAAGCATTGAGTTTTTCCAGCTGTGAAAAATTGTGATATCTCAATGAAATTTCACCAAATTTAGAACCGTCAGTCTTGTCCTAATTTCCTTGTCTTTGTACTGTAGAGCTCGTAGAGATGGTAGTTTTGACGTGAAAACTTTGTTAAAAAGGCTTCCACACTAATGTCTCGCCAGAGTGAGGGATAAAACGCTTTTCTTGTCCACTTTCATAACTTTATATCTCGTGATACAAGGGTTGTAGCGCAAAGCGGTATATATATTCTGAAAATAGACCGCTGTACGTTGCCTGTTAGTGCGCTTACGTCATCGAGTTGAAAAAAGTATTCGAAATTCACTCTGTGCTACCAAATAATTAGTCATAACTCCGCAACGGAAAAGGTTACATGAGTTATTTGTACGTCATCGTGTAGATATTGGGGTGCTCTGAAAATTAAGCTAGGCAGAAAAAAACAAGTTGTCGAGTGAAAAGTTGTGCCGGTTGACAATTTACAAAACCTTCTCAAGTTGCTTGTTTTAGATAATGTCGCGCAATTAGGGAAGTATTCGGCGCCAGAGGCGACCTGGCGGTCCTCGAAAGACATTTTCACGTAAAGAAAATTGCGACCGTGTAGCGATACTACCCGTCCAAAATTTTCTTTTAAACAAATGTGAAAACGTTGTCGACAATGAGAGATAGAGAAAGAATGATTTCATAATCTTCATTACGGTTACGGTGCGGTGAGCACACCGATCGCTCAATTTTTTTTTGGGTGTCATGATTCGTCCATCACGATTCTATACCAGATTTTACTTCAGATTCTACACATTTTAGCATATTAAAATCTTCAATAATTCCGATAGGTTGCCTTACATGGTTTATCGTTTATTATGCTAACATTATTTCCCGCTCCAAGTACGTTGTCTTCCGCTGGCCACCACGGTCCACGGCGACGGAGCCTGATAGATGGCCGTTAGGTGACATTACACGCCAGTTTCTATGTTTCGCCAGCCTTCGAATAATATCGTAATAATGTATGTCGTCTTCGTGGTGTGTTGGGTTGATCACAAGGCATACGGTTTTACCGGCGCAGTGCACAACGGGGAGACGGGTTCGATTCACGATCTCTCGTTGAGCAGGGCTGGACTAGTGTTCTGGTCGACTGTAAGAGATTGCTTTAGTCGCACTAAGTCCGCCACATGTATCGATTAAAGTACTTAAAGAAATAAATATCGGGAAAGCGACCAGCTCATCTTCAGCCAAGTTCGAAAATTGAAGCTGTTACGTACTTAGGTATACGTACGAGCTCCGCCACCGCACGCAGAAAACATAAACATGGGAAGTAGTGCTTTATATATATCGTATTACGTTAATATTACAATTTATAACCGAATATATTAACATTATTTTTTATATTTATAGGCATAGTATTTAGGGAATCCGTTCATTTTGAGTTTAACCGTCCTCGCGTTTCGTCCTCAAAAAACCTGTCAAGGACGAATGAAACTCGCACTACGAGGGTCTCGCACACGTTTAGGCTTTATATGCATATATTTAATGGTAAATAATATCTACTTTTTTATTTAATGGTACATAATATCTATTTTTATTATTTAGGATATTTTTATTTTTACAACGCAAATATATTGGTAACTATATCTCTCACACATTTCATAAAAATTTCACGTTGAATTAGAAATAATTGATTTTCGGATTTCTTTCTTTACTTGTGTTATAGGACCTCATATCATGTCCACTTTCAAGATTGTAGGTCGACCAGAAGTACCCTTTAGGTTTTGATGACGATTTAAATAACAAAAATATACTTTAAAGGGCCATATATTTGTATTGCGTGAACCAAAAATGCGGACATTTTTATAGAAATGTAAAGATATAGGTCTCAGTACACTATATTAATTGCAACTTGCCTCTGAGAAAAATTTTGACAGACAGACGGAGGGACAGACGAACAACAAAGCGTTTCTATAAAGGTTCGGTTCTTTTTTTTATTTTTAGGAACAGAAAGCTAAAAAAGAGTCCGTTAAAATAAGAGTAATCCCGTTGTGATACCTGCGAGTTAATATAAAATATATTAACAATATAAAATATATTAACAATATAAAATATATTAACAATATAAAATATATTAATTATATAACTATGGCCAATTTAAAGAAAAATTCTTTGAACGGTGTCTGAGAAAAATAACTGATAAACCGATAGATGAACGGGATTATGAGATCTAATAAAGGTCTCCTTTTATTCCTTTAAAGGTACAGGTTACCCTATAAAACAATAACATTCTTCTGGGCACCCATCGTAAAATATTAGTATAATATAAAACTTTCATGATACCTATGCCTTTATATTCTAGATTTACGTGTTACATGTACACACACACACTTACATATATATATATATATATATATATATATATATATATATATATAAATCCCTCCGGAATAAATATACCCTATACTATGGTTAAAAGTGTATTAAAATTAATCTAGTAAAATTCGAGGTATAAACGAACAAACAGACAGACAGATAGGCAGATCGACAGGCGTTACGTTTCGTAATATATAAGGATGTACGAGTATCTACGTTCGCGGAGCAAAAGAAGTGCCTAACTTTGTACGGAGCTTTCGCAGTTCTAGTCCCATTCGTACTTTCCAGCTTTATTTTCAAATAAGATCGCTACAATAATTTAATAATTTTTAATTTTTAAGCTATTGCTAGTTTTGCTCAATCCGCCATTACCCCATCGATAACAAAGCACAATCAAGGCTATAATATAAAATTGTCCGGGGGTCTTTGTTTATTGAATAATTAAAATAAAAAATGAATCCGAAATGAAAAAATGATCCGGGGATCGCGTAGAAGCCAAAACAATTTTGTGTTTAAAATTTTCTTAATGTGTGTTTATCTTTTTATAATTAAAAAACTTTTAAAAGCTCATTACCTGTCGGCGGCAAACCTTGCAATTTTATTAAAATTAAATTAGAGCTTTGAAATTTTGCAAACTTACGTAATTATGGCGGCAATACAGTACATATGGATATAATCGAATACTGATATTGTGCTAATATGATGATTGAAGGGGGAATTGGTTACCTGTCCGCGGCAAACCTTACAATCGATATTTCGTCTAATTCTAATTAAACTAGAGCTTTGAAATTTTGCAAACTTACGTAATTATGGCGGCAATACAGTAAATATGCATATAATCAAATACTGATATTGTGCTAATATGGTGATTGAAGAGGGAGTTGGTTACCTGTCCGCGGCAAACCTTGCGATCGATATTATGACTAATTCTAATTAAATTAGAGCTTTGAAATTTTGCAAACTTACGTAATTCTGACGGCAATACAGTAAATATGGATATAATGAAATACTGATATTGTGCTAATACAATGATGGAGGAGCTAATATAATGATGAATTGAAACATCATAAAACAATTACAATTCTCAATCTTCCCCTCCTTTTATGACCCGTTTCCCACTTTCATTTATTTATATATTTATAACATAGTCTCTCGATTCTTCAGGAAGCGGTAATGACAGCGGTCATCTCCGTAAGCTGATCACCGACCTATAAACCTTCTCTAAACTAAAACTCATCGAACTGAACGAATATTTCCCTTTCCAAAGTGGCCACGAACCTTTAAAAAACGTCACATTAATTCCTTTCCAAGAAGAAGGCGACCGACTTTTCACCGATTAATAGCTTAAATCAAGTTGCGTGTACCACCGACTAAATTTTGTACCGACTCCGTTAGTGAGTGTTCAGAACCATTAAAATTCGTCATATAAATTCTCTTCCGTTAGTCTATCGCAACCTTATATTTTTACATTTTGTGGGTGGTGAATCGGCAGCTAACTGACGATTTTTGCGGAAGAAGGCGACTGACTTTCCACCGATTAATTGGTCAAATCAAGATGCGTGTACCACCTCTGTTTCTACTGACTCCATTAGTGCGTGTTGTGCAGTGCGTTTTATCCCTCTCTACGTTAGCCAGTTTTAGCTCATGATATTTGGATCGGCAAGAGTCGGCCAGAGTGACTTTCATTTTATACATCGCATGTTAGTTTTAAAGTCTTCGACTATTTTCGGCCCAATTATTGTCGGAAGGCTTATTTGTAAGAAAGGATTCATTTAGATACTTCAGATGAGGATATAGTAATTTTTTTACGATGTACATTTTCATAGACACACAACAGTTCAACGAAAACTTGTTTGGAGTAAAGTATCATTGAAAAGGTTTTTCAAAATGAAACTAATTTTGGAGGCTGAAATTTGTTCGCCAGCTTTTTTTCTCATTTTTTCATTCAAAGTGCGACGTTAATGTGTACCATCTTTGTTTTTTTAATCGAGGATTCGAAAACCCGACAAAAATTCTCATACTTTGATTAGAATTTTCAATTTAAAATATTTCACATAAATTGCATAATAAATTTTCAGACACAGACAGCTTTCCGTAACTGGGACATACAGCTTTCCATAACTGAGACAGATAGCTTTCCGTAACTGGGACAGACAGCTTTCCGTAACTGGGAAATACAGCTTTCCATAACTGAGACAGTTTTCCGTAACTGGGACATACAGCTTCCGTAACTGAGACAGATAGCTGTCCGTAACTGGGACATGCACCTTTCCATAACTGAGATAGATAGCTTTCCGTAACTGGGATATACAGCTTTCCATAACTGAGACAGGTAGCTTTCCGTAACTGAAACAAACAGCTTTCCGTAACTAAGATAAACAGCTTCCCGTAACTGAAACAAACAGCTTTCCGTAACTAAGATAAACAGCTTCCCGTAACTGAAACAAACAGCTTTCCGAAACTAAGATAAACAGCTTCCCGTAACTGAAACAAACAGCTTTCCGTAACTAAGATAAACAGCTTCCCGTAACTGAAACAAACAGCTTTCCGAAACTAAGATAAACAGCTTCCCGTAACTGAAACAAACAGCTTTCCGAAACTAAGATAAACAGCTTCCCGTAACTGAGACGGACAGCTTTCCCTTCTAACAGTCATTTCACTGTCTTTTTTATATAAATTTTTTTCCAACTATAATTCCACGGATGTTAAATGCGGCCATGTATTTTTCGACGTCTCGACTGCCAACCGTAACTCAATCGCGGTAAACACTTGAAATCCTTTTTGCGACGCTGTCCAATTCTGCCAGATACGCTTTTATGGAGTCGATGTGTTAAAAAATAAATAAATAAGAATCATTTTGCCACATGTATCAAGTGTCACTTATTCTGTATCATGCCGGAAAAGAAAAAATAGCGAAATATTTGTTTCACTGTTTTAAATCACATAAATGTTACATTGTGTTGTATATTATAGTTTAGGAAATATTTTTAGGGTTCCATGACTCAAAAAATTAAATTATTAACAAAAAAACTAAAAAAATACGCTTTGTAGCAATCCGACCAAAAAAATATTATTTAGATATAAATATTTTGGTCAAGAGCCAAAGATGTCTTACAACTCGGTATAACTAACATTTACGACTGATATCAAGCACCGCACGTTTTTCTTTATTCCAATCTATTTATTTTAAGCTGATTAAAAAAAATTAAGTTATGCCGAGTTGTGAGACATCCTTTCGCTCTGCATCAAAATTTTTATATTTAAAGATTATTTTTTATAGTGTATTGCTACAAAAACGCGTTTATTTTAGTTTTTTAAACTATAATTTTATTTCCTAAAGTTTTAGTTATGAGGTTATTGTTCTTGATATGTGTGCAATATTTTAAATAATTTGGACGTCTGGAAGTGGATGAAAATTTACGTACAGACATACATACATACAAGTGAAGCTAATATATAACGTGTTAAAAAGAAACCCTTGTAAGAACGCTCATGTGTCCGTCGCCAGTGTTGTCGATTCCAAAGTTACTTTTTGAGGATTAGTATAGGAATTTCTTTTTTTTTCTTGGAAATCGTTCGAGAAACAGACTATAACCTAAGCATAGGGCACATACACAGTGACTTACTCTTGCAAATGAGAGCATCAATAAAAAACCAAAATTATAAAAACACCAAAAACAAAAAATAACAAAAAATATGCCTTCCGACACAAGATCAGGCGAGTTAGTTAACTAATAAGTTACTACGTTTTCACGTATTTCTCCAAAAAATTCGGATTACGTGTGAGATGTTTTCCAAACTTTGAGTATAATTGTCAATTTTACGAATTAATCATGCGATAGTTGATGGCAGTTTTGGGAACCTTCACCTCTTCAAGTCCTGTTGAAAGGCTGCGTATAAGGTACTATCTCGTTTGGTGCAAATAACTGCCAACTTTTAATATTGTGTATACTTTTAATATGCCCTTTAATTTAGCAATCTTGGTGATAATTTAGCGTCTTGATGAGTTGTCATCTGTTACAGTTAGATTAATCGAGAAAAAATTTACGCGAGACTTCAGACAAATTTTTGCTAGTGAATATAGTTAACTTTGGACGCATCGCGGTTTTCAGTCAGAGCTGACAGACATCAGGAAACGGACATAAGGATTAGGCCGCGTCGCGGCGTACCCGGTCTTCGTACGTCGTTCGGTCCGGTTTGGCGGGCGGGCGACGCGTCTAGACGCGGGTAGACAGGGCGCGCCGGCCGCACCCCGCCGCGACGAGCGCGACCCTCGGCCCGCGGGTGGTTGCGCGCGGTGTAAATTACTGGGCGTGGCGCGGTCGCTATGTCGTTTCGCTTCCCGTGAATCCAATATGCGTCCATTCGGTATTTGACGCGCCCAGGGTCGGCCGAGAGGCGCGGGCCTATGTAGGTAAGTGGGCTTACCTACGCAAATTTTGTTGCCTTTCGTCACGTCAGCCTGGCGCTCGAACGGTATGATCGCACCGTCAGCGCTCTTTTGCATCGGCTCTTTTGTACGGCTGAAAACAAGAGGCTTAGAGCTGGATTCGAATAAAAATGTTGAAACAGTCTTATTCGTCGAAGTTCGCACTGAAAACTTTTAAGACGTTCAGCCGTTAAATGCGGCATTGTAAGCTTTTGTGCGTCGGTGGTTCATTTTTATTTAGTAATGTAACATACATTAGCAACTTCAAAATTAATTGACCAATTTGCATTTCATATATCAAGCTACTCAGTTTAAAAACCAAACAAGATTGAAATTGACACCAATCATAAAAAGTCGTTAATTGGGTCGCAATGTGGGTTATATGAATCCCAGGGCTGATGTCGACTTGCTGGCGTTCCACGTCAGCGGGAAAATGATATGTGTGTCCACGTGAGTGGACGCCATTTAGGCAAGTCATCACCAAGATACAGGCGCTCCATATATGGTATAATATACCTAAAAAAGTTTGTGTGTCTATGGTAATAGCGGTACAACTAAACGATTACTTATTTGATATTACATAATATTGTTCGAGAATATGTTTTGTGGTATGATATGTTCATGTGAATTTTACAAGATTTCATTTAGCAGCAATGTAGCATTGTTCAGCGGTGACAGACTCATTTGACGTTAATAAGTTTAGGAAAATTCAATGTTAGGCAGGCAGGTGGCTACGGAAGAAATGGGCAAGTGGTTTATGGGGCAAAAAGTTTGGTTATCTCAGCTCTAAATTTATAATTTAAACGTAACTAAATGGTACAGATATGTCAACGAACTTTGTGTTATTTTCAGAAACGTAGATATAACAAAGTACATTTTCTAGTTTGAGGGTTAGTGTTTTAGGATATAGGGGGTATATTTTCCATTGCGTAATTTCAAAACGATTCACTGAATCAATGGAGACAAAATCTATACTATTAATAAAATTGTAACACAGTGAATTCTGCACATGGAAAATATTTTAAAAACAGTGATTGATTCAGCGTATAAAATTATAATAGAAGCCTAAACACCTGTTTTTTGAATCTTTGTCTGTCTGTCTGTATATTAATTTGTTCGTCGATCATGCGAAATCTATTGGATGGATTTTGATGAAATTTGATAGGGTAATAGTTTATACTCAAGAGCAACATATGACAGAAAAAAAATTCTAATAACTTTACTTATTCCGAATTTCACGTGAGTGAAACCGTAGGGCTGGCACAAAGATAAGGAGCGTCGCCATCCATTAGTAAATTATGATACTGAAAAATTGTTCATATAATAATGTTGCCTTTTTTATATGCAACAAATTATTTTCCCGATTAATATTTGATTTCCTTCAATTTTCTTATTAAGGAAAATATATTGTTAGCCGCCAAGAAAAGCGCAAATTTTTGCTTGCATACAAATATTTTCGAACGTGTAATTTCTAGGGTAACTTTCGATAATTTCCGACAATTTGTCTGGCAGATGATTGGCTTACAATGGAAAGCCAACAGAAAAATAAAATAGTAGACAACCTAATCTGTCAAATAAATTTTAAATTTTAAAAAATGAATCAGTTGATTGAATTTAGATTCTACCAAACGTATTTAAATCACGCTGCAGTCTTTTTATTATTTTAATAACATTAATTCTTTGTATGCTAAATAAAATATTTTTGTATTATGCCAAAGAAGTGTAACTTAAGTTTAACTTAAGCACATATATGTACTACACACACTGTTTTTTTGTTAATTATTTTAAAAATATATCAATATTTCACACTTTTACGTTTCATCTATTTTATTATATAAAAACTAGCGTAGCGAAGTCTTTGCATTATAAATTATTCAACAAAATTTAATAAATCAAAATTGATTGCAGGTATTCAATTCATTTCTAATTTTGCACACTGCTTATTACGTTTTTATTCCATTATGAAGCTCAGATGACAGATCAAACAAATATTTTACTAAAATTGACATATAGAGGCGCAAGTATCAAAAGCATTGAGCTAAAGCGCCACTCTATTTATACGTGAGTGGATTTGAAATTAAACAAAAATTTTACCGACCGTCAATCGTATTGACGTTGAGCCATTAGATGGCAGCATTGCTGTTTTGTGTATATAATTTTAATAATTAATTAATTTGCAAAAACAATAGCAATAATAATTTTTTTAGTTGTGGATGCCGGTAGAGCAAGCAATTATCTATAAAATGATATATAATTTATGTGGATTAGTTGTGAGGTTTTTTCTAAAAAGGGAGAGTAACATCTTAACCTTAGCGTATTAATATATATGATGATGATATAGAAAAAAATATATAACACGTATAATAGGTTGAATTGCTTCTAAGATGGGTCGTATAAAGATAAAGGGTTCTAGATTAGTAGGTTCTAGCGTCGGAAGGTTAGCACCGGCCTCCATACGAAGATTGTGCCGATCACTTAAGTACTCCGTTTTCACCGATTTCGGCGCGAAACAGCAAAACAATGTATTTCGGAGAAAAATATTACATTGAAACGGGTTTGGTATGCGCGCGATTCAATTACTTAATTGGATTGTGTTCGAATAACGTGATCGGCGAGCTATGAATATATTTCAATCGAAATAAGTATGGTACTTCATCATAACTGTGTAGTTCTAATAGCCAGCTTGGTATCGTGATACTATTTAAATAGCAATACGAAAGTCTGCCTAGCTCTTTGCGGCATTCATGCGTGTTTTAGACACTATGAAACTTGAATGGTCATAAATTAAACATGTTATAAAAGGTGACATGGAAAATGGCAGATGTTTTGGGTGGTATTCAAACATGGGGAGATTACGTCAAAACTAACGAGCATATTAAGCAGGAAGCTGCAGACACGAGGTAGATGAGGAATGATGGGAGTGCAGCAGCGAAGATGAGAAACAGAAAATTAAATAAAATGTGTTTTATACCTCTAAATGGTTTCTTAATAATCCTCACTTATTATTGCGTCACAATTTGACACAAATTAAATAAGAATGTCTTAAACGCCCGGGAAACTTTCGATTTCCTATTTAAGGTAGTTAGATCCAAAGTTTTATTGAAAATTATTTTTTTTTCAAAATGTTAATATAACATAATTTTACATTGAGTTAGTTTTTAGACAAATCGCTCGAAGTGTTTTTTTTAAATAAAATTAAAAGTGGGGTGAACGAAATTACATTTCGTGTACTCGTAATGTTGATTGTACTATTTTTGAGAGCGATTTTTAACAAAACTAAACTGTAAATAATTTTTAAACTTTTAAAACAAGTTAGATATTTACTACTTTAATCAGTACCCGGTTAGTACTATGCAAAATATCTAAAACACTTGCCAAAATTTGTCGTCAGTTCTTGGGTTATTATTTGACAACCAACAAATCTGTATTAGAAAAGGCACAGCTGGTTTCGCGAGAGAAAGAAAAAAAAATACTTGACCAAGTATGAGTAGAACTCGCACTACAGGGGTTCCGTACATATTTACGCATTTATGAACATTTAAGAGTATATAGTATTTCTAATAAACTATTAACAAATATAAATTTTTCACAATGTAAATATGTTGCTTACTATATCTTTCACAGGCATAAATCTTGGTGCATATTTAAAAAAAATATATAATCTAGGATAATTTCTGTAGATTTCCTGCAAGCTTTTCTAGTCAAATTTTGTCAATCCAGTCTTTTTCATGATTTTTGGTTCAGTAGTTTCGAAATTAAGGGGGGGGGGAGGTTAAAATAATGATTTTTTCTTTTCTGCATAACAAGCTCTTTCAAATGATACATTACACGATATACAAATTTTTTTTAATAATTTATTTACACTCCCCCTTTAATTCTTTAATTTTTTCGTTTCAAAACAAAGTTCTTAAAATTTAATTTTTGAGCAATAAATCCCTTCTCACGTGAACTGAGATTTTGTATATACAATAGCTGCCCGGTCCCGGCTCTGCGCTCGGTTAAGAAATGGAGCTTAACTACAGTTCGCATTAATCCATTTTTATGAAATAATTATAATATTTAAGGTTAATTTATTAAATTCATTCTTACGAATCGAATCGAACGAGTCGTAATAGAATATCTGTATCGATACAAAACATAAAACTGTATATTTACCTGTTTGTACATTGGAAATATTTTCAAAAATAGAAAAATGGGGGAGGGTAGGGAGGAAGATTGAAGGATATATTATAGAATGTATTAAGATCATTTTTCTGACTTTCATCTGTATGCTTGTACACGCATCACGTAAAAGTTGTTAACTTAATCCAAATAATGTTTCTTGAAAAATATAGATATTATCTTAAAGAAATGTTTAGATTTTATTTCATCGCAATTCGTTCACCCGATCAGGAGTATATATATATATATAATATTACTTTTTAATATATGAAACTGGTACAAACAATTTTGGAATTCTGCAACTAATCTATATTTTTACAAAATGTAGGTAATAACTTCAACTGTTATTAAAAACTTAAAAATATATATTTGAACACTAGGCTACTACTACTAGCTACTAGCTATCCTGGAATTAATCTATATTTTTACAATGTGTGGATAATTATTCCAACCGCCATTACCCACACATTGTAAAAATATAGATTAGTTCAAAGGCTGCTGCCTAGGTAGCTGCTCAAATATATGTTTTTTTAAAGTTTTTAATAATGGTTGAAGTTATTATCCATATTTTGTAAAAATATAAATTAGTTGCAGAATTCCAAAATTATTTGAACGAGTCTCGTATATTAAACTGTATAATTATTTTAAATGTATTTGGTTACTTTGGAAATTTATCTAATATTAAATCTTATTTGTTTCATCATAAAGGTCTTTCCAGTTCTTTGTTTTATTTATTTATTTATCATCTATGGGGAAAAAACAGATAAAAGTCATAGTGAGACACAAAAAGCGAGTTTTTCAAGTATTTGTCTAACTTGTACCTAACATTTCCACATTAAAATAATATTTTACGTGCATATATCCTCAGCCTTATATAAATATTTGTATAATACATTAAATATTCAGAAATGTTATAATACATTAAACTAAATTATAAAACATTTAATATTGGCCAACAAACAATAAATATTGAGGTTATTAAAATCAGCCTTTCATTCAAAATTCACTATAATAGTTATCAATAATAGAATTAATAGTAATAATCATCCTGTTTGTAAAAATATGGATTTGAGAAAAAAAAAGAAAATGCAGTGTCAACGCTTTCAAAGGACTAATGGTTGTATAGTAGCCGTTTAATTGACTGCTTGTATTGAAGTAATGAGCTAAGGAATATGTCCAGAAAATGAAATATTCTGTCGCGACCATCACAAAGCCTGCATAGTGGCATGTGAGCACCAGCATCAGTGCGAGCGGCAGGTAGATGGAGATGGGATGGGTCGCTCTCCCTGGTACACGAAACTGCAACTGATTTACTATATCGACACAATCATAACGACTATAGCAGATATTATAAAGTACAAATAATGTTTATACCAGACTGATCTATTAGATGTCCTTTACAGAGGATAGAAGACTCATCACAGAAATGCTTCTTGGGGTAAATGAAGAAATTACGAACTTTGAAATGTTTAGACAGTAAACAGTAATTAAACGGAAATCACATAGTGAGATCCTTACCGTCATAACTTTTGTAGCGTCAATACTTATATATATATATATATATATATATATATATATATATATATATATATATATATATATATATATATATATATATATATATATATTTATAATTAACAAACATTTTAATACAAGTATACCTTATAATTGTCAGTTATTTAACATTTATCTAATAATCATATTTTTTTAATGATATAAAAACGATTTAGAGTTAGTTAATCTCTGCATCAAATATAACAGCCAATTTACTTTAGACCTTAGATTTAACTAAATATTTATTGAATTTTTTATTTTTTTTCGTCTATCATAATTTCGTAATATAATGAAATTATGTTAAAAACAGAAGATAAATATAAATCTAGATACTCAGGCCATTATCGCTAATTAGTAGACTTTTATTATTTCTAATGGTAAAAGTCAAGGAAAATGGTAAATTTAACGCCACAATACCTTGACTCATAGCTTGTAAGGTTAACAATGCTCTTTTAGAAATTTATGTTACCAATGCTATTTTAGTAATTTATAAACCAGTTTTGTATTAATTGTAAGCTGGTTTCATGTTCAGAAAAACCTTAGAGCCACGTGGAAGTTATGCGTCGAATTTGGCTTTTCTATTAGCAACTCTCATATGAACAGCAACGGAAAAACCACCCAATGTGATGCAGCTTGTGACGAGTTTCACTTTTCTTCGACGACGTGAGTGAACGAAACCCCTGTTTTTAAGGCCCGGTATGTGCAAATTAAGTACTCAAAAATAAAGTGAAATTCTATATAAGTATAGTTGGTTATTGAAAGGACTAAGGGTAAAAAGGCATGTATTTATGATAATACATGCCCCATCTTTTCCGAAAGTATTGAACCAAAAATTACGAAAAAAACGAGTGTGCTTTATTTAGACCACATGACTGAAGTAAAACTTCAAATTCACAAAATATGAACTTTAAAATGAATTTACAATTTTATTCACTTTAAACGTAGAATATTTAATGTATTGAACAAAATAATAATTTATAAAATTGTTCATGAACGAAATGAAATTACAAAATAATCAAAAAATCACCGTTCGCATAACGCTAGCAAACTCGCACACACATATATATATATATATATATATATATATATATATATATTTCATGCACTGGCTATGAGAGGAAGAGAGAAAGAAAATGTGCGCGCGCACTGCTCTCTCTTGCTCCTACAGTGTGATACAGACAATAGGCTTGCACTGTGTCTTAGGTATACGAAACATAACTGCCTATGAAAGAAAGAGAGAAAGAAAATGTGTGCTCGTACATCTCTCTCTTGTCCCTTCAGTAATATACGAAACGTAACGCTCTCTCTTTTCTGTCTTCACTAATTTATATCTCCCTCTCAACTTCCGTTCGCCTCGCCCGATCACACTTTTCGTAACGCTCTCGTCCCGCATTTACCAGCTTACTCCCCAAGTCAAGCGTGCGTAAAGAAGTTTTACCTCAAAAAAATAGTTTTCCGGAATTTACGCAAAGGTTGTATGAAAGTTATAGCGATAATTTAATATAAATATTATATACCGTTATTAAATGTTTACTACCCAGGTATTTTTAATTTAAAATATACATCTGTTTTCCTTTTTTATAAAGCATGGATAACCTATGCGTATTACTCTGGCACTAATTACGTAGTATGTGTAACTCTATGAGCATAAAGGGCACGTTGCCACGCGGACAGTGCTAAAGCAACACGCCCAACTTGTCCGCCCAAGTTTTACGTGCGTGACCGCGTATCGTTTGTTACCATTTCCCCTGGTCTTGTAAATAAATAAAATGGGAATAATCGACCAAACGTACTTCGAGTAATAAGATACTTTGGCAGAGAACTTTCCCGGGGCGCTTTTCTTAATGTAGCGACGTTACGCATCGTCACCGGAGGGTCGGCCGCCGTACGACAATGAGCTCGACACAAACTCTGCCTTTCGCGAGAAAAGCTATTCACTGCGGGATATCGTAAACAGATTATATTCCGCGTAGCCTACTCGTCTTAACTATCATTATTCACGTATGCATATACATGCGTAGTCTTCTCGTCTTAACTATCATTATTCACGTGTAGGATACGAGTGAAATTGACAAAGAATAATCGTATTGGAGACGATGCGAGATCGTGACTCAAAATAAAGCGGATGAAAGCGAGATTAGAGGCAGTCGAAATGATATCTTTAAGCATTACGTGCGGGAAAACTATACGAGTTAGAGGAGGACGCCTGCATGATAGACAGGGAGGGAGTCATTTGGACGAATCAGATTAGATATAACGAAAAAGAGTAACGTCACAATTGAACGGAGCGAATTAATGATGGTGACAAATCTGTAATTATAGGCGGGTGTGGCGCGGCGTCGCGGCGCCCGGGCTGATGCGGCATTATCATACGGCGTCATCATTACGTAGACTTATTATACTAGATAGACGAACAAAGGTAAGCGCGAGCGCGACGATGCATAAAAGATGTTACTTGTTAGAAAGAGATGACGCAATAAAAGCCGTTGGAACCATTTTTCGCAACGCAGTCTGCACTTATCGTCACACTATATAGTGGTGACGTTTACACTAATATTAAATCATTTTATCGATAAATTTGTCGATGAAATTATTTAAGCCTAGTATTGTTGAATGAAATTGTATTCCGATAGACATTTATGTATTGTTATTTTTAGAGTCGAACCTCATAATTTCATCATGCCTGTCCAATCGTCTCTTCTATATATACATCAAACGCTGTAGCTATGTTATTTTGAAATATTTTCCGATTACATTTTGCAGGTTTATGCGTTTAGCTAATTCAAAGAAGGGACCATTTTTGAGGTTTTCTCTCCTGTGCACGGGAACTTGAGATAGATTTTTTTTTTCAAATGCAATAAAAATGTCGTAATATTATTTGGTTAGATTTTTTGTTTCCCTCTTCCCGTCTCTCATTTTTCTCATATATTTTAAAAATATATTAACATGTATTTTAAAAACATCACTAACATCGTAATAATGTACCCTAATAATTACTCGAAATGAAAATTATTTTGGTGTATATACAAAAGTTATCGACATCCTTGTCGATATTATTGAACACCACTAAATTTACACTATACTAAGTTTACGCACACACAATAATTCGATTTGGTTGACGCGGAATTTTAAACTTCTTTACAATAAGTCTACAGTTTGAAATGCAATAAAAGTATATTATATTGAAAAAAAATTATAAGATTAAAAATGTAATCTGCCAAAATATAACAAAGGTTATTTGACATCCTTGTCGATATTAAGGAACACCACTAAACTTACACTATAGTAAATTTACGCACACGTAAACAATTCGATTTAGGTGATGCGGAATTTTAAACTTCTTTATAATTAGTCTACAGTTTGAATAAAGTATATTAATAATAGTATATTTAGCAGATGCTGTAGATATAGCCCGATAAACAATCAGGTCCACTGTGTTGAACCGATAAGTGGTTATCACTTATCGGTTGTTAGCATTATGTAGTTTGACTTAATTTTAATCAATGACGTTGTATTAAAATTATATATTGATTATAAAGATCCTCTTATAAAGCGTGTCCAAATAATACACGCACACACGCACACACACACACTGACTATAAAGAAATTAATAGAGTCAAAAAAGTGTGTATGTAAAAGAGATATAAACGTTGTAATGGCGATAAGATTCTGTTTCTTGAGGACCACTTTTAGAGCACAGGGCGATATTATTTCAACAAACATTTTGGGAGGCGCCATTTTCCGATGTAATTTCGTAAACAATCTTTAACATAATTTCGGCGCATACTACCGACTAACTGATTTCTAACTATCGTTGGGGAGTTCCCTGAGATATTTACGTCCTAGGAGCCTTCACTCGCTTTATAAAGCAGGGGAAGTCCTCATTGATTGAAATTAAAACAGGTGAAATAGGCCCACTTTCTATTTCATAGTGGACATGATTGATATGTATATCAAAAGACTTGTCAATTACTAGTAGAACTGGCACTATGAGGGTTCCGTATACATTTAGGCACTTATAAATATTTAAGGTTACATAGTATTTCCAATGAAACTATTCACAGATATTAATTTTAAAAAACGTAAATACATTGCCTGCCATATTTTCTATAGCCGAAAAAAATTAACTAATTATAAAAATGCATATTTCCACACAGAATTGGAAATCAATGATTTTTGGATTTTTCCCTTTACCCGTGCTATAAGATCTCCCGTTATGCCGACTTTCAAGATTTTAGGTCGACCGGAAGTACCCTATAGGTTTTGATGATCAGTGAGTAAGATTATTGTATGAATAAAAATACCCTTTTAAGAGCCATATATTTTTGTTGCGTGCAACTAAACACTTGACATTGTTACAGCACACGATATTAATTTTAACTTGATGTCCTAGGCTGTTTCTGAGGAAAGGGGCTTTGACATACAGGCGACCGGACGGAAGTCCGACGGACAACCAAGTGATCCTGTAAGGGTTGCATTTTCAGGACGGAACCATAGAAATGCTTATTTTTTATCATATCAATGATATTTGTGGCACGTCTAATGCCCATAGGATAATGAAAATATTTGCGTAAACAATTTCTCAAAAAACCTGTCAAGCACTAGTGCAACTCGCACTACGAGGGGTCGTACACATTTATGCATTTACAAACATTTAATGATACGTAATATACCTATTTATACTATTTACAAAAACTTAATTTTTTAGAACTAAAATCTTCTTAATAATATATCTTTCACAGGCATATATTTAAAAAAAAAAAAGTGATATAACTATAAATTAACGATTTTCGGATTTTTTTCTCTACTTGTGCTGTGACATCTTGCTTCTTGTATAATTTAAGGATTCTAGGTCAACGGGAAGTATTAGTTTAGCTTAGTAGAACTATAAGTTTTGATTTATTCGCGAGTGTCAAAATATGCGACATAATGGCCGTATTTTTCTCCTTGATTGCGTTGACTTAAAACTCTGATTCTTTTACAGGTCTATGGAAGAATTTGTTATTAATGTCAACTTGATACGCGTTCCTGTGAAAAAGGGTTTTGACAGGCGGACAACGAAATAATCCCATAAGGGTTTCTTTTTTCCTTTAGAGGTAAGGAACCATAAAAAAGGACGTATCCTACAATAATTCCCTTGTAAATGCATGGAAAATATTCATTTCATATCGATAAATGTTATTTAGTTTTAGTATATGGATTGTCACATGATAAATAACTTTGAACCTTAATCGATAAAGAATATTTAGTTCTATATATTACGGTTACTTGAAATATTACTGCTTTTATTTTGAAACACTAATATTGTTTATTTAACAAACAGTGTTTATTTTTGTATTTCGAAATCGTGATTGATTATGGGTATGTCGTAAAATCTGGGTTGCCAGACTAACAAATAATGAGAGCCTTTTAATGGTAATCTTATGTCAAAATCAATATTCCCTTCGCACCCGTAGGTACGCTGTGGTTTTATTGTTTTATATATATATATATATATATATATATATATATATATATATATATATATATATATTGCCCTGATTTCATACCTAGTAAGATCATTAATGTATTTATGATTTAAAATCCTTTTATGCGCGTTATGAAAAAATTCAGTGAAATTTTACGATGCGCACGCACGATGCAACGAAAATCGACAGAATGAAGTTGCTAACTAAACATATATTTACATGCGTATAGTGACTGATACTATATTCACAATAGTTATTGAGGTATTTGTCAATACACAATACGTGTCTTATCGCGTATAAATCTAAGTTAGATCCGTGTTTTTAAATAACATTTTTTAATAATCGAAATTTGATTGTGGTCCATATAACAAAAAAAAATATTCATTTGTTGTGAATATACGTGAAAAAATAGTGTTTTTAAGCTTTTTAAAATACATTTAAAGTGTATATTTGCATTATTAATTATTAAAAATTTAATTATTTGGCTGAATTAGATTTTACCGACCGCAGTGTTTTTATATCAGCATTTTCATCGATATTTACAAGCGGGTCTGATTAACTGTGGCTGTTCGTACGGATCTTGTATCGGTATTCTCGTTTCGATTTTAATTTCGAAAATTCCGACCACATTCTTCAAAATACTTTCAAATTTGAATTCGATCACTGTATCAAAATCTTGTAGTGGCAATTAATACAAATACCTGGGCCAATCTTTCCTTAATTTGGAAAAAAAACCTCATTCCGTTTTTCAGAAACTGATATTTTTTTATCGGAGATTGTAATTAAAATCTATTAGTAACTATATTTATCAATGACAATATTTTTTAAAGTGATAAATTGAAGTTTTATCGAAAAAAGAAGCGTTTTTCATTAGTTATCCCTCGCTGTGGGTATATTTTTTCAATATTGCTTTTCGTCCAGTTGTCATCCCATCCACTAACATTCTTCCTTTCCGTCTGACTTCTGTTCACTTGAAAATGGTGCTGGTAACAAACGTCTCATCATCATCAAAAGCACAATAGCCCTCTGCAGGCCTAGGCTGACTCGCTGATCCTCCTCCACCTGACTCTGTCTGACGCGATGGCCCTCCACCGGTTGACTCCCATTAGTTAGAGGTCCTTTTCAATGTCATCTAGCCAACGTGTTGGTGGTCGTCCTTTTCGCCTAGTCCCCTCAATCTTTGAAAAAGTTACTTTTTTGGCAAAAAAAATATCAGTATATCTCTAAAGATAGCCAAGCCACCTAACACGTGATGCTTTTATGGTTCTCACAATATCGGTTCCGCCGTATTTGTCATACTTTCTGTAAATTTCATAGTTCTCCACATGTTGTTCTCTTGATCACAATTGAATATCTTGGTTACAAACGTCTGCTGGATTTAAATACAACGCCAATCGCAGCGAGATGGCGGTGCATTTTCGAGTCACCGACCAGTTCTGCATTCCGGAACGCTCGGCCAATATTATATTTATTTATTTAATTTGATGAATTATATACCTACAACTTATTGCTACGGGAGCAATCTCTTTTAGTGAACCAAAATTACAATGTAAATTACAATGATTCAAGACTGGTTGATAAATAAACATGATAAATAAAGGAGACAGGAAATGCATCGTGTTACATAAATGTAATTTGATTTTTAAAAAGCTGGTATTTTTTAGAATATAAAAAAACAAACAATTCACAGATTGACAATCAGAAGAGAACATAAAATAAAATACAATTTATAATAAAAAACAAAAAGTTATCTTCATAAATATGCATTTATTATATCAAGAATTGTTAATAAGAATTAAGAATAACAATAAACATCTAACGATATCATAATAACTTTTTAGTTATTTAAATATTTTTTTTAATTAATTTAGCCCGTGACTAAATTAATTAAAAATAAACTCTTAACAGACATTGGCATTCGTTCTGTATTATTAAAATAATTCGCAGACCAGATGACCCTGACGGGTCCGCGAATTCCACGCATTAGTGCATTGCACCTGTGTATGGAGGATATAGTGGTACACAGTGTGGACCTTGTTTCATGTTACTGGTTTCATGTACAGAGAGTTCCGTAGCAATAGAAATAGAATTTACAAACTATTACGAAAAATAACCTGATATTTCATAAAAAATACAAGATTTCTCATTCATCTGATTGAAGAATTAAACAAAAATCTCATGGGGTGGTTCTTGTAATCTTCCCATATAACAATATCATTTTTATTTTTTGACCCTTAAACTCAACCTAATTGTTTTTATTTTTGCCGATTTCCTTGAGAAAAAATAAAAAAAGACACAAAAACAATCTAATTTTGATATTGCAATATTGCGAGTTAGAAAAAAACACGAGAAGGATTAAGGGAGAGAAGTATGAAAGGAAATATAATGTGGAAAATAAAGTTAGAGCGGAGGTATAATTTTATTCACATAAATTTTGAATATTTGCATGGACGGTGACAGTCTGGGGTCGAAATCGAATTTACTCCAAAACTTGGCAGCGTGAACAGTGAACGAATGCCGATAGAATGAAGTACTACGTTTGGGATTAAGGAGTGTTACAACACTCTCTCAGAGTGTGCTGTAAACGCATACTTATTCCGATTTAAATCATCACTGTACGTTGAAGTTGGATATTTTTTTTTCATTTCACTACTGATCACAACTTCAAAAGTTGAACTGTTTGTTTTCGTTATATTGTCTAGACTACATCGCTTTAAAAATTCTTCGATAGCGTGTGTTGTCCAAAAATATTTAACAATAATGGATAATGCCAAACAATTCTCTTTTGTTTCAGATTCTCCTTATTTAATTCTTCTGTAGACTACTTATAATTCTAAATTGAATGTTTTTTTAACTTAATAGTTCTTTAGGCGAGTTATGAAAAAAATTATGAAGGAGAAACTTTACAACGTGAGCGTACAATGCAACAAAAATCGAAAGGGTGAAGTTGCCCGCTAAACGTGCGTGTAGTGACTGACGCTATATTCATGCTAGTTATTAAGGTGTTTGTAAACACAGAACACTTGTTTAATATTCATACAAATGTAAGTTATATCTATTCTTTTTAATAATATTTCTTAGTAATTGAAATTTGATAGTGGTTGAAATTGAAATTTGATATAACAAAGAAAAAACATTTATTTATTGTGAGTATTCGTGACAGAAACATGGTTTTTAAGCTTTTTAAAATATATTTGAAGTGTATTACTTTAAGTGAGGCTAAGTTTCGGTATGTATTTATTTGCGTTATTAATTATATGACTGAATTTAGATTTTAACAACCGTATTTATAATCATGCTCCAGTCCTTTTGTTATTTTACATGCCAATAAAGTTATTCTTGTATTATGCTAAAGCATTTTCCGACGCACGTACGTGAGTACACGCACAATTTTTTAAATATCTGTAAACTAAATACAGTTATTCGGCGAATAAACGATGAACTTCCATTTTTTAAAAAAAATACTCCATAAGTTTTCATATGCAATTCAATTTTTTTTTATTGTCATAAATGTATCAAAATAGGAGTTATGTTCTATGTTATGACATTGACGAATTTGTACTGCAAACTCACGCTAAACGCCTATATGGTTTACATATATATTGTAAAGCGGACACGAACTAACTAAAGTTATTCAATTTTGAGTTAAATTAGAATAATATTGATTTTTTTTTATATTCACTTGGTTATTTGGTACATTATTTTAAAACATTACTTTCAAAAATATTTACAACCAGTTCAAGCATAATTTTGCTTTTTAAATATTGATTAATCCGATAATTAACTTCCCAAAAAAAAGAACTCAGACAATGAACAGGAAGGGGCTGTGAATCTGGCAAAAAGATAAGATAAATTTTGAAGATTTTTTAAAGATATTAGATAAAAAGCAGCGAAAGAATGTGAACATTTTCACGAATCTCCATCCAACTTATTAGCATCTAAACTTGCAGACGTTGTCGATTGTATTTATTACATATGCACATTAAAGGACGACACACTTACCGTACAATATTTTTAAGGTGTTAAATATAAAGAGCGAAAGAACGTGAAAATTGTCACGGATCTGTATTCAACTGAATGGCGATCTAAACTCGGAGACGTTGTCGATTGTATTTATTACATATGCACATTAAAGGACGACACACTTACCGTACAATATTTTTAAGGTGTTAAATATAAAGAGCGAAAGAACGTGAAAATTGTCACGGATCTGTATTCAACTGAATGGCGATCTAAACTCGGAGACGTTGTCGATTGTATTTATTACATATGCGCATTAAAGGACGACACACTTACCGTACAATATTTTTAAGGTGTTAAATATAAAGAGCGAAAGAATGTGAAAATTGTCACGGATCTGTATTCAACTGAATGGCGATCTAAACTCGGAGACGTTGTCAATTATATTTGTTACATATGCACATTAAGGACGACACACTCGCCGTACAAGTACGCGATACACGTGCGTAACGATAAAGAGGCCAGAATAGCTAATTGCGTACGCAACGTTTCGTCGTACAACTCGCGCAGCGGTAGATACGATAGTTGACGAGAGCACACTACACCTACAACGCACAGGCGTGTAGATAATTGTACAGAATTCCAGCGTATTTCACCGCGACACATGTCATCACTCTCGTGTTTTCCGAGCAGAAATTCAGAGATGGAAACGCGCAATCGTACGTATTCGGAGGCTGTATGATATTGTTATATAGCGTGGGTGACGAAATAAAAATGAAATTAATCATCAAATAAAATTATATTTAAAAAAAACTAAGAAAAAACGCTTTCAAAGCAATAATTATCTATTTATTTACAGACATTTATCGATATGTTACAGGTAACCTATTCGTAACTATAATCAATTAATGGTTTAACAGATTAAAACGAAAGAACAAATAAATATTAAATTAGAATACAAACGTACACTAGAACTACAAAAGATAAAGATGACACATTTCGACCAATTTACTTTCGCTCATCATAAACATATCACACTCTGGTACGACCGCTATCAGGTGGTTGAGCAGTTGAATACCGCGGGAAACTGGAGGGTTCCGATATAGTTCGGTTCCAGAGGGTGGTACAGCAAACAGATTGATTGCGGATGATTGCGTGAGATTGTCAGGTATGAAGAATGAAAGTTTACTCAATAATACACGGCACAGGATTTTTCCTTTTAATAGCGGGAAAATAAATTTCATAAGCGCAATGTGTTTTGTGACCAACCCTTTCCAACCCTTGCAGGGTTGGAAACCTAACATATATACTCAAGAGGAAATCGGATAGGAAATATGAAGTGGAAGTAACCATATTGTCTTTTATACAGATATCGGAGGAACGTCTTTTGCACACCTTCAATCAAGTTGTACTTCTCTTTGTGGGTTCCACATAATGGAGTCGGAGTCTAATATAAACTAAAAAATAAAAAAATATTTTTAAAAATAAAGATTTTGGTCAATAGCGAAAAGATATTGCAAAACTCGGTATAACTTAATTTTTTGAAGGAACTTAGGATAAAAAATAAAGTGATTGAAAAAAAAATTAATTTAATGTAAAAAAAAGCTAAAAAAACGATAGATGTAATTTACAACTGATTGGGATCAGTTGCAAGTAAACACATTGAAGTTATATGTATTGAGGACACTTGTGTTTTAGCATTTTACGTGACATTGAACTTAAAATTATTACATTGATGTAATTCATTTCAATACGGTAGTTGACTCATTCTACATTTTGATATTTTTCATACAATATTGTGAAATATAAGTTAATTAAAAACCAGTCTTGAAAACAATTCAAAAATTCATCGAAAAATAAGCCAGTTGTAGGCTGCTAAATTTGAAGATACGGATAGAGTTGTGTATATTCTTGTCTCTCTTCCTCTCGAAGAATATAATGTGCAATATTAAAAATGACCTCACAATACACTATTGCCTTCCTTCTCTAAAGGTTAAATTTAAACTTTTATAACTCGGTCAATTTTTAAGATTATTAAAAAAAAATTTCGCTCTTCATCTGCTTGTATCTCGAAATTATGATTAATATAAGAAATAAAAAAAATATAAAAAAATATATAAAATAAAAAAAATTTAGTCAAATACCCAATTCAGGCAAGGGGGTTTACCTTCATAGCCTCAGATGTTATTCAATTCTATATATGTTAAAATTGAAGACAACAAAATACTTCTGTATTTTTTGATTTCGTACAAAAAAATTCTGGGCCCGAGATATGGATTTCCAACGATGCCAATCATGAGCGCCATTTCTCGTTTGTAATTTTAGGCAAAATTTTCAAATGCTTATATCTTTGAAACTGTTCTAGATTTTGGGTTAATTTTTCTTTTATTTAAAAGATAACATTTTTCTGATTAAAATGGTATCACCAGTTTGGTCCAATTTCTCTTGCTATAGTCGTTTAATTTTTTTGGTCATTCAATTTTATTTTTCTTCTCAAAAATGCCAAACCCAAAAATTTAGATTTTTTTACAGTTGATTAAAACATGTTACGTTCCCTGAAAAGAAGAACTCTCAGTTTAAAATTTATTATTGACAATTGAACATTTTTCCATACGTTAAACATATTCTTGCATCACGTTCTAACGTATTAGCCGCATTCCTTGTATGCTTGACTTGCATTCCTTAAATAAAACTAATAATAATGTGGAGGCTTCTTGAACAATGTTGAAATTTCCAACCGCCTAAACTGGACACAATTTTGAAGCAAGAGAAATTGAACACATTTCCAAACTGATGACACAATCTTAATCAGAAAAATGTTATCTTTCAAATAATAAAAAAAACTAATCTAAAATCTTAGGCCGTTTCAGAGCCGAAAATTGCACGCGAGAACTGGCGTTCGTGATGTCATCTTTCGAGACCAAACATCTTGGGCCCAGAATTTTTTCGAAAGAAACTAAAAATGTGTATATTTTGTTGCCTTAAATTTTGACATATATGAAATTGAATGATATCTGATATTATGAAGATAGGACTCTTTCTTTACCTTTAAAATGGATCACACCTATTGTTTTTTTTTTATTAAGAGTTTGACCTTAGTGAGCATACCAGATCATAAGTATGAAATTATTGTACTGTCGTCGGTTGTAGATACATATGCAAATTTATATTTTAAACAATTAGGTCGTCTGGAAGTGGACGCAAATTTAGTCGAAATATTCTATTACATTTAAACATACATACATACATACAGGGGAAACTAATAAATTTATGTTAATGTTATGCGAGTCCGCGCTTAACATCGCGAATGAAACCAATTACGATTACCCTTAAATTGTCGTTGAGCAATTGAAAACTGAAAATATCATAGCATAATTCAATTTTATACAAGCCAAACTCTAATCAAATCATGCAGTCTCCCGCGGATTTGAACAAAAGGCCAAGTTTCAATTGTATCTCCAATATACACGTTTGTCCATGTATGTATATATGTACGTTTGCATCTACACGTACGGTATATACGCTTGTAGGGTAGGAAGAGAAGATCGATACCCCGAAGTGGGCGTGGCGTGTCATTCATAAGTTAGGAGTCTGCGCAATCGGCGGTGGCTTTGTCCGATGTGTTTTACGTCAGTCGCGTATCAAGTGTCGTGGATGTCAGACGTGTATTTGGTATTAGAGCAATGATTATTTTATGATTAAGTTTGTTTTGCGCCTACGAAAATTGCTTTTTGATTTTTGTATTAATGCGTCGATTTTTCCATGAGAAATGTCTATAAGATTGAAATATTTTTGAATTTGATTCCCCCCGACACGGCAGAGATATTGGATTATGTCCTATAACAGGAGAAAAATACAATTTAGAAATTAAAATAGGCAAGTTTAAAAAGAACATTTAAATTTTATCTACATTTCGAGGCTCTGCTAACAGCAGCCACATACTACATATATATAATGATTACGTAATAACGTGATTTTTTAAATTATTTTTCTTATCATAAAAAATTAATTTTTTATTGAACTAACTTTGTTTAATGCCAGTCATTATGTTTTTTAAACAGCTGTTTTGGTTACTTTATTGAGGTAAATCTATAGATATGGGATGTTTTTAAATATATTTAGTAACTTAGCCGATAGGTGTTAAGGAACGAACGTAGGCATCTATGTGAAGAACGCTAGATTTTTTTTTATTTCGGAAGCATATTAAAAGGAGAATTAATAATAGTATTTACGACTGACAATTAATCAAATAATTATTAATTTCTTACACTTGCAATTACTAGAATCTTCACAAAACAATATTTTTTTATTAATCGATTTAATAAGATTTTACTGATAAATTGCAAAATGTAATCGTCGTTAGCTATTATTCAGTAGGTTATTTGAACTGCAGCGACATCTACCATTTATAAGAGTAACATTTACCTCGTCAGTGGGTTGTGATATTTGTTAGCTTGAATCTGTTGCAATTCATTCGTAATAGATGGCGCAGCAATCAAAGTCTAGCATTTCCAAAATATTAATTTCGATTTTGATATTAAAGGTATTCAATTTTTTATTTTAAAGCTAAAATATTTAGGCTGTGAATATTATAATACTTCAACTGCAAATATTGTTGTATTCAAAAGTTTATAGCGATATAAACAGCGCCATCTGTTGGGTGGTTTTGTGATTTCCTTACAGTTGGTTCTAAATTATATTTACTAATGGAGATAAAAATTGTGTCACTAGTTGGCGCTTTATCCTAAACGTTTCCTATTTGCGATTAACATGACCGCCTGATACTGTCGGATTCCTTTGTTAAGTGACGTTAATATGAACGAATTTATCGTTGTGTTATCGTGAATATTTACGTTCAAAATTGTGCTAAGATTTTATTATATGTGAAATTATGTTTTTACTTATCATTATGGTTAAACATTACGAACTGCTAAGATTAATAGGCGTTTTTCAACTGGATGGCAAAGGCGCCCGCAATTAATTAGCAGAACTAAAAATGTATTCAAATATATGATAGCGTTTTTTCACCAGACGGAGGCCGATACGACACGTCGACGGTAAAGTCGTCGCCTTGCCGTTGCTTTACCAAGCTTTTAGAGGGTGCCGCCACGTCAGAACTGAACATATACCAATATAGTGTTGTATCTAGATGTTACAAAAATACAAATGATACTACTATATAGAGAAAATTAAAAATAAAATCTCCTTAAAAGTTTTATTTAAATCCTTAAGTTAGATTAATGAAGACTTTTGTATTTTATTATGAAGTCAGGTTATATTTCACAATAGTTTGTAAATTCTATTTCTACGCATTTCTTTTTGCGAGTACGATGAAGCAAAGTACATATTGTGTCGCGCTGTGTTCTATATACCTGTACTGATGTAACATAGACACTAGTCGACGAAACTTGCAGGATCGATAAGACAATTGATAAAATCCACATAGAATAAGAAAAAAAAGCAAAAAATAAATTCATTTTGACAACAGAACGAATGTCAATTTCAGTTAATAGTTTATTCATATATTGAATATATTTGGCATCAATTTTGCTGAAATTCATTATTCACAACTAAATGAAACTACGTGATGCAGTGTCGTTTCTACTTTCTTTAAGTTCTTTACCACGACCTAGGTTTCGTTGTATTACAACATCTTCAGGTGGACAAAGTTAAAGATATTTACAAATAGCCCACCTGAAGATGTTGTAATACAACGTAACCTAGGTCGTGGTAAAGAACTTAAAGAAAGTAGAAATAATACTACATCACGTAGTCTCATATAGTTGTGAAAAATTTAATTCAATGGTCATGGTAAAGAATTTAAATAAATTAGAAATAATACTACATCACGTAGTTTCATTTAGTTGAGAAAAATTTAATTATAAAGATTTTCTTCTATCTTTAGAAATAGCACACCTGAAGATGTTGTAATACAACCACAACTTGGTCGTGGTAAAGAACTCAAATAAAAGAAATAATACTACATCACGTAGTTTTATTAAGTTTATTTTTATTGAAATTAGACAATGGCTACAGATTATAAAAAAAATGGGGTGTGGCTGTGTCATGGACACGGCCGTGTGTTATACGTGAATACGTCTATGTAACGCATAATTTCAACCGCCCCAGCTGCAGATGTACTGGCACCGTCGTTGATCCGCTCGGCCGCATTCATTCTTTTACGTTCCCAGCACTGCTTGACTCGGTCATATGGTGTTTTATTATTACCATTCGATTGTTCTTGAGAAGCCCTTTCCAGCCGTATACGATCTCTGTATTTGGTTTTGGCTTTTCGATGCGTATAGGTCGACATTATATATTTTTGATAATATTTTTTTATTTTAACATCTTATTATATTCACTGTCACTACTTTAAACTAATGTTTTATATACAATCGATAGATTTTGACGACAGCTGACGATTAATACTTAAACGAACGTCGTAGCTTTTCCGAATCTCGATACGCAGCAAAATAACCTCAAAATGGCGGCGCTTCCTCCTCCACCGCGAGCGATGCGTCACTGTTCTCGCTTATCGTAATGAATTCTTTGATCCTTTAGCTATCCAGTGGTATAATTTGATGTAGACGATCGATTCGAAACTGCAACGCCAAGCTGTATCCCCCG
Source organism: Druceiella hillmani (assembly GCA_039881145.1). Lineage (NCBI taxonomy): Eukaryota > Metazoa > Arthropoda > Insecta > Lepidoptera > Hepialidae > Druceiella > Druceiella hillmani. The sequence goes on along the minus strand of JAYKKI010000030.1, from coordinate 4,807,378 downwards.
ATTTTGTTATCATTAGGTTTTTTGGATTGCCCCCGTAGGATAGCAAATTTAAAGACGTATTCACGTCAAAAACGACTGATATTATTAATATATTTGTATCTAAAAATTATTATGTATTACCTTAGATTGCGTTATTATTTATATTTCCTATTAACACTTAATATTCTTACGCAAAATATAATTCTTTATGACACTACCTTTGTTTTGAATTATGGTTACGCATTGTATTTAATTTTTTTCTCTGTCCTGATTGCCAATGGCTGAATCTTTTTTTTTAATTAAAAAATACGAGTTTTTTATTTTAAGTTATATTATATTTCCCTAACGCCAGACTTATTTTCACCGCTGTATTTTATGTCTAGTACGGTTTATGCGTGTGCGGGGACTCGTGTGGGAAGAAGTTTGAAGAAAAATTCCACGTAATTACTACAGCATCCATCAGAGATAATTTAAAAATTGAATTAAAATACGATATTATCAAATTAATTAAGCTAGTACTAGTGTTCTTACGTTTACTTTTTTTCTTCTCAAGCACACAAATGAGCAATGAAAATAATTTAAAAGTTTGTGAGTGAAACATCTCAAAATATTTTATTTTCAAAGTTGGCTGTGGAAATATTCAGATTTTACTGAAAAATCAGATTGACCCTCACGTTGATATCTCCGGTTTCCTATAAAGGAGCCAATAAACAGTCGTCGCGCTGTTTGCGGGAAAATACGCTGGTGCTGGTGGCCGTTATTGCTCTCGTACAGATATTGTAGAAACACGCTAACTATTTATTAATATTAAGCACTTTAAACATTATAAAATAAACGATTAAGAAAATAAATATATTTGACCTTTATTAATAAAGGCTCACAGCTGTATATACAAGCGTAACCACACAAACACGTGTATTTTCGCCATACTCGTGGCGATCTCGCTACCATTTGCAAGCCAATTTTTATTTTTATTTTGTTAACAAAGACTGACAAAAATGTGCCTGGCTTAAAAGAAACTGAGCATATTATTTAAAAAAAAATCGATATTTTTAGAACATAAAAAACCAAACAATTCAGCGATTGACAAAAAGAGCAAAAAAGAAAAAAATACAATTTTGGAATCAACATAAAAAACCAAAAAGCTATTTTTGTAAATGTTGTGTACGTGGTATATTTTTACTACATCAAAAATTGTTAATAAGAAATATAAATAACAATAAAAATCTAACGGAGTACATATTAATTTCAGAAATTATTACAAGACGTTATCAATATCGATAATTTCTTTTTTTAATGTGTAGCCATTGCCTGAATTGATTAAAAATAAATTAACTGACATTGACATTCGCTAAGTTGTTAAAATGGATGGTTTTCGCTTTTTTTTTTACTTTTACGTGGCTTTTCTCGTCGACTCTGATAGGCCTGCTGGTTTTATTGATTAGTATTTTATTTATCTTCTACGGAGAATACAAAGGGAGACAATTTGCACTTAGTTTCATCTTGCTGTATGATTCATCTTAGTATTATGAAAAATTATCTCACTTTTTATAAAAAAATACCACATTTCTCATTTGTCCAATAGGGAATCTTACGCAAAGCTAATCGTAGATGGCACCACTGAAGTAAGACGTAAACAAAACTAGCTGTCAAAAAAGTGGTAGATTTTCGTGGCGTTCAAAATTGAAAATTTTTATGTGAAAAGGAAATGTGGCGAAAAAGTAATATCAGAAAAAAATAAGAATGGAACGAATTCTTTGAACAAAGCTTTGTTTTGTTGCCTTAAAGTTTTGCAATGGATATTTATTTCCCGTGGCTTCTGACGTGTGTTTGTCCTTAAGGACTAAATGGACTCATATATTATCAAATGTTCATTGATGCATAATTATTATAACTTGAGAGTTAATCTTCAAAACTGGAAGTAACTCAATACTTCACAAGACAGACGGATATAAATTACAAAACATCACATTGCGTTTATCTGCGATATTTACGTTATAGCGCAGGTAGCCCCCTAGCGGGAGAAATTGGCAGTAAGGTTCCCTGTTGACGATTTAAATATAACTTTTGACTGGGCTTATTCCTTTTAATTCTTTTCATGTAAGTTTTATTATTAGGGTAGCTTTCCTCAAAATGAGAAAAAAACAAATTCCTTATAGAATCACTTTGTTGTCCGTCCATTCGTCCGTTCGTCTGTCTGTCTGTCCGTCGTTTGAAATTAATCTCGTATACTGAGGTTTATAGTCTTGCATTCAAAGTTTTTTTTTGGTTCAAGCAACGACTTTAAAGCGTATTTTTTGTTATTTATGCGGCTATCAAAACCTACAGGGTACTTCCGGTCGACTTACAATCTTGAAAGTTAGCATAATGGAAGGTCTTACAGCATAAGTAAAGGGAAAAAATCCAATAATCAATGATTTTTTATTGCATGTGGGTTTCTAATTTTTTATAATTAATTTGTTTTTATGCTTTTGAAAGATATAGTACATAATATATAAATAGTTTAATTGCTGATATAGTATATAAATAGTTTAATTGGAAATACTATGTGGCTACCCTTAAATATGCAACCTTCGCAGTGCAAGTTCTGCTCGTGCTCGACAGGTTTTTATTGTTGTAGCACCTGGGGCCAAAACCACATGGAATTTTGCCGTTTCCTTTATGTGTGCGCCACGTAATTTACGATTTACTTGCGTTGTATTTATCCGAATTATTTAATTGCTAACAAAGCATAAATTAATTCCTAAGGCAAAACGTATAACAACTTACGAACTACACGAATATCTACTGAAAAAACGAGATAATTGCTATACGATTTATTTATATTAACAATTAATTAATAACAATTACTTTATGAATAAATCGTATATCAATTATCACGTATTTTTCAGTAGATATTCGTGTAGTTCGTAAGTTGTTATACGTTTTGCCTTAGGAATTAATTTATGCTTTGTTAGCAATTAAATAATTATATAAAAACAAGACAAAACCAATGCTAATCTTTGATGCTAACCGGGATGAAGCAACGCTCCGGCAACAGAAATCAACGACTATGTTAGAAGATATTTGTTAGAATTAAAAAAAGATTTTAGAAGAAAAGATTTTATTCTTATATAAACTCTGGTATTATTTAGTGCCATTTAAAACCGGGGTGAACACACACCCATGTTACCTTTGACGTATGTTGAAAGTTTTGCCATCCGAAGGTTTAAGTTTTCCCAATAGTTTAAATGATTCCCAATGATGATTGAGATTGAAATTACGGTTATCTTCATAATCCTTCCACGATGATATAGGACAACTCACTCTAATTCCATAAATATTAAGGAAAACAATTCCAGGGAAAATGGAAAATCTAGATATAGCCGCCAACACGTTATTAGGTTTTATTGTTACATTTAAAATAAAATTTAACAATTATTATGTAAAGTATTTAATGAAAAAAAAATTAAATTAATGAAGTGTAAAATAATTCCCTTCCATCATCGGAACCCATAGTTTAGTAATCTACCTACATATTAAAATGATTTCCGGTAAATTATATAAAAAATTACTACGGAACCCTAATTTTGCGTGATCCGGCAAGCACTAGGCCGTCTTTATTCGATTGGCATCTCCAAAGTATCGCCTATGGCAGTCGCCATATTACAAAATGTGATGCGTTCATCATGTCGAAACGAAGTTCTCTGTCGCTAGTTAAAGACACATACGTAGCTTAGCCAGATAACGATTGCATCATGCAATTTATTAATAAGATCATTCGGACATTTAAAACATTAAGACAGTAATTAACCGTTTGAAAGCCGACCAGGAGAAGAAAATTTCTAAACCTATAATGTCAGAATACGAAAATAATTCGAGTAAAAATGATCGTTTTTCAAGTTGTGAAGAAAGTGATAGTGGGAGTGACATTGTGGTGCGCTCACAATTTGGCGTAAAATACGATGTGACCTTGATTTCAGTTTTTGTTATAATTTTTGTTCACAATATATATTTCCATCATTTTATTTGTATTTTATTATCCTTGTACAAGTTTTTATTAAGAAAACACCGAAAAAATATTAAAATTGGATAATTTTTGGGAGAGATACAGTTTTAAGGGTAAATGACATCAAAAACAAATGATTTCTTTGGCATTTTTAAGTATATATGAGTAAAAAACGATGGCACTAAAACGGTTAGGCAAAGAAATAATAGCCATTTTGAAATAACTATATGAACAGTGGACAATATGTTCAATTCTATCGACATTTTCGCTAGTTCGTCATCCCAATACGATCTGTCGATGCTAAGATTCAATCCCTTAATTTTTTTCACAGTTTTTATTAAAACTATTTGCACAACTAACGATTAATTTGTTTCTAAATTAATAAACTAAATAATAAAAATAATTAATTAACATTAACACTGAATTTCTGTATTTTTTATATAGTTATCTATTATTTTTGATATAGTTATCGGTCGTTATTTTTATTCAAAACGCGTAAAAGTAATTAATGTTTTTCAAAATTATTTATGTTAGTCAACTATTGTCGGTATTTCGTGTTATTCAGTTATTCTTATATAAAATTTTAATCTCCTTCTATAATTTTGTTTAATACGGAAGTTGACTCATTCTAAATTTTCATATTTTTCATACAATATTGTGAAATATAAGTTAATTAAAAACCAGTCTTGAAAAAAATTCAAAAATTCATTGAAAAATAACCCAGTTGTTACCAAGGCTTCTAAATTTGAAGATACGGATAGAGTTGGGTATATCCCTGTCTCTTTTCCTCTCGTAGAATATAATGTGCAATATTAAAAACGACCTCACAACACAGTATTGCCGTCCTTATCTAAATATTAAATTTAAACTTTTATAACTCGGTCAATTTTTAAGAGTATTAAAAAAAAAATTCACTCTTCATCAGCTTGAAATTATGATTAATGAAATAAAACCATATACCCAATTATTGCTATTATTTTATATAGCATTCTTATCACCATGGTTTTCATAAATATTTATATGTATCAATGCTCTACGCAGATTAGTATCGTGATATGGAAATATCTGCTTACTACAAAACTTATATTTGTTAAAACGTTATGACTTGTATCTGTTTTTCCTCTGTGGGAAATAAATAAGTAAAATGTAATGAACAGAAGATGAGTGCAAAACGGCTAACCCATTGTGGCAATGTGAAACAGTTTCAAGTAAATATTCACTGCAAAGATACAATACCCCCGCCGGTGCGGACGACCTCGCAGCAACGGTGTTGCGACTATTAATATGCATACCTGGAACAAAGAGAAGAAAAAAATTTAATCAAAAAATACTTAAATATTTATTTCCACCATCTCGCCTAGAGCCCGTCCGCCCGCGAAATACACGCGCGCGTTCGGGCGCAAATTTAAAAATTGTCCTACGAGCATGTAGTACCGGTACCGCCGTCGTTTTTGTAGCTCTGTACCCAAATTAGGAAACCATATACATTCGCCATATCCGTCTGTCCGTTTGTATGACTGACTAAAGATTAAATGGTTATACATATTTATAACGCCTGCAAAGTTATGAAATAAAATCTTTAAAAAAGTTTCTTATGGTACCACTTCCTTCTATGTGTAAAATGGGGTGAATTTTTATTTCGCTTACCCCATTGAGTAGGGTATCGTTGAATAGATTTTTCAATAATGTTAGGGGTATGTCATGAAAGCTTTTTTGATACAGGAATCCGTTTACGAAGTTTTAAGTTTTTGACGTGAATACGTCTTTAAATTTGCTACGGGGGCAATCTAAAAAACCTAATGATAACAAAATCCGGGGATATAGTTTGGCGTTGCAGTTTCGAATCTATCCTCTACATCAAAAATTAAATTATACCACTGGATAGCTAAAGGATCAATAAAATAATAGATGGCGTTGACTGTACCATATCGTAATATATTTATGAGCATAAAGTTTACTAAAAAGGCAAATAGATGGCGTTGCTTGCACTACTATCGTATTATTCATCAAATAATGTTTATTTTTTAATCTGTAATATCTAGATAAAAAGTATTCTGTATGTTGATCGAGGGTATAAACGTTTACTGTACCAAATTTCATAAAAATTCGTCTAGTAGATTTCGCGTGATTGAAGAACAAGTCGAAAAATAAACACACAGACAGGCAACAATTTTAAAAACAGATTTTTGGTGCTATAATTCATATTTGAAAGTAAAGAATATTTACAGTTCACAGTAAATATATTCAACGAATGCCATCTATTACTTTTTTACGAAAAAATACGTTGATTCTTTGCTTTATCGGCGGCAATACATCACAACGTAAAGTCGTTGATGTATAGAAGAAAACAACGGTCCAGGGCGAGATAAATTCAGTGCTACAACTATCGTTTGCAACTAAAGAATATTTACAGTTTACGGCAAACATATTCAATTATTTTTTTTTCGAAAAAAAAATACATTTTCAGAAATAATTTTTCGAACTATGAAACTAAAAATCTCTAGTGTGTCTGTAATTGCATGTAGCGTCTCTATAAATATTTTCACATTTTGAATGGCTTTCCGCATCTCGTATAGTTACTTTAAGTTTTGAGTCTTTTTTCCTAAAATATAAACTGACTGATATAAAAACAAAATTACACTCTTTTGTTATCACCACGTGAATTTAGAATGAAATTTTTCTTTCCGGCCATATAAAAACTAAAGAAAACTGACAATTTTTAAAAAAAAGCTGCTATTTCATAATCTTGACTCCTGTCAGTGGTTTCTCCTGTATGGTTTTAAGAAAATGTATTTTTTTTAAATGATACAAATTTAAATCAAGCCAGTTACGTAGTTACGAAGTTAATATTATTTTGAACATAATCTGCCGCGCGAGCTATGCAATCGTAGTTTGGACTAAAATGTCATTCTGTAACATTTAACATGTTAAATGAATAATATTCAATCATTTTTAAAAATTAAATCAATTAGCAAATTAATTACTAAAATTTTCAGCGTTTATCCTTACTTTTCTGCTTCTTTAAATGATAACGTAACAATATACAACTCTCTCTCTATATATATATATATATATATATATATATATATATATATAGATATACATATATATATATATATATACATATATATATATATATATATATATATATATATATATATATATATATATATTATCTACATCATTAAAATCTGTTGGGCCATGAAAAAATAACAAATATCTAACCAGATAACGTTCCACCTTTATTACATTAGTACGGATATGAGGGTCGGAAAAACCTATCTGTAAATTTTGTAAAGAAAAGTTCCGTCCATTAGTAAGGCTTTCGCTATTTAAGATTGAAGTGCATAGTCCTTTAATAGCGACGGAGATATTAGGTACCTACGCTGGAGACATATACACTATTTCACTATGTAAAATAGGACTCCATATAAGGAAAACGGGCTCCGCTAAATTCAGATTTTCAGCGTTAACGGAGAGGCTGACAGAACACACACTGTGTACCAAAAAGCGGGACCCCGTTAAGGCGAAATACCGTTATTATAGCACGTAAGAGCAACACGAATTAGTGACGTCATCGTACACGCCGCTTGAAAGAAGATAAAAGACGGAATAGACGAAGTAGGGGATAAAACACACACGGAGTAAAGACGAAGTAAAAGAAGCAGACGAAAAAATATAAAGACGAAGTAGAATAGGCGGGGAACAAAACACGAAACTCGAGAGGACCGAGCGACCTCAGCGCGGGGCCGGAATAATCGCGTGCGCTCCATCCGCGACCTTAACTATTTGACGCATTCGTCTGCGCGGTGACCTCGCCATATTATTCTTAGTTATTTCCTAAAATACCGTTTACGCTACAATCGCACGCCACGACGTAAACAGTGGAAACACGCTAAACATCTGGCGTAATCGATCCCGGCGTGGACGCGAGGGGACATATTCGATGCAAAAAAAACTAAGGTCTCTAGATGGCGCAGCTCGAGTCCGCGTCGTAAATTTTCGTGAAAACGTCTGGATAAAATCATAACAAATATTTCGTATTAATATATAAATTAATTATCAATCTCTTTAATGCCAATGGTTGTACAGAGTAGTATAACGGGGACTGTTGCTGGATGCTGTATGCCCCGACCATAGAGCGGAGGCATACATGGATATACCTGACCGGGCATAGAGCGAAAGCATACATGTATGTACCTAATCGCTTTGCGTGGTTTTTTAATTTTTTTTTCGACGCTATCGTAACTCTCGCATTTGATCGGCTCTGGATTTTTTTAGGATTCTTGGATTTCTTTTGACGCGAATTTTCCTCTGATTTGCGTTTTCTATAATTCCTAGCACATTTACGGTACATATGAGACATCTTTAATTTTTTTGTAATTTTTCCATTTAATATCGATTTTTATTTATATTTCGGCGAATATTACCCTTGTCTTACTTTGAGTCCTGGAGGTGTTCCACAAGCTCTTTATAATGAAATGCTATATCCTTTATGGGCTCAACCATTGTTAACGCATCATTAGTCTCGTAGTTACTAGCGATTGAAATCTGAAAGTTTTTTGTAACACAAGAAAGTTCGACACACTATGACAATACTTAACTGTCGAATAGACGTGTTCACGTCAAAATATTAGTATTGCATCCATAAGTACATAACATAATTTAAACTTTCAACATGGCTTATCAGAAAAAGTACCCATTTTGCTGTGCTACGTACCAGATAAAGGGCATCTACAAAACGTGTCTTTGTATGTAGCATTGTAGGTAAATACGTGAAAACCCCAGATGAAACCAAATCAACAGCTCTCAAAAGTTAGAAGGAACTGAGTATGTTGTTTCATACAGAATTGTTTCATACTTACACTTTGTTTCATTCCCAAACTGTTTCACGATAAGTGTTGGTTTTACGAAAAAAAAAATACTGGAATAGATTTCATTAAGCTAATTTTACTAGTTATCATCAATATAAATGCGATTTTTGTAAAAAAAAAACAAATCTTATGTACCTCAAACTGTAGTTTCGATCCGCTGTGCGGCGGCAGTTTAGTAAACAAAACGATGTATGCAGATCATTCAAAACGCTTTGTATAATGTCGAAGTATGTTTTTGCATACAACTGAGAATAATTAATAATTTTTTATTTCCTCTATATGTGTTACAATATTTTACATTAAATTTCATGGAAAAATATTCAAAATTTTCAGAAACTTATCGTTAATTTTGGAAATTGGTTCTCTTTCCACCGCGCTAGACATTTTTTATTTAGAGGCCGAAAGCATTGAAGTACCAAGGCTATCTTGATAAACCAGTTGAAAACAGACGATAAACACTACCAAGCGAGTTTTATTATGGTTCTGTGTTGAAATAAGGAACCCAGTCTTATAGGTTTGTGATTGAAATTTTGTTCCCTGCATTGATTTCAATTAATATGTGCAAACTATTAAAAAAAAAATGGAATGGACTCAGTTGTGCTTTAGTCGTAGGATTTCATGTGAAGACGTGAAATTTGAATAATAAATGTCAATCGGAGGATTTGTCTTGTAGTAGGATTGACTAAGTAGTAATGTGAATAGGATCAAGTAGAGTTGAGATATATAGCTTCGTCTCTTTTTATCTTACTATGTAAACCTTTTAGTAATGAACTTATAGTATGATGTAAAGATTAGAGGGTTAATAATTTTCCTTAAGAGTTAACAACTTTCCTTTAGGGAGCTAAAATCTTTCCTAAGAGACGGAAATGCGACCAGAAAGGTCGTATTTTCGTCTCATATAAGCCGATTTCCGGGTAAAAAATATAATTTTTCAACTTTGCAGTGATAAAATTGTGATTTTTGTTATTAAAGCCAATATTGCTCGGGCGTTTTTCTGGTTCTACTCGGTCGACCGTTTTTTTCTGATTACTGTATACTTCGCTTTCGGTCATATTTTTGTCTAATATATGTTGATGTTTCTGAAAAAATATAATTTTTAAACTTTAAAAAGTCATAAAATTTTGATTATCGTTATTTAAGTCAATATTTCTTGAAGTCTTTGAACTATTTAAGGGTTTTCTATGGATACCTCGAATGGCGTTCTAGCTTCACGCGTTCACAAGCTAGACCGCCTGTAAAATATATATCTATAATTCTGTATTTGTCTCAAACGGCCGTTATGCTCTTAGATTATTTCAATTGTTGAAATATCTTAACTAGCTAGTATCTTAAAAGAGAAAGTTTTCTAAATTTAATCCGTAGTTTTATATCGGTCCATTATTCACAAAGATAACTCTGTGAATCAAGGACCGATCACGAAATTCGGCATAATGTCGTTGTAACGAAACTTTTGAGCTGGTTTCCAAATTAAGTTTACAGACGCTTCCATGTTGAAAAGTTAATGTATCCCTCCCTATATTTATATGTAAATCGAGGCGATTTTTAATGCTCATTTCATTTGGCAAGGTATCGTCATTAGGGTACCGTATTTTATAATAAGATTGAATTCTTTCTTATATTTTAAGTTCCATTTACGAAATGCTAACATTGGAAGCGACGTGTAATACAACACAGCCCGTTTAGTTTTTCCATTCAGGCTATTGAAAATTCTGCAAAATTCTACACACTAGCATTTGCTTAGAGCTTTAAAATATAATTATTTTGGTTACCCTGTGTTTAACGTACGCGTACATCAGCAATTTCGGGGGACATAGACGCATACGGCACGTTACTTTGTGCGCCTTCGAACCTACACTTGGCTGTTTTTTATTAGTTTTATTAGGTTAATAGCTTTTTACCGCGACTTCGCTCGCGTGGAATTTAGCATTTCTTAAAAAAGTATTTTTTGGGATAGGTATTTTTATTCTATGAAAGTTATGAAAATCGATCGAATAAAGAAACTTATTTACACATTTATTACATTAGTTGAAATAGCTCAGAAAGAAGTTGTATTGTATTATATTATATATATATATATATATATATATATAGACACACACACACACACATACATACAAACACAGTTGGCATTCACCTTTTCTCCTTGACGAGTTATGCTTTCCTAAAAGCTCAAATGTAGTAGACGGAGCGTTAAATCATGCTGAAGAGTCTTAATATATACCCACTCTTACCAACAAAATACTTTAGAGTGTTATAATTAAATAGGTCAGTAAGTTATACTATATATATATATATATATATATATATATATATATATATATATATATATATATATATATATATATATATATATATATATATATATATAAGTATAACTTACTGATTAAATAAGTCAGTAAGTTATACTTAAATAAAATAACTTTAAATAATAATAAAAAAATACAAGCCTTTCGTAGTGCGAGTTCTATTCGTGCTTCACACGTTTTTTTACTCAGTCGTATCTAATCTTTCAGGATTTCTGTGTATCGACATGCACATACTAATATTAAACTCTGGTCTGCTTCACTATCTGTCGGCAATATCAACTTCAAGGCCAGTGATCTGTAAGAGCACCGCCCTGCAGCTTCAATTGCTGACATTATCTTTCGCAAATGAAGCTACGTTTAAACTAACGCTCCAATCGCTTTAGACTCTTTGCGGCACCCAGTTATTACTGTCAATTGCAAGCCGCAATCTCTGTCGAGAGATTGAAGCGTTTCGTAAACTCGGCGCGCGACGAGAAAGGACCGTGGCCACGCGTGCGTCAACTCGGTCACGCGCGCTACGGTTAATGTTTAATGAGGGGCTTTTGAAAAACCATGTAGCAGATGCGATAGAAACAATAAATGTGCGTTGAATAAGCACAGTTCGGTCACAGCAAGCGATAGGGAAAACGCGAAGCTAACAAATTATCGGTACAATAAAAGTGCGTTGAATAAGCACAGTTCGGTCACTGCAAGCGATAGGGAAAACGTGAAGCTAACAAATTATCGGTACAATAAATGTCCGTTTTATAAGCACAGTTCGGTCACAGCAAGCGATAGGGAAAACGTGAAGCTAACAAATTATCGGTACAATAAAAGTGCGTTGAATAAGCACAGTTCGGTCACTGCAAGCGATAGGGAAAACGTGAAGCTAACAAATTATCGGTACAATAAAAGTGCGTTGAATAAGCACAGTTCGGTCACTGCAAGCGATAGGGAAAACGTGAAGCTAACAAATTATCGGTACAATAAATGTCCGTTTTATAAGCACAGTTCGGTCACAGCAAGCGATAGGGAAAACGTGAAGCTAACAAATTATCGGTACAATAAAAGTGCGTTGAATAAGCACAGTTCGGTCACTGCAAGCGATAGGGAAAACGTGAAGCTAACAAATTATCGGTACAATAAAAGTGCGTTGAATAAGCACAGTTCGGTCACTGCAAGCGATAGGGAAAACGTGAAGCTAACAAATTATCGGTACAATAAAAGTGCGTTGAATAAGCACAGTTCGGTCACTGCAAGCGATAGGGAAAACGTGAAGCTAACAAATTATCGGTACAATAAAAGTGCGTTGAATAAGCACAGTTCGGTCACAGCAAGCGATAGGGAAAACGTGAAGCTAACAAATTATCGGTACAATAAAAGTGCGTTGAATAAGCACAGTTCGGTCACTGCAAGCGATAGGGAAAACGTGAAGCTAACAATTTATCGGTACAATAAATGTCCGTTTTATAAGCACAGTTCGGTCACAGCAAGCGATAGGGAAAACGTGAAGCTAACAAATTATCGGTACAATAAAAGTGCGTTGAATAAGCACAGTTCGGTCACTGCAAGCGATAGGGAAAACGTGAAGCTAACAAATTATCGGTACAATAAAAGTGCGTTGAATAAGCACAGTTCGGTCACTGCAAGCGATAGGGAAAACGTGAAGCTAACAAATTATCGGTACAATAAAAGTGCGTTGAATAAGCACAGTTCGGTCACTGCAAGCGATAGGGAAAACGTGAAGCTAACAAATTATCGGTACAATAAAAGTGTGTTTTATAAGCACAGTTCGGTCACAGCAAGCGATAGGGAAAACGTGAAGCTAACAAATTATCGATACAATAAAAGTGCGTTTTATAAGCACAGTTCGGTCACAGCAAGCGATAGGGAAAACGTGAAGCTAACAAATTATCGGTACAATAAAAGTGCGTTGAATAAGCACAGTTCGGTCACTGCAAGCGATAGGGAAAACGTGAAGCTAACAAATTATCGGTACAATAAATGTCCGTTTTATAAGCACAGTTCGGTCACAGCAAGCGATAGGGAAAACGTGAAGCTAACAAATTATCGGTACAATAAATGTGCGTTGAATAAGCGCAGTTCGGTCACAGCAAGCGATAGGGAAAACGTCAAGCTAACAAATTGTAGGTTTTACGGTTTCAGTTCGGTCACAGCAAGCGATAGGGAAAACGTGAAGCTAACAAATTATCGGTACAATAAATGTGCGTTGAATAAGCACAGTTCGGTCACAGCAAGCGATAGGGAAAACGTGAAGCTAACAAATTATAGGTTTTACGGTTTCATGATCCGATCCGATACTTTCGACTATCGATACAATATCATAAGACACTTCGATATTTTAGAACGATACAAACAAATGCGATACAGGCTTGGTTCGGTACAAACGTACTAGTGTCGGATCGAATTATTCGATTCTAATGGGTCGCATCGATATATAACCAAGTCGCACAGTCAGTCGAATTAAATTATTAAATTTGGTTATATTAAAATATGTTGTATCTTTATTTGGCGATAGGGGATGCTGGAGGCGGGAGGGTTTAATGCATGCGACAACTTAGAACTGTGGACGTTTTAGACGAAGGGGATGTTTTGAAGTTTGAAGATTTACTTATTTATTATTGGCATATAAACAATAATATCACAATTGTAACATTTCGATTCGAGGATACATAATTATAACAATATTTTTTTGTGACAATACCAAAAACAGTGGGCGCAGCGTGAATAATTAGATATTACCATTATTATATAATTCTAAATAAAATACGTGTCAAATAATTATAATAAATTCAAAAAAATCTAATCAGTAATGGAGTCACTCCCAATAAAATTTGCAGTCATATTTTGAGTTAATTATAGTAAATTAAGTCAATAATTATCAATAAAGGAGTTAATCAATAAAACAGAAAGTCAAATAAATTTAGAAGAAAACTTTTGAAATTAATTAATTGTATTCGATTAAATTATTATAAATAAAAACTTAAAAATAGCTAAATATCAATTTGTTCTATATAGAAGTTACTTGACTTTATTATTTAATTTTCTGTACTTTAATGTATCTGATTGATACTTATGGTGGACTTATTGCTACAAGAGCAATCTCTTACAGTCAACCAGAACACCAGTCCAGCCCAGCTCGACGGGCGGCCGGGAACCGAACCCGGGTCCCAGCGGTGCGCCTCGTAGTCAAAGGCCGTATGTCTTGTGATCAATCTAATACCCCAGGGTGATGACGATTATTCCCAATAAGTTTATTTTTAAATGATGAGTTTGGGGACCCAAAGATTTCCACAGTTCCAGGAAGTTCATCTACTGTATCCCTTAGTCTATTGATTGGAGCACAACAGCCTTGGTACGACACTTTGATACAAAGAAGAAACGATATATATGCGGTCTACTGTTATTGCGTGGAATGTTAAACTGAAAGTGTCGAAGAAGGTGATTGCTGTCAATTGCATTATGGTCAAGCTTATGAAGGTACATGCAGTCAGTACGTCCTCTTCGTTGAGCCAGTGTTTAATTTAAAATGTAAAATACGTTCTTAGTAACTGACTACTTGTTTGCTTAATCTTGCTTTGTAGGTAAGGTGGTGCCAAAATATATTGATATCCAATGGTCGGATTAAATCTGGATCATTTGTCAAAGTTATCATTTTCAGATCCTAAAATTTATTGGTACTTGTAGTAATTTATTATTGTATTGTAATTTATATAAAATTGCCTACAAGCAACGCAGAAAGCAGCAAACGATCGATCCAAATGTTATTACATTTTTCTTTACCTACCTACTATGTTCACATCACATTTTCATATGTATTGTTTTTTATTTTATACGTTATGTATATTCAAAAAGTCTGTCATTCCATAGATGATCGATAGATATTACTTTTAGAGGATCGGACTGAGTCTATTCGATACGATCTCATTATCGTATTATATAGCTGTGATCTGAATCGATCCAAGATATCGATACAAAGGAAAATATGGTGCATCTCTGATCGGTATATTCGTAAAATTCTTTGAATATTTCGTGGAAGATAACAACAATTGATTGGATTTTAATAGACTAAGACGTGTTAAAGAAATATCTCCGCAAGGTGAGATGCTATAAACGGTATTGTAGTAAAAGTCAAATCCCTATAATCTAGTACTATGCCAGTTCTGGACATCCAGTGTTTAGATCCTGTTAACCGCCGTTTAAGTGAAGTCCTAACTACTTTTATAAATGAGAAAATATGCTTATTTGTCCTTCTCTCACGTGGTAAAAGAGCAACCGTTCAACATAATTTTTTGCACAGAGAATGCAAATTATGTTTTCGTTAAATTTTTTGTAAACCATCTCAGTTCTGTACGCAAAGTACCACAATTGAAAACAGCAAATGGAAAAGACCACTGTAACCAACGGCAATGGTATTACTTTCATAATAATTCTGAGTCCTATAAATGGTATTGTAGAAAAAGACAGATTCCTATAATCTAGCACTATACCAGTTCTGGACCGTTAAAATGAAGCCCTAACTAATTTTATAAATGAGAAAATAATGGTATTGCTTTGATAATAATTCTGAGTCCTTTATACAATTACGGACGAAAAAATCTAATTTCATAACATATTTGAAACAGCTTAAAAACTTTGACATTCAATTGTTTAGAAAAAGTGAAAATACAAAGGATTTGAAATTACGCATTTTGCTTATTTATGAATGGAAATGCATAAGAACTTTGTAAACTGCTATAAATTAGCATAAACTAATGTTTTGCAGCAGTAATAAAAAATAAATACCTTGCAAAAAAATAAACAAAAATAACAAATCTGAAACGGGTAAAATCCTATTGGAAATGGCGACAAAATTTTACATAAGTGAAACGATTTTTGTATATTTATTTTATATATAATCATGCAACTTTTTATCCATTTATTTTACATATAGTAACGCAACTTTTTATACAAATATGCACAATTCAATAATATTACTAATCTTTTTGGTAAATAAATGTGACGTTTTCGCGCACTCGGCATATATATTGTGAGCTTTAGGAAAAAAACATTTTTACAAAAATATAACAATAAATATAAAATAGACATTATAATAGTAATTACTATGTTTCAAATAATAGATATACACTTTCATTCATTCCATAATCACCAACACAAAATTTTAAAAAAACGAGTGTGCTTTAGACCACACGACTGAAGTATAACTTCTTTAGCTCCATCTATACGTGTGTATATAATATTCAGAGTCTGTGTCACTTCCTGCCATAATTTGTTATTATTCATCCGAAAATTCACAAAATATGAACTTACAAAATAATAAAAAAATCACCGTTCACGTAACGCTAGCAAACTCGCAAACGAACTACTGACTGATTTATATATATATATATATATATATATATATATATATATATATATATATATATTTCATGCACTTGCTATGGGAGGAAGAGAGAAAGAAAATATGCGCGCACTGCTTTCTCTTGCTCCTGCAGTGTGATACATACAATAGGCTTGCACTGTGTCTTAGATACGAGATACGAAACATAACTGGCTATGAGAGAAAGAAAGAAAATGTGTGCTCGCACCTCTCTCCCTCTTGTCCCTACACTAATATACGAAACGTAACTCTCTCTCTCTTTCTGTTTTCACTAACTTATATCTCCCTCTCAACTTCGGTTCGCCTCGCCCGATCCCATTTTTCGTAACGCTCTCGTCACGCATTCACCAGCTTACTCCCCAAGTCAAGCTTGCGTAAAGAAATTTTACTTAAAAAAAAACAATCATTGCGACAGAAATAACTGTACGGCTACAGACGAATGTGTCATTTGTTTCGTTATGTCGTTCTTTATCTTATGATAATATAATTTTCCGTATATTTACTTTATTACAAACTGATTATTTACCTTTAGGTGGCGTTAGTCATCGTGACCCATATATGGAACAGGGGCGGCCCAGGAGTTACTGGTGCCCTGAGGAAATTCTTATTGAACAGACAAATAGTGCTCAGAAACTCATTTAGAGTTGTTTATAGTTTATCGATCTAATAACTTTAATGAACCAATAACTATGAAAAGGTTACTTAGTATGCTCAGAGCCAGTCATTAATGTAGTGTAATAATGACTATAAATTGCCGTAAATTGATTTTTTTAATTTTGTGTATGTATATTTATAATATTACACTGATTAAATTTATACGCCTTAATAACTACTTCATACATTATTGTTTTTACGTGTATCTCTCGCACTGGATACGACAAACGAACTGTTTGGCTTTCGTAATTTCTTTATTAATAAGCCGGCTTCTTTTCGTTTGTGTGATTCCATTTTGAGAGTTCCTTAGTTAAAGAAGAAATGCTTATAATTTTGTCATTTCCTTCCGTCTGTTACAATTTCACAGTTTCTATAATTTTAGAACTCTGTGCATGAAAATGTTTAAGTAGATATGTCTACTCCCCTTTATGGTGGTGGGTGGCAGGAAATAATTAAGATCTCAGTTATTTCGTTCCACCCTCCTTTCCCCATATGGATTAAAAAAAAATGAAGACATTCTAGATGCTAGCAGTTATTGGAACTTTCATATAAATTTATTGTCGTCAGTTCGTATAGACAATTTAATGGATATAGCCCATTTCAGAACGCAACATTGTACGTATTACGATATTCACCGAATAAAAAACCAATCAAGTTTTTTATTGAACATCGAATAATCCGACAGATTTATCAAATCCGACAGCCTCAGTCGCGCTGGATTAGAAGGCCGCAAACGGACTAATTGTGTCATGAAAAATATTTTCCGGTGAACCACAACTGTTAAATATGAAATTTTTTGTAATGTGGAAGAATGTAAAGACATTTATAACATAATTTATTGCAACATTAATAAAAAATAAGTATGTAAAAACTAGACTAAATATAAAAAAATACATACTTAATTGCATGCATGGTTGAGAACAAGGAAATAGGAAAAAAATGGAATTAAGGAAGGGTCGGCCTATGAAAAAAATTATGGAAGAAGAGTTCCTGGAATCTGAATCCAGTCCATCCCAATCCATCTTAATATTATCGCGCTTTTAGTCTTATAGCTTGGACAGCGAAGGACTTTTCTAAAAAGGTGGTTGTATGTTTGAGAAAAAAGTGACTGAGCTGGTTTTCAGAGCGGAACCCTGTATTGTGCGCAAACAAGTAACTAAATATGTTTGTAAGAAATGTTGGATAAGCATGATTCAATTGATTGAATTGATCATTTAACTTATGCGCTGAATTGAGAAACATGTTCATATTTTTTGGAACCAAAAACAAATTTCGAAGGCATTCTAATTGTTTAAGACGATTCTAAGTAAGATTTAAGTAGAATACATCTCAGATATATTCTACTTACATCTCGGATATAGCCAATCAGATAGTTTGATATATTTGGAATATTGGGCAATTGTACCATTCGATAATCTTACTGGAAGGGCATGCCGCGGACGCTCGTTGAGACAGATCTGCATATCGGCATATGCGTTTGATGTAAGTGTGCAAGTAAGGGCAGTGCGAATGCGTATTATTGAAGGTCTACAAGACGGCCAAGTTCGGCCGTAAACTAAAGAAAATATATGCAGTTCTACAAACGTCAGCCGAGCGTCAATTTCGTTTCGTACATTGTAAACGTACGCTTTAATACGGTTACGACAGCTGCGGATAATATTGTTTATTTTAGTTGTTGTTCGCATACGCGTCGGAAGTTTTAACGCGTCTCGCATATTATTGTAAGAAAATTGATATTAATACATTCATCCCTTTCTCACTCGACTCGTTTAAATTGCAATAGACAAGAATCATAAAGTAACTTGTGTGCGTCTAGTAAAAAATAGCTTAAGGCACGGCTCCGTCAGCTTCAGAATTGGGTTAAAGGCCGTTAGATCATTTACAGTTTAAATCATCTTTCAACAAACTTCGGTTTAAAATTAACCTGTCGATTATGTCTAAACAAACTGACACAAAATGCGCCATGTACCGTTAGAAATTCTATATTGGGGAAAAATAATCTAATCGTTTCCTCTATAGAATCCGGGAAAGTCCATCTAGACTGCTAATGGACATAGATGATCTCTAAACTAAGTCTCTATCGATAAGGGATTCAGTTGCCAAAAATTCAAAGTCTAACGGACACGCGTAGAAACCTTTGCTTCGCTCAAAACGAAATTCACCACGTGTTCAACGATCGCGAGGTCGGTAGGCAGGAAACCCGCCAAAACCGGGAACGCATCCACTAATATACAGGATCTGTTCTCAGATTAGAATAAGCGCAATAATGGACCATTAAACCTATTCACGGGTGCTGCTATTTACAGTTCATAATTACTGACTGTTCAGCAGTTATCAGGTTTTTGCTTCATCTTTCGTCAGGTTCACGTCATTTTAGGATCACATCCGATGAAAAATTTATATTAAAAATATTTCACTCTTCCATCCCTTTTCGTAGTTTTGGTACTATTGGGTACTTCACTTACTTAATTGCCTGATGGAATTGTTAGTCTCATAAAAAAAACTGTGGCACTTTATTTCCATCACACTACCCGGGTTGTCACAAGGCCCCTCTAGGGGTCTCTAAAGAATCGTTCATGCCATCCAAGTGCGCAGCATGCAACCTTCGAAGGTGCCTAATAATATCCCGTATCTACATCCATTCTTTTGAGAAAGTGCTTGGTGAACGCTCTAAATGTTTCAAAGATTAGGCAAGTCTCAACCAAGTCGCGGTGACTAAAAATACTGCAACCTAAAGGTTCACGTGCTTCTACTTTATTGTGTTGATGCATTCCCTCAGTCAATACGGCATTGTTCTACGGAGCAACAAAACCAGATCCATATGCTGCGTCTCGAAACCGCAGGAAAACGCCTTGTTATTTCTTAATGCAGAAAACTTTTCTTAATGAAAACGCCTTGTTATTTCTTAGTGAAGCCAGTTCTTTTTCCAATCGCTGGGGCCCATCGAGAAAAATAATCTTATGATCTCACCCCTACAGTCTGGAAATGTTCACTTGGTCTGACAATGAGCATAGATGATTCAGGTAATCCCTAAAATATGTTCCATTCTAAGGGGCTTTTCTTAAAAAACGGACCCGCGTCAAAATTCACATAGGGCACATGGCTTTAGGCATCAAATCCATTTACAGACAATTACTTTACGGTATTTGTTATCATTAAAGAATAATTCGTCGCATTTAAATACTATTCTGTAGCGAGTAATTCTTAATATCTTGTGGTCGCACAGATTTACTAATATGGCGATAACCACATAGTAACTAATTGTTCTAAAAAGAACAACAGACAATTTCCATGAAGAACAATTATCCGTCGTCGCGCGCTATGCGATGGCTACTTCCGAGCGGCCGGACTAAGCAGCGCGTCGCTATCCAATCAGCAGTTGGCGCGTTTCTGCCCTTGTGCTCTGTCTCGATATTTATGTATTTCCATCTCTATTTTAGGTTACACTGTTTGTTTAAAAGAGTGTGTCGTGCATAATAAAATTATTCAGTTATTGGACTTCCTCACTTTGTATTGTATTTTATTTTACGTAATTCCAGTCAAGGGTTCGCGCTAGTAACTCGCTTCAACCGTATACCTGTACGCGAATACGTACACATACGGCGGGTACAAACACTTTGTTTTTATGACCTCATATCATCGCATTGGATATATGTAAAATGTAAAACGTTAACAAGAATCATAAATACATTTCGCCCCAGCAGACGCCATAACGGCACGAAATCGTCGCTGTCCCACCGCGGATGAGCCGCAGCGGCTGCCCCATTAACAGTACGAATTACATCCTGTCCCCGAGCGCTACAGCCCCGCCCCTTTGCGAGCTCCCTGTATCGCCATCTTAATTACCGAATTTCCCTTCGGCACACCGAGCCGGATTTGCATGATGCCGCCTTAATATGGCCAAACGTTCGCCGCTCTCGGCGCGGGCGACGATTTGAATATGCGACACGGAGTGCTAGAAATGAAATCATAATTTTTTTTCTAAATTTCTTTCACTTCCTAACGCGGAAAGTAGGAAAACTTTTTTCGGAAGATAAAAGTTCAAGGTAAAAATCGAATTCTAGTACTGTATATTTTTGGATGACAGGTGCAATTTAGAGACATGTTTGAACTTGCATAAATTCGTCTGATAATCCATTCTATTATGAAAGTCAAAATTATAAAGAAAAAACTATATTTAATATTGAAATCAATATTTGGTAAAAGTTTTCATCTTAGATACTGATTAGACACATATAAGTCAGACTTAGCACTGAAAGATAGGGTAGTTTCTTTTTAAGGGTGTAAGAGTATAAAATCAGTCCATATTCCTTTACTTTAACCTTAGCCACTTAGCATATTGTTTTACAATACTATTGTAATAATATATAATTATTACAATTGTATTTTAAAATAATATGCTAAGTGGCTAAGGTTAAAGTAAAGGAATATGGGCTTATTTTATAACGACTCTAAGCGAGGTTCCATCGGGCATAAAATAATAAAAAATGTTTTTGTGATATAAGTTTTTAAGTGATATTTCTACATGTTTCCAAAATAAGCTCAACGCCTATATACATTATATTATGAAAGTATACACACACACACACACACACACACACACACACACACACACACGCGCGCGCGCATGCTAGTTACAGGTAGTTTTCCGAAGTTCACCGGAAAACTACAGATATCGTAATAATAAATTTCATAATTTTGAAAAACAAAACGATAAAAGTAGTACACGTTTCGTCGAATCATACTCTAGAAGTTACCCCCGCCCAACGCCGCTGAAGTTCAAAGTAGAGACAAAGTTATCAGAAAATTTGTTTGATGCTGGAACAAAAAGAAATGTTAATCGGACGGAACTTTAAATTGTAAGTTCCCCAATAAGTTTAAGCTATATTAATCAGTTGGAATTTTAACTCTTATGCTCCCTAATAAGAATTACGATATTTTAATCAGGCAAAACTTCAAATTGAAATTTCTCCAACAAAAGTTAAAATATAATAATCAAGCTGGACTTCAAACAGTAAGCTCTTTAATAAAACTTCAAATTGTAAGCCCCCAATAAGAGTTTAGCTATATTAATTAAGCAGAACTTTAAACTGTAAGTTTCCCAGTAAGCGTTAACATATGTTAATCAGGTAAATTGTAAGCTCCTCAATCAGGATTAAGATATATTAATCAGGTGGAACTTTAAACTGTAAGCTTCCTAATAAAAGTCGGCAAAAAGCATTAGCAACCTGTGGGCCCAATATTCAGGAAGCCACTCGGGTAGCTAATCACCCTTTTAACTACATTAAACGGACATGACAAGTCGTCATACAACAATTTCCCCAGAGGAGAGCCACTTAACAT
Source organism: Druceiella hillmani (assembly GCA_039881145.1). NCBI lineage: Eukaryota > Metazoa > Arthropoda > Insecta > Lepidoptera > Hepialidae > Druceiella > Druceiella hillmani. Next base: position 4,784,854 of record JAYKKI010000030.1, on the reverse strand, counting down.
TAATTACGCGCGTCGGTGGCCGGTTGTATCGCATTCAGTTTAAAATCAAATAATCGGTGTACATGAGTTAAGTGTGCGTTAAATTATCACAGCATTAAGTACATCGTGGAATGTATAAAATTCTATTTAATGAATTTTGTGGTTAGACTACTTTGTTTTCATAAACATTTCTGACGCTTGTAATTTATTGGTGCACAAATTGGTTTACATTTATGTAAACCAAATTAAGTAGACTTTTTTCTACGAGCTTCTCACTTAATCGAAGCTCGTAGAAAGAAATGGACTCGTTCGAATATTATTAATTTATAAAACAATTCTTTCGAACTTATTAGGAATTGAAAAAATCAATTAAACAATTCCGTTGCTCTGAACATAAAGTTGATTTATTTTAGTATTTCCTATTTTTAGTATTTACTTTATTTATTTACACACGATAATAATTACACAGTTTAAATTAGATAGTATCTGAAAACAAAGAAACGATATTTAAAGTTTATTATTTAAATTGTCAATATATAACTCTTTTTATATAACCAAACAATCTGAATAACAATCATGAGTTCTGTCAACTAAAAATAATCTGCTTTACTGAGCGTGTGGCCGCCATTACTCACAGCGCCATCTATGAAGTACATAAGTACACGGTCACTGTTTACCGAGAGGAGAGTGCTGTACCAATTAAAGAAATATAGTTTCTTTACAAATATATACAAGCCTTGATACAAAAGGGGTGTCCTTTTGGATCAAGAATCTGTAATGATATACACGAGGCTTGATCCAAAAGGGCGGGTGTCCTTTTGGATCAATAATCTGTAATTAATGGGTATTTGTAATTCGCAATTCGTATTTAAAAATTTATTTGATATCTCTTTGTATTTACATTAGTTTATCATACAAAAATTAGTGGGAATTTGAGGCAAATCGAATGAGCTCAAACTCGATGTGTTTACTGTTTAGCCATCGAGACATTCCCATGACCACGTCCATCCTCCATCGTCAGATATGTCACCAAAATGCTTACAATATGTCACCAAATAAATTATTGATTCAAGTCAGATGAGCCCAAACACAATGGGTTTGTCATTAGTCATCGAGAAGTTCTTGCGATCACTTCTTCCCTCCAACATCTTATCAGCTTGATGGTACCATATTATTTATAATCAGAATTGCATAATTTTGTAAAGTTTCAAATCGATAATTATAAATGGGCGAAATTGAGTTGTAAGATTTGCGTACAGTGTTAGGAAGCTACAGGTCGACCTAACAAAAGCGTCTTAAATATCTGTGAACAAAATCACGTCAAATTTGTACAAATATTAAGAGATACTGCTTCAGTAGAGGTACATAAGCTGCAGTCGACGGGGAGGGAGCGAAATACTGGTTTGTTTCAGTATCATTCGAAAGAACTGTTCAAGACCTCGAATAAATTTTCGTATAATTGCGCTACAGGTGACAACTCAGGGGGACGACGTGAAGCAGGTTTTTGAGTGCGTCTCTGTCCACTGTTGCTCATGATGTAAGTTAATACGTTGGGTGATTATAGTGAAACAAAGACCTTTGGTGTTTATTTCGTTCAACTAATTTAATGAGATCGTATTAGAATCGTAATCACATGAGGCGCCAATTCAAACGATGAGCAACAGTGAACTGAAAAGCCTTCGAAACATGTGTCAAAAAGAAATAGCCGCGACCGGTTTGTTTTTTTTTAAACAGATTTTACACATTAGTCGCAAGTAAAAAAGTATTACCTAATACTCATTTTTGCCTGCGAATCTTCACAACTTTGACGTGATTGAATGTGGAGAGGTTCTAGTTTAGTCGTCTCTGATAGAATTTTTTTTCCGTTTTGCACGCCCTGACCGTACTTGCCCATCGAACTTGCTCGCTTTCTAGGACACGTCTTATAAATGTTAACATAGATCTGTTACTTGAGAATCTACAATAATGTTTTATGCACAAAAATTCGTATCAATATCAATCTAGTAGAACACAAGTTATAAGCAGAAATACAGAGATTAGAGATATTTAGATAATACCTGTGCTAGAAGATATTCTAGTAACATAATTTAGAATGAAAAAACAAACAAAATCAGGAAAAAAATACGCGCAACATAATAATGAATGATCGTGTTCGTTGCACAAAACGAAACCCGTCGCTTCAAAAAGAAAACGCCGAGGGGCGGGAGTCACACTTGCATCAGCTAACTTGTTAAAACGTGTAAATCAGATTAATTATCAAACAACAAACGTGTTTATCTTCAGCACAACACGACCGCACGCCAACCCAAACATGCCAACATATTTACAACTTCACGCTTCGTGGAGCGCCCGCGTCCCAGACCCGGTGCTACGCCACGCGAGCCGCGGCTTCTTCTCTAACGTCGCCATTCCACTTGTAAAATTGTCTTTCGGCTCTTCGAAACAGGTTTTATGCTTCGGGGTTTCCTCATTAATTTTATACGTAACTATAGACTATTTCACAATTAAATGAAACTACGCGATGTAGTATTATGTCTACTTTCTTTAAGTTCTTTACCACGGCCTAGGTTTCGTTGTACTACAATATCTTCAGGTGGGCTATTACCAAAGATTTTCTAATAAAAAGTCGTGGTAAAGAACTTAAAGAAAGTAGAAATAATACTACATCAAGTATTTTCATTTAATTGTGAATAATGAATTTCTACAAAATTAACGCCAAATATATTCAATATAGATTATTTATAAAAGGGCGGTAGATAGGGCACGCCTCATAATCTATATGCCTAACAGAAGCGTGTTATAGTCTGAAGAATGGAAGCTGGTAATTGTCACAATTGTTTACTGTGTAAAATGCAGCGAAGATTCTCGCACTAAAATACAGCAAAACCAAATAAAGCTAAAAATATAACTGAAACGTGGGAGTGTCAAACTGCAATGAAGGTACTGAAAACTGGCATATCCGGTAAGCCCGGCTTATCAGACCTTCCGGACCTTTTTCGCTCGCACTTGTAACTTAACGGACAGGATACTAAAACGAAGGGCACATGACATATACATGGGTAAAGCGATGTTATATTCTAATGATTTCGAATCACTGTCGGAAAGACTTTACGAAACAGAAGACAGTAAATTAATATTAACTTTTTATTTTAAAATATTTCTGATTAAACTATGATTTTGAAGCAGCAAGAGTATATTAAAATCTTTAAGTTATTTCAAAGGTAAGTTAATTAATTTTTTTTTATGTTTAGTAAAATAAAAGATTATTGAAGAATAAACAGATTGCAATAAAGGAAATATACTTCTAACATATCAAACATTGTTTAGAAGGAAATTTAATTTTCATTTCCAGAATAAACTATAATATATATACACGTACGTCATAGAAGTTGATAACATAATTTAGTAAAGTATTGAAATAATTCAAAAGAGATATGCTATGAATATTTACACAATTATAAAATATAACATTTTACCATAAGAAAAGTGAAGATTTACGTCTTCAATTAATTCTAGACTTAGTTCCAATAATTATATACAACGTTTCATTGTATCTATGTATGCTTCTTGGTATAACTAATAACTTCTTCGAGTGTCTGATGAGGGAGAATAAATACTCAGAATGTATTCAAAATTCAGTAAATTGTGTTTCTGAATAATTTCTGCATCTATAGTCTCCTTTCTTTAAAGTAAGCTTTTTCAAAGTTAAAAAGTAAGTTTTTAGAAATGAGTATAAAAAAAAATAATGGATGCCGATTTTGTTTAGTTTGTTTTCATTGTCTACATTAATTAAAAATAAACTGTTAACTGACATTGATCGATGTTCTGTTGTCAAAATTAACTTTTTCGCTTTTTTTAATAATCTTTTTCGCTTTTTTTTAGTTTTACGTGTCTTTTGTCGGGCCTGCGAATTTCATGGATTAGTATATTACATTTTTGTATGGAGGATACAGAGGCATAATCTGCATTTTGTTTCATCTAACTAGTTCAAAGAGTTCCGTAGAAATAGTGTTATAACCTGACTTTGATGAAAAAATATAAAATTCCTCATTTGTCTGATTGACGATTTGAGTAAAATTTTTAAGAGGATTTCTTTTTCATTTTTGTCTATTTAGGAGTCAGTTTTATTCTCGTAACTTGTACCTCGTAGCTAAGCTTACCACTTTAGGGGCTTTTGCCTGTCTCCTTATGTCCTTATTCTTACTTACGTACAGTGTTTCAGTACTGCACTACGTGACTGACTGCGTCCATCTATCAAAATAGAACCTTGTTTTCGTGGTATCTATTTATTCGTTTCTACATCCAAACAAGATTTCGAGTTGAAACAAGATTTTACGTACATAAAATGCACGACGAAATATTGTTGACAAAATGTGAAAACAGAAAGCTTCGGGCGCAGTTTTCCGTAAACGGTTAATAGCTTTTTGTTGTGATAATTACATTTTCCGTTTGAAGTGAAAGACACGTGAACATAGAAATGTCTAATTATATCGACCCAACAAATTTTAGTTCAAATAATTTCGTATTATTTCTATTAAGTTTTTTTTTAAATTTTATTCAAGCCATAACATTAAAATAGCAGTCAAGTGCAACTACCACATTTAGTTTGTTATAAATTACTCAATTTCGGATTTTTTCCGTAATTTGGCCTGTGATATCTTCCACAGAACCATAGTAGTTTTGATGAGAAAGTGATATTTGAAATAGTGATATTTGAAAGACCATATCTTCATTCTTCTGTATCCAGTTAGAAGCTTGATATTTTTAGAAGTCCACTGGCCCACAGACCTCAGTATTAAGGAATCAGTTCAACTTGACATCTCTGGCCGTTCTTAAAAAAGGTTTGATCGATCGACAGAGAGAGAGAAAGAGCGGGAGCGAGAAGGAGAGGGAGGGGGGGGGGGGGGAGAGAACAAAATGATCCATTGATTCTGTTTCCTCTTTATTTCATTCTAATTAAACAAGGAACCATAAAAGTAACGAGCTAATTACAGTTGTGAATGCAGTTCTAGTTAATGGAGACACGACGGATGACGAGGTTACCGCATGTTGTATGAGTGTTTTGAAAATAGTGCTGGCCTTATTTCTTAACAGACAATTGTACTAATCTGGAAGTGCATTACGATAAAATTCGTTGTTCAAAACCAATTGAAATTTTGAGTTTCTGAATTCACGAGGTAACGTGATCCGTCTTTACGGATGGTCGCTGAAAGAAAGGCCGTAATGTTAATAAAATTCTTGATAATTAGTCCAGCATTATATTTATTTGGCATAATACAAGAATACCTTATTTAACACGCAAATAATTAATGGAAATAAAATAATAAAAGGACTCGACTATGATTGTAAATATAGTTGGTAAAATCTAAATTGAAACAAATAATTAAATTTTAAAAATTAAAATGTATACAATGAACCGCTAAATATACTAAAACAATCTAAATAAAATTTAATTAATAATAAAAATAAATGACTATGCTGAAAATGAACTTTAAATGATTTAAAAAATTATTTTAATTGATAAAGTATTTAATATATGAAAAGTAATAATTTATAATATAAAATGCAAATAAATACATACCGAAACTTAACGTCACTTAGAGAGAAATATACTTAAAATATATTTTAAAAAGCTTATAAGCACTTAAACAAGTATAACTTAAAAAAAAACAAAAGATTAGTACTAATTTGACCATCGTTTAAAATTTTCATATTAAATATGTTTGGGTGTTGTTAACTATTGAAATATATGCAGCTTAATATGCTTTTATTACTACGACATAGAATATTAATAAAAGCTTAATATGCTTTTATTACTACGACATAGAATATTAATAAAAGCTTAATATGCTTTTATTACTACGACATAGAATATTAATAAAAGCTTAATATGCTTTTATTACTACGACATAGAATATTAATAAAAGCTTAATATGCTTTGATTAATATTCTATGTCGATTTTTTCCAAAAAAAATAACGGTTGTGACAAACTTATGGACAAGTCATAGTGTTTCGTTTTTTTCCCTTTTGAGACGCAAAACGCTAAAAATCGAAGTACGAGCGGGAATTCACTTGTGGAATTTAAATCTTGTTTTTTGGAATTAATTTGTTACAAAGATATCAACGAATTATTGTAAGTAGTCTGCTGTTTTGATTAATCCAGTAAGTCAAAGGAGTAAGAAGGGAGTGCAAAAAACAAAGACGCGCACCATGTTACGAAAATTGTCGCGGTTCACGTTATGAAAAGTTTGTGCGGCACGTTACGAAAAGTGTTGTGCGTCACGTTACGAAAGAATCGTGCATCACGTTATGAAAAGTGTTGTGCGTCACATTACGAAAAGTGTTGTGGGTCACGTTACGAAATATGTCGTGCGTCATGATTAGAAAAGTTTTGAGTGTTACGTTACGAAAAGTGTCGTGCGTCACGTTACAAAACGTGTCGCGCGTCACGATACGAAAAGTGTTGTGTGTCACGTTATGAAAAGTGTCGCGCGTCACGTTACGAAAATGTTGAGGGCCACGTTACGAAAAGTGTAACACGTCACGTTACGAAAAAAGTTGTTAAAGCAGATTTTAATTTATCTAAGACAGTAAATGATATTCTCAAAAGAGGCGACTATGAAGGGTACTTTTTGCGGTAAAAGAAACCAGTGGTCTCCGCTTTACAATTGGATTGGAGCAAAGCGAACGTTGTGCAACATTAATAGATATGCCGGTCGAGCGGGCTGCCATTCCGTCATAAGTTGTTATTGTCGGGAACGACGCGCATACTTGAAAGCAGTGAGATACTGTTATTTCTGAATAATTTATTTGACACGAGAGTACATACTTATCACGTTGCCCGAGCGCTCGTCTGCGGGTCGCGTCAGCGGGCGCCCGAGTTGCGCCGCGCTCCCAACAGGAAGTTAAGCTGGGGAGGCTAGGGAAGGGCAAATATCATTAGTATATATCAATACTTTCTTTGTTCAGTATTTACATGGAGTCTGGGCTACATTGATTCTCCAGCAAAAGCGTCAGAACATTATATGTCAGAATCGAATAGTGTTTTATAAGCACTAAACGCTCAGCGTTGACAAAGATATTATGATGACAAATTTCATTAAAAGAAAAAAGATATATATTTTTGTCACATTTAATTTCTAAAGTAATACGACATTGCGATTATGAACAATTATGAAAAATTATATTTCTGTGAAGAAAGAGCTTATGAAAAATTACATTTTGTGAAGAAAGAGCTTATGAAAAATCACGTTTCTGTGAAGAAAGAGCTAATGGAAAATTATATTTCGTGAAGAAAGGGCTAGTGAAAAATTACATTTCGTGAAGAAAGAGCTTATGAAAAATTACATTTCTGTGAAGAAAGAGCTTATGAAAAATTACATTTTGTGAAGAAAGAGTTTATGAAAAATCACGTTTCTGTGAAGAGAGAGCTAATGAAAAATTACATTTCGTGAAGAAAGAGCTTATGAAAAATTACGTTTGTGTGAAGAAAGAGTTTATGAATAATTAAGTTTCTGTGAAGAAAAAGGTTGAATGTGCCAATATTGATGAACACAAGTTTAGTTAAGCGGTATAGAAAAAATTTCTTTTACATTCCTCTTGAAAATATAAGATGAAAATAACCCGTAACACTTTTCATTTATCTTGATTTTTTAAAATGACATTTAAACTTTTTATTAATATAAACAGAACCTTACCGCAAAAAATAAAACAACAAAAATATCGAATTATCAGTATAATCAGTTTTCATTCTGCCAAATAATACTTGTATCGCTTTTTGCTCAAGGTCGAATAAGGTGTTCGGTGCGCTGCATCGTATATGGGGTTGATGACGCGTGTCGCTCGGCGTGTGTGTACTGTTGGACGTTTAAACCTTGAGGTGACCTTGAAATATTCCATCACAAAAATTGGATAAGACACGAAAAAAAACTATGATTATATAGTCTTCTTTTGCACTCGGGAAACCAAATAAGTTGGCTTGCTGTGTCAATTGAACAGTATTCTCTATTTTTAATTTTCTTAAATTCTTCAGTAGTAAAAAATATAAAAAAAAGTATTACAGAAAATTAAAAAAAAAAGTGACATAGAAATATCAACAAACATCGATACAATTCGCGACACATCCCTAGTGGGGCTGTAGGGGATGGGGAAGCGCGTACTACGCACCTGTTGTCGGGGTATGGAGGGGGTAGCCGGCGGAGGTTATAGGCGCAGATCGATGAGAGCCACGGCCAGACGCGGCGGCGCCGCCGGCCGGGGCGTCTGTCTGGGTCAGTGTTGGAAAAGGGGATAACGCGTTGTATTTTTATTTCCACACATATATACTTTGTACGTTTAGGATGCGAAACTAAGCGTTCTTTTGGTATATCTAGACTAAGGTTTCACATTTGAATTTATTTTGGCGAAATTCTTCTTGAGAATTTGTTCATTGTACGACCTCATTACTCACTGTTGGGGTAGGCAGTAAATATAAAGTGCCATTAAATATTGCATAATACACAATATATTTAGAAGTTAGGGATAAAATTAAATACATGAAGATATGACCCGAAAAGTCTATATTATCGTGTAATATCTGTATTGAAAGACTTTAGCAGGAATTCCAAATGGAAGATTGTCTACAATGAATTCTATTGTAAGTCATTTATCTGTCGCATCCTACACACGTACGTCAATAAATTTTAAATTGCTAACTAATAAAGCCACCATTGGTTCACCAGTGTACTCAAATGGTAGCCAAGCAGAATATTTCCACTTCTTCTCCGAAGAATGAAATTGTTTCTCTACTGCAGAATGATACTAGGAGAGTAGCTCTTCCAGACTACGCAAACTTAACCTGGGATCTGTTTAAAGAAGGTTTCTTAATTTTTCCAAATTTAATTTAGGAGATAGTTTTGAATGAGGATTTTCGGAGATCAAAATTTTTTTTTTGAACATTTGGAATCAACACTTGTCCTTATCATGGAGAATTCACCATCATCAATAGTAGTACTACGTGTTGATATATTTTGCTGTTTCTTTACTCACATGGAAAGTACTTTGACAAATTGTATGATTGAACTTTCATCATGATTGAACTTTCGAGATCTATTATCGAACGAGTACATTTTGTACTTTATACAGCGTGTGTAAAGTTAAATATTGCAATTTACTTCAATCCTTAGTCCTCTGGAACACCAGAAAAAAAGTTTCTGATCAATTAAGGTCTCGATAGTTCTTTTCCGACAATTTCCTTTTACATTTAAGAAATACTGTCGTCATGTAAACATTTATTTTTAGAGTAACTTTCGTATTTTGTATCAATACATACGTTACATTTACCTTTTACGTTAGACTTTTTATTTTATGTTAACTTGTTTTAGCCATGAAATCAGAATATTTGTTTAATGTTTAAATTGAAATATCATTTAAAACATTCATCCGTTTCTCTCTATATTTTATTTCTCTTTGATTTTTGTAACATTTGCCATTATGAAAAATACATTTTTAGTGTTGGAAACTAAACGCAATATCGGTCACTGTGCCCTTTATATACCCGAAAATCTTTCGAAAGTTTCTACAATACCCAGAAATCGATTGAAAATGTGGCGGGTTTATTAATTGCCAACCTAATTTATTTATATGTATATATGTATATATATATATATATATATATATATATATATATATATATATATACATACATATATATTTATTTCATATGGCGAAAAACATATCACGTCGTCATAAGATTGTATGAGATTTATACTAAGCAGACTTGTATCCTAACATTTCCTTATTCAGACACTAATCTACCTTGAGTTTTGATACATATAAAGATTCATCAAAACGATGGTAATTATGATGCCATACAATATAATAGTGGTAATTTAACAATAACAATAGAATAAGATTAATAATTAACATAACTAGAATTGAATAATACGAGATGGCAAGAATTGTTGAATAACATGAATAATAATTTGCATAATAATTATAAAGAAAATACAAAATTAAAAAGTAACATTAATTACATTTGCGCGTGTTGATTAAAAAAAAATAAAAAAGTAACAATAGCAACAGTAATAATCAAACAGTCTAAATATTGATCAACAATAATTTCTTTTTTAATAACAGTCTAAATATTGATCAACAATAATTTGTATTCAATTAAAACGTGTTACGCAGCGAAATGATGGATGGCGCTTCGTTACAACATATCATAGTAAGTATACATATGATCACAGTGTAATAAACTATTTAAGGCAGCTTCAGGATGCCATACTTCAAAGGGAAAGAGAAACCTTATAAGATCACTCACGTGTCTGTCTGTCTGTCCACAACAGATGATTTTCTCAGAAACAATGCGACGTAGAAACTTGAAATTTGGCATAGTAATACATCTTATTGACTCATATATTTTGCACTAGCTAATTTTTGGAGTTTACTCCTTAAGAAACGATTTTCATATATAGCGCCCGGTATGAAATTTCATGAGGAGTAAAATCACAAGTTTTGATCATTAAAAAAGTGTAACCGTTAGGTGGCTTCTCCGCGCAACATTTCTGCGCATCTTTCGAGTGAGATATCAATATGTTTCTTTGGTATTTTTATTGTGGCGTAATCGCATTGACGGAGTGTGACACACATTGTTTACTATCGTTCGCTCATATCAAGATGTAATAATTAAATGTCATTATATGTTATGTGTGAATATTTGGTGTCTTCTATCCTACAAAGTCTGTTTTAATTTAAGTGCTTAGTCTACGTTACTAAATGTTTTTAATTTTGTTGCATACATTTGATTTTGTTCATTTGTGTTTTTCCTGAAAATAATTATATTGTCAGCATTTTTAATTAAAGAATTTTCCATTTACATTTAATGATATTTATATCTATATTTATATACAGTGTTACCTATTTTATACATTCCAAGACAATTGTACTTACAGAGTAAACTCCAGTCGCACGTCAGAGCTGACACGGAGTAAATAAGTACTCAAAAATGGTTTTTTAATGTTTTTTCTATAATGCGGGGTATTATTTGAAAGAGCTTGTTACATAAAATACAAAAATCTATATATTTTTTCGTAACTTCAAATTGCGTTTTTAAAAAAATATATTCTAAAAAATTGGCGAAAATAGATAATTCCCCTCTCCCCATTTTCGAAACTGCTGAAGCAAAAATAAACAGAGTTGGTAAAAGATCATTACAAGATTACATGTAAATTACAGAAATGAATTTAGATCTTATAATTTTTTAAATATGTACCACGAATTTTCGCCTGTGGAAGATATAATAGGCAATATATTCACGTTGTTAAAATATAATGTTTGTAAACATTTTAATATAATTATTATGTAACCTTAAATGTTTGTATGTGTAGGAACTTCATAGCGCAAGTGGTCGATAGGTTTTCATTAATTACTAACACTAGTTTTTATTTCTTGAAGATTATACGTCTCAAAGATACCGTATTAGTTATCAATCTCGTTTATTTCTCTTGCGAATATATTAGTATCAATGTCGTTTATTTCTCTTGAGAATATCATAATTTTTGAAATATGTACCACGAATTTACGCCTGTGAAAGATATAATAGGCAATATATTTAGGTTGTTAAAAAATAACGTTTGTAAACATTTTGATAGAAATATATACAGGATTACAAACAGGTAAACTTAAATGGTTGTAAGTGTCCGAAAATTCGTAGGTTTTTATTACTTACTAACACTAACTTTTAGTCTTCGAAGATTATGCGTCTCAAAGATATCGTATTAGTTATGAATCTCGTTTATTTCTCTTGCGAACCTTATTTTTTTGGAATATGTACCATGAATTTAGGTATGTGAAAGATATAGTAGGCAATATATTCACATTGTTAAAACATAATGTTTGTAAACATTTTAATAAAAATATCATGTTTATGTTTATCTCTTGCGAGTGTATTAGTATTAATCTCGTTTATTTATCTTGCGAATGTATTAGTATAAATATCGTTTATTTCTCTTGCGAGTGTATTAGTGTCAATCTCGTTAATTTCTTTTGCGAGTGTATTAGTATCAATCTCGTATATTTCTCTTGCGAGTGTATTAGTATCAATCTCGTTTATTTCTCTTGCGAATGTATTAGTATAAATATCGTTTACTTCTCTTGCGAGTGTATTAGTGTCAATCTCGTTAATTTCTTTTGCGAGTGTATTAGTATCAATCTCGTATATTTCTCTTGCGAGTGTATTAGTATCAATCTCGTTTATTTCTCTTGCGAATGTATTAGTATAAATATCGTTTATTTCTCTTGCGAATGTATTAGTGTCAATCTCGTTAATTTCTTTTGCGAGTGTATTAGTATCAATCTCGTATATTTCTCTTGCGAGTGTATTAGTATTAATCTCGTTTATTTCTCTTGCGAATGTATTAGTACAAATATCGTTTATTTCTTTTTCGAATGTATTAGTATCAATCTCGTATATTTCTCTTGCGAATGTATTAGTATCAATATCGTTTATTTCTTTTTCGAATGTATTAGTATCAATATCGTTTATTTCCCTTGCGAATGTAAAAAAAATAACTCACGCCCAGCTATTGACATTTTCAGCTACGTTCTATAAAATTCCAGACGCGCACTCTCATAAAGATCGGGCCGCAATAATGTGGCGCCGACGACCCCGCACCGGATTTCGCCCGTTCTTGACGCAAGCCGAAAGCGATAAAATTGAAATTGAAAATAAACAAACACCGTAATAATAATTTATATTCAGTGCGCGGCGCATAATAAGGTCGGCGCACCGATCCCGTCCACGACGGCCCGATCCGGGACATGTCACGCTATCAGGCTGGGCACCTTCCAAATATATCCTCAATTTCCGGACGATAAAAACACAGTTTAATAGAAAAGTGTTTTTGGTTAAAAACGCTGTCGACGGTAAGTTCATAAATCCAACTATTTTGTTGGGTACTTACTGTTTGTTTTTACGGAAAATGAGATGCGTAACACGAAGTCAAAAAGGTGCTTAAAAGAGGTTCACCCATTTTTATGATCGTTGATTAAGGTCTAGTTTCGTTGTGCGACTAGTGACGGCGTGATGGCGAATTTGGCACCGACTGCGAAGACTTTGGATTCATATTTGAAGTCAAACGAACGATGACTGAAACAAATTTCTCAAAGCCAAGATACTGGGAAAATATTTCACCAAGGTAGATAATAAATATCAACATATAAAAAGAAAGCAAAGAGGGCCGTGTCTTGAGACGATTTGCGAAAATGTGTCAGGCGTTATGGAAAACATAATATGATGTTGACAAAGCTGGAATTTTTTAGAAAATAAAAAACAAAATATTCAGCCATTGACTATCAGAAAAAGAAAAAAAAAGAAAACAAACAAATATCTTTATAAGATCTATAAACCATATAGTATATTTTCATTAAATCAAGACTTTTAACAAGAAATTTAAAAGTAATATTTTAAAAAACTAAAAAAAAACACGACTTTACAAAATACTTTCTTAAAAAGCCGAAAAATTTAATTATGGAACCTGTTTTCTCTGTCTACTCAATGAGGACTTTAGTGTAAGCCATGTTTATTATCGAGTGTAAAAGCATGAAACGCTTTGTCCTGAAATCTAACTGAAATATTAAGCATTTTCATTGACTGAATATTAATTTCCGAAGTAACTGAATGAGTGAAGTGAGAAAATGAATGAGTCTTTTTGAGAAAAACCCTCAAATGTTATATTCAATACACTCTTACACTCAAATATTATACTCAATAACAAACATGGCTTACACTAAAGTCCTTACCGAGTAGACAGAGAAAACAGGTTCGAAAATTATTTTTTGTTTTTAATACAGTATTTTGTAAAAGTGTGTTATTTAGTTTTTTATAGTTTTAATCCATTTTCAATTTTAGTCATTTATTTTTGTGTTTTTTTTTTCATTTCATGAATAATAATTGTACTGTCATCGGATCTTTATACGTGTGCAAAATTTAAAATAATTTGGACGCTTAGAAATGTGTGAAAATGTAATTTAAAAATTACGTTATTTTTTTGAATTTTTTGTGTTAAGACAAAAAAAATGTTTTTAAATTTTATTGTCATCAGACCTACACACAGCTGCCAAGTTTCATGATGATACAGCAATTATAAGTGCATGAAATTTAGTTTCGCAGATTCCATTGAATATTAAGTTACATAAAAGTCGATATAATAAAATCGTGTTAAAAACAACAGTAAAAATAAAATGGAGTACACAATAACTTTTTCGAAACGATTACAAAAATGAGTACCGATTACTTTTTTAGTAATTTCCTAAACTAATGAAACATAAACTGTTAACCAACATTGACTTTCGTTCTGTTGTCAAAATGAACGTCTTTTTTTCTTTTTGAGTTTTACGTGGCTTTTCTGACACTCTCAGTTCTGCAAGTTTCATGGATTAGTATGTTACATCAATATATAGAGGATATAATGAGCCACAATTTGTACTCTGTTTCATCTTACTGCTTCAGAGAGTTCCAAAGAATTACGAATTTACAAACTATTGCGAAAAATAACCAGCCTTTTTCATAATAAAATACAAAATTTCTCATTTTTTCAATTGATAATAAATTGCAATCGTGCAAATCCACATATTGCCAATTTAACACTGGTACCTGACTTCATCATCAGCATCCTCTACTTCTACTGCATCACTTTCACAATTCATTCTTTATTGATAACAATGACGCGAGTTTAAAAATAATTTAATCAAGAGAGATTATAAGTATTATGGCGCCCACGGATTATTAAACACCCACGCTTAAATGTATAGAGCCGATGCACATGTCGCACGTCTATACTGTAGTAATATACCTATACATTAACATACGCTTGTAAAAGCGCAAATTCTTATACTGTAGTAAAGGCGTCGGTCGAAAAATTACATTTTTATATTGTAGAAAAAGTGTCGGTTGAAATCTTACACTTTTTTGTGCTAACTCTCATTCGTCAAGTGTGTAACGTGCTATAAGGAACTTTGTTCCAATAGCAATGTTAATAGTGTAATTACCAACAATAATAATTGTAAAATATTTATTCATTAGCTAATATTTCGTACTGTATAATAAACTCTTTCTACAAGCAATTTCTTTACTGTGCTCTGGAAAGGAGTGTCTTCAAAAATTTCAATAGTTGCAGGCAGTTCATTAAAAAATTAGCACTATTGAATATAATATGTAATATGGTGTTATTGATATTTTTTTGGCTATCTCCCGTGAGTTTAATAATAACTGGTGGCCGGCCATTCTGATCGCGATAGAGTCCCGAGGTGTCTAGGAATAAAAGACGGTAAAAATATTCATTGCTTTACTACATAAGCTTAATAAGTTTGTTTGAAATGTTTCTCATAAGAAAGGAACATTACAAACTTGATCCAATCCTGACGCTGTCTGTTACCGAACTATTTTTATCGTTACAGCACATAATTCTATTATCGGACCGACGACTACTTTTTGATAGTTGCTGGAAGTTCTTGATGACGAGCTACAAGTTTTGTCAGAATAAACATTAATTATATTATATCGATGCGTTTGTGAACAGTAAAATTATATACGGACGACTCGCTACCGATCTATACATATTTATGATCTTGGGTGGCTTTGAGTCACGAATAACGAGAAACCTCGTGACACTTTGACACACCAATTAACACAATAATTGGTCACTTTTGACATTAATATAATTGACGACATACTGATAGTGTTTTTTGCGAAAATACAATGTTTTAAACGTGATTTATTTACTAGGATATATGCTGTTCAACTTTCGCGTTATTTGTTAATAATATAATTATGTTGCTGCCGCTTTGGACTGCGCAATTAATGATTAGCCACACACGGATGGAATACCAACGGTCTTCAAATATTCAAGCTTTTACAGAAATTTTCATTAATTTATCTCATTCGTATTATGGTTACTGCGTCCAAACGATGCAGGATCACCAAGAATTATGTGCTTTACATCTGCCACATTATGGTTACTGCGTCCAAACGATGCAGGATCACCAAGAATTATGTGCTTTACATCTGCCACAGCGCTGATATATCTCTTCTAATCTCATCAAGATCCTTATAGTGTTGAACTCAGGGTTATAAGAATAAAAATGACACTATTATATGAAGAAAAAGTAAACTCCTTAACATTGTATTTCGATTGTCAGAGAAATGTTGCATTTTGTAAGAAAAATCATGTTTTTGATGTAAATGCTGTTTTTACGGGAGTCTTTGAACCTGCAAGAGGAAACAAAATGGAGTTTGTGTCTCATTGTAACCTCCATGCACAGATGTAACGTACTAATCCACGAAACTGGCAGGTTTGATAGATCGTCCGAAAAAGCCACTTGAAATTCGAAAAAAATGAAAAAGTCATTAATTTTGACAACAACGTAATAATTGTCAATACCAATGCACAGTTTTTTTAATGAATTTAGGTAATGGCTACTTTAAAAAAAGGAATCGGTATCGATTATTTTTATAATAATTTCTTAAAAATTTTTTATGTACCCCGTTACAATTTTATTTTTATTTCTCATTAATGATTCTTGACATATTAAATATATATGTATGCGCATTTATAAAGATATCTTTATTTTGTCGCCTGTTATGATCACAAAGTTTCATTACGGGCTGCTAAGAACGTCATTTCGAAATTAGCACACATATGGAAAGACAACAATAAATGTCGCAAGACCAGATCAATGTGGCACTGTAGCACACATTTTAGTAGCTCCATATTTTTCGACAGTTCTGAGACCTAGACAACAAAAAGCGCAGATAAAAAAACGCCTCGGCGCCGGCATCGTGCTGGAAAGGGTCGCGGGGACCAGTCTTCGTGATCTAAGGCCGGCTCGTTGAGCTGACCAAATTACAGGCACCCTGCAAATAATCATCCGTGAGGCCGTTCGGTCAGCGCAAGATCGTGAGAACTGACGCCAAGCAATTTACTCCAAGTCGGCATCTATCGCAGGGGTTACGATCCTTTAGGAGTGGGGAAAAGATTGCAGACGATGAAGATTATGATCACAAATTGTATTTGATTTTTTGTTGTTTCCAGATTATTAATAGCTGAGTTGTTTATTTTTATATTCTATTTCTGTAACGTCCTCCTATCTTTCCTGTCGGGTTTTCGTCTTCGTTAGACAACAGCTAGTTATGGAATTGAATTTAGGAGGCAGTCATAGAGGTCACTGGCAATTCGAATTGTTCGAACTGCTTCTGGTCGTGCCGGGGCAGAAACGGACGCGAGGAGACGTTACAATAATAGAAGACGTCGCGCGCGTCTCGACAGAGGCGCGGCGCTCGTTTGAAGCGCGCCGCGCGCGCGCTATCATACCGGACGTATAAAACAAATCGTAAACTCGTCTTAATTAACGCCGACGTCTCCGCTCTGATTTGACGGAATAATCTTGGCAGAATGACGAGTTTCGCCGGACATTCCTAGCTCTCCGGTCGGACCTTGTCTCGCATTCGCCGTTCGATTTCGACACGGCACTCCCCGAGGTAGAGTTGGGAGCAATGATAGGAAACCATCTCGCCTTTATATAGGTTACACTCTAAACTTATCCTGGGTTGGAGCAGTTGACGAAGAACTGGCCCATAAGTAATTACTTTATTTCACAATTTATGAGACGCGAGCTTGTACAGATTTGCCTTAAGAGATAGCTAGGAGTGTTCTTGCGGTTTTGATACGCAAGTCATGACTTATATTTTGTCCGATTGCAGTGAGAACGATGACGCGCGTAGAGTTTGATTGAGAGTATGTGTCAACACAACACTAGAGTGCAATCAGACGAATCTTTATGATGAGGGATATTTAGCTATCGTGACTTGGTTGGGTGCGGAGCGACATTTGAAGCATTGAGAAGAAACCGTTTTAGAAAGAATGGAGTTATAAAATGGCACAGTGAATTGGAACACTACTTAACCCTGTTGAGGTGCTTGATTGATACTGGACACTTTTAGAGGGCTTTTGAAACTCCCATATTTTGTATAAGAGAAGATATTATGGGTTCCTGGTATAATCCGGGTGAAAGACGGGAATAGGTTACGTCAGGGTTGCCAAAAGGCCTGTATTCCCAAGACACGTCCTGGTTTTTATATGATATCCTAGGCCGTCTTTGACGAATTGGCAACCAAACATTTTTGCGTACGTATAATCATACTGTGGTCATTAAAATGAGCATCAGTTATCTCGCACGACTAGCAGAGAGAGACGCCGGCATGTGAGAAAGCAAGATTTTGACATAAAATTTTGTTTGTCTTTCTCATTTTTTTCTTATAGCGACGTCTCTTTCTGCTGGTCGTGCATGATTGTTGTGTAAATGCATTAAATTCTTCTAATAGTATTTAGGGATGCATATAAAACAAAAAAGAAAAAACAGGCAGGCGATCATTTTAAAAATGGTTTATTTTTTTCCATAAGCAGTTTAAAGGCTACGAATTTTTTTTTTGGTTGTTGAATCAAGTTAGCGCCATTGTTTTAATAATAATCTAACATAATTATACTGAGACTGGGACTTTCGTGTATGCTTTGTATATCTTTCGTGTGAAATACACACGATAAGATACGAACCCAGACCCCCACGGGCTAGTCGAGTTTTGTGTACCATATTTCACGCTAATATTTTTATATATATTTCGTTTGTGTACTTTAGAGTATGTACCTTAGAAGGAAACTTTGTAAGTTCATTTACTTGTCCATCTGTGGGTCGGTCTAATAAAAATTTAAAAATTTGGTGTAGTTGTAAAACATATTGATTCTTATATGTCTTAATAGTTGAAACCCAAAATATAGATATTTTAGAGGAGTACACAAAGTAATTGGTATATTTTTAATCGCATGTGTCGCGTATTTTACCACGCAAATATATTGCCTGTTATACATTTCACAGGCGCATCTTTAAAATTTGTTGTGTATATGACATAACTACAAATTAACGATTTTTCAGATTTTTTCCTTTACTTATCCTGTGAGACCTTGCTTCTTACCAAATTTCATGATTCTAGGTCAACGGAAAGTATCCTATAGGTTTTGATTTATTTACGAGTGTCAAAATATGCGGTATAAATGGTCGTATTTTTAGTTTTTTTTTATTTCATTGACTTTTCTTTAGATGACCTAACTACAAATTAACGATTTTTCGGGTTTTTTCCTTTACTTGTCCTGTGAGACCTTGCTTCTTGTATAATTTCATGATTCTAGGTCAACAGGAAATACCCTGTAGTCAAAATATGCTGTATAAATGGCCGTATTTTACATTTTTTTATTTCGTTTACTTAGAAGCTTGCTTTTTTACACCTTGGAGGTGGTGGTGGCCATATCATGGTTGTCAGACCTCCACGCGTTACAAAGTTATCCCATAAGGGTTAATTTTTTCCTTTTGAGGTATGGAACCTTAAAAAATTAACAAAAGTCGGGGACACTGTTTAAACGGAGTAAGGTAGAGAGAGAGAGAGAGAGAGAGAGAGAGAGAGAGAGAGAGAGAAACCGACTTACCTATAGACTGATCAGCCCCAGTATTCCTGTCACCATGTACCCGATTCCTACGATCGATGTCGTTTCGGCGAACGGAGCGGAGACGTTTAATGACCGTAGAGGGAGAGAGAGCGGCATAATTAAGATAATTCAACGCGAATGAGTTGTATAAACTAATATTCTAAGCTACAAGCTTGTAATCGATTAGCAATAAGTTGTCAGCTGTAGTCTAGTTGACAGTTTTTGACATCTGCAGACGGCTCTGCTCCTGAAGAAAACTTAGCCAATTTTAAACCGTGGCAAGTGATCTTATAGTCTGGTAGCTAATTTATGGAACGGATCCCGTTGACACCGTGTAGCTGTTCAGCAGATCAACAACGAAAGCGTTGTAAAATCTTATTTACCTAAACAAATCGAAATGATTAGTTGCAACGGCCGCTGGTTTTATCATCGCGAACTGTGGCGGCACGGGTCAATACACTCCGAAATAGCTTTCTAAATCAAGTAGACCTAAGCCGCGATGATGGAGAGCCGCATTGAACGATTCTGGCTGTCGTAAATTGTCGATAGCGCCACTTCGTTTGAATTTGTCAACTGTTTGTCGTCATAACTGCTTTAGTAATAAGCTGGACGCTATTTTAATGGTTCGGTTGAATTTCGGAATATCGTGAAATATGTTTAGTTAGTTATTTACACATTCCTCTGTGGTCTATTCGAATAGTGTTCAGGAATATTACTGCTCAGGTGAATTTCGGAATATCGTGAAATATGTTTAGTTATTTACACATGCCTCTGTGGTCTACTCGAATAGAGTCCAGAAATATTACCATTCGGGTGAATTTCGGAATATCGTGAAATATGTTTAGTTATTTACACATGCCTCTGTGGTCTACTCGAATAGTTTCCAGAAATATTACCATTCGGGTGAATTTCGGAATATCGTGAAATATGTTTAGTTATTTACACATGCCTCTGTGATCTACTCGAATAGTTTCCAGAAATATTACCATTCGGGTGAATTTCGGAATATCGTGAAATATGTTTAGTTATTTACACATGCCTCTGTGGTCTACTCGAATAGTTTCCAGAAATATTACCATTCGGGTGAATTTCGGAATATCGTGAAATATGTTTAGTTATTTACACATGCCTCTGTGGTCTACTCGAATAGTTTCCAGAAATATTACAATTCGGGTGAATTTCGGAATATCGTGAAATATGTTTAGTTATTTACACATGCCTCTGTGGTCTACTCGAATAGTGTCCAGTAATATTACCATTCGGGTGAATTTCGGAATATCGTGAAATATGTTTAGTTATTTACACATGCCTCTGTGGTCTACTCGAATAGTGTCCAGTAATATTACCGTATATTTTCACCATACTTCGTATCACATAAACGGGTTAATTTTAATTTTGTCAAATAGTTTAAATAATATATTATTCGGGATTAATTAATGAAAGATGAAATTGTATATTCTCATCATACTCCGTATCACATAGACGGGTTAACTTTGAATTCGTCAAATAGTTTAAATATTATATTACTCGGGATTAATTAATATTTATGGATATAGATGAAAATCTTTTGTGTCGATATATTCATTTGAAAATTTGGAACTATGCACAAAAATTGGAGTATATATATATATATATATATATATAATATATATATATATATATCACCATGGACTTATTTCTTCATGAGCAATTTTTTCTAAACAACTACAATTGCGTGGAAAAAATTTTTTGCCTTGTAGACTATAAAATATTTTGATCATAGTTATAAAATAATAATACAAAAATTAAATTTTAACAGAAAATAAACTAAAAAATTTATGGAAAACCAAACGGTAAGATTGAATAGAGAAGGTGAGTTATAGTTTTTTGGATGATTTTTAAAATATTTATTGAGATTTTTTGCTGTCAGCATCCATTTTTAGTGCACCTTAAAAAGAAAAACGGAACGCTTCTAAGATTCTAAGAGATATTTTTGAAATGTAAATAAAAAATTATAAACAAAAACAACTCAATAACTAACACTCAAAAATGTATATACGATATTGGGTTCAAGGGATGATTTATCTATCGTTTGAAAGGGCCTAGTTACAAGGGTCTCAAAAATATTTTTTTCAATTAAATTGTATCTTTAGAGATATATTGAAAAATACCCAAAAATTAGTTCCACTCCTTATTTCCAGTTCTTCTTAAACCTAAGAAATTATGAACAAAAAACAATTTTTAGAAGCCCACATAAAGGTTGTAGGAAAACTGTAGCGATGATTCTAAATGTCATAATTTTCTAAATACATGCTATGTTATTACGCCTGTCAAAGATATAGCAGCGCCATGTTTTTACAGCTGTCAAAGATATAGTAGCGACATGTTTTTACAGTTGTCAAAGATATAGTAGCGCCATGTTTTCACAGCTGTCAAAGATATATTAGCGCCATGTTTTTACGGCTGCCAAAGATATAGTAGCGCCTTGTTTTTACAGCTGCCAAAGATATAGTAGCGTCATGTTTTTAAGGCTGCCAAAGATATAGTAGCGCCATGTTTTTACAGCTGTCAAAGATATAGTAGCGCCATGTTTTTACGGCTGTCAAAGATATAGTAGCGCCATGTGTTTAAGTCTGTCAAAGATATAGTAGCGCCATGTTTTTACGGCTGTCAAAGATATAGTAGCGTCATGTTTTTACGGCTGTCAAAGATATAGTAGCGCCACGTGTTTACGTCTGTCAAAGATATAGTAGCGCCATGTTTTTACATCTGTCAAAGATATAGTAGCGCCATGTTTTTAAAGCTGTCAAAGATATAGTAGCGCCATGTTTTTACGGCTGTCAAAGGTATAGTAGCGCCATGTTTTTACATCTGTCAAAGATATAGTAGCGCCATGTTTTTACGTCTGTCAAAGATATAGTAGCGTCATGTTTTTAAGGCTGTCAAAGATATAGTGGCGTCATGTTTTTACATCTGTCAAAGATATAGTAGGGATATGTTTTTACGGCTGTCAAAGATATAGAGCGCCATGTTTTTACGGCTGCCAAAGATATAGTAGCGCCATGTTTTTACAGCTGTCAAAGATATAGTAGCGCCATGTTTTTACGGCTGTCAAAGATATAGTAGCGCCATGTGTTTACGTCTGTCAAAGATATAGTAGCGCCATGTTTTTACGGCTGTCAAAGATATAGTAGCGTCATGTTTTTACGGCTGTCAAAGATATAGTAGCGCCATGTGTTTACGTCTGTCAAAGATATAGTAGCGCCATGTTTTTACATCTGTCAAAGATATAGTTGCGCCATGTTTTTACGTCTGTCAAAGATATAGTAGCGCCATGTTTTTAAGGCTGTCAAAGATATAGTAGCGCCATGTTTTTACGGCTGTCAAAGGTATAGTAGCGCCATGTTTTTACATCTGTCAAAGATATAGTAGCGCCATGTTTTTACGTCTGTCAAAGATATAGTAGCGTCATGTTTTTAAGGCTGTCAAAGATATAGTGGCGTCATGTTTTTACATCTGTCAAAGATATAGTAGGGATATGTTTTACGGCTGTCAAAGATATAGTAGCGTCATGTTTTTACGGCTGTCAAAGATATAGTAGCGCTATGTGTTTATGTCTGTCAAAGATATAGTAGCGCCATGTTTTTATATCTGTCAAAGATATAGTAGCGCCATGTTTTTACATCTGTCAAAGATATAGTAGCGCCATGTTTTTATATCTGTCAAAGATATAGTAGCGCCATGTTTTTACATCTGTCAAAGATATAGTAGCGCCATGTTTTTATATCTGTCAAAGATATAGTAGCGCCATGTTTTTACATCTGTCAAAGATATATTAGCGTCATGTTTTTACGGCTGTCAAAGATATAGTAGCACCATGTTTTTACGGCTGTCAAAGATATAGTAGCGCCACGTTTTTACGCCTGTGAAAAATATATTATATATTTACGTTGTGAAAAATTAATATTTTTAAACAGTTTAATAGAATTACTTTAAATGTTTATAAGTGAATAAATGTATACTGAAACCCAGTAATGTGAGTTCTATTCGTTCTTAACAGGTTTTATAGAAAACTTTACTGTTTGGACAGTAAATACCTTTTCGTAGAAGGCTATATATCATTTTCGGGAATACGCGACGATTTTATATACATATATATATATATATATATATATATATATATATATATTAGTCTAGACGTATAAATACGAATAATAACTGCGCCAATGTTGTAATTTAGAAAGTCGTACTTGGTTTGACATTTGGCTGCCAGCATTGACCGCAGCCTCGTTCGCTTTGGCAAGCTCGACGTATCTATTAGATCATAGCCGCTCCTCGAGGCTACCTCTTGATCCGACACAGTCATTAATTACGGTGTGCCGCACGGAACACTCTGACCGACCTCGGCCGGTCAGTCTTTCAGCCGTCTGCGAAATCTTCTCGAGTGCTTCTTGAACGCTGAGTGAAAATACACTTTCTGTTCACTGATATCTCGCCTTGCACCTTTGATATACTGATGGATGTTGTTGAATCCATTTCCACAAATGCAATAAGTTCTAAATTTTAATTTAAAAACCTGTAAGTAAGGGCAGAAATCGCACTAGGTCACGCACACATTTAGGCACTGATAAACATTTAAGGGGGTGTTCTGTTAAGCTACTTATAAATATTAATTTTTCCCAACGGAAATGTATTACCTACTATAATCTTTCACCGGTTTAACACATGATGTATATTTGAAAACCTATGAGATCGAGGATAATCGCTATAATTATATAGTAATCTTCTAAGTAAATTTCTAGTCAGATTTTACCCTATTTTTTCATTATTTTTGATTCAGCGAATTCGGAAATAGGGCGGGGGGAGGTGGGAGATGCGGGTTTAATTCTCCATTTTTGAATATTTTTTAGAAAATAACATTTTTGAATACGTCCTATCAAATTATACTCTGCTCTGCACGATGCATTATTTGAAAAAAACATTAAAAATTGTATTTACCCTTTCTTTAATTCTTGTATAAATGTTTTAAAAAATTTAGTACAAAATATGTGCGTTGCCAAGATTACTATGCTAAATTTTAATGTTTCTACGTCCTAGAGTCTCTGAGAAAATTGGCTGTGAGAGACAGAACAGACAGACACGGGAGTGATCTTATAAGGTTTCGGCTTTTTAATTTGAGATACGGAGCACGAAAGTGGAGCGAGTAAGCCGACTGTGGAACGCCTGTCATTTCGTGTTTTACCAAAAAACGACGCACTACGAGCGACGTGCTGGTCCTCACGGCCAAGTGTCTTTATGTTATCCTGTCTTAAATGTCAAAATCATCTAAGAAGGATTTTGCCGATTTAACGAATTTTTTTCATTCTTCTTTAAAACGTTGGGATGTCGCTTCGAAAACACGGTAAACCATTGTCAGCTGCAATTTGGCTGCCCTTCATTTGAAGATTATTGCCAACTGCGCTATCGAATTCAAAGCTTTTTGAGAAATTTTGATACATACTGTTAACTAATACCTCTTTGAGTGTATTCTTATAACACATCATATTATGTCTTGGAGTGTATATTTATAATACATCATATTATGTGTTGGAGTATATTTATAATACATCATATTATGTGTTGGAGCATATGTTTATAATACATACTATTATGTGTTGGACTGCATATTTATAATATATCATATGTATTGGAGTGCATATTTATAATAAATCACATTACTTTTGAAATGTTTATTTATAATATAACATTATGTGTTGGAGTGTATATTTATAATACATCATATTATGTTTTGGAGTATATACTTTTAATACAGCATATCATGTATAAGAGTGTATAATTATAATACATCATATTATGTTTTGGAGTATATTCTTTTAATACATCATATCATGTATAGGAGTGTATAATTATAATATATCATATTATGTTTTGGAGTATATACTTTTAATACAGCATATCATGTATAGGAGTGTATAATTATAATACATCATATTATGTTTTGGAGTATATACTTTTAATATAGCATATCATGTATAGGAGTGTATAATTATAATACATCATATTATGTTTTGGAGTATATACTTTTAATACAGCATATCATGTATAGGAGTGTATAATTATAATACATCATATTATGGGTTGGAGTGTATAGTTATAATCAACTATTCGGCGATTATATTGAGCAAGGAATTGTAGTGTATATCCAATCTAGGAATTAAAATGCCTGTCTATATTTTAGCATTGTAATGAAACTGAACGACAAGCAGTTTCTTTGGACATCGACAGTCGACCACATGTTTATTTGATCAGTTGAATGCACTTTTTAACTGTTTTTTCATGGAGCTGTTCTGTGACGAATTAACGTGCATGTTTTACCCGGAAACCACTGAATATTACATTATTTCTCCATATCACTTAATAATACAGGAGGTCAACTATGTTTATGGAAATGCATTTTGCGCATTTCGGACCAAATGACAACAATGGAGGTCTTAAATTTGTCTGCGTTTGGCTGTCTGTCTACGTCTCCGTATAATTCAATTTTAGATCGATCGTGATGAAATTGTACAGGAAGACATATTTGAAATGAGCCAAGATAAGGACATGAAGAAAAAATACTTTTAATGAAGATTATTTTCTTCCAGATCCCGTCGAGTGAGCGTCATCGAAGATATTTTAAAATGCGTTTGAAAACGTCAGCAAATATTTTCTGTCGATAAGGGTTGACAAAATATTTCCCAGCACCCTAACCGCCTTCGCTCCCTAGAACTTTTCAATCCCGTACGTCAAAAATCTGACACTAAACAGTATAACAATATTTATTAACTATGTCAATGAAAAATTATTTTCCTCAACTTGAAGAGATGTAGGTAATTAACCAAGTTATTTGTCGTAAACCTGTGAAAAATAACTTAGAAAAATGAAAAAGTAAATCCATATTCCTAGAGCTTTAAGCTTCTAAAGGTATACGGAACCCGCACGTAACAGGTTTTATTATCTTTAGAGGTCGACGGTCTGAAAGCCTTATTTTCTACGACCCCGTGTCTCGCGATCGTTGTACTTAATAAGTTTATTTTATTTTCGTATCTGAGTACAGCTGGCCATGAGAAAAGTTTTCCACTGGAGAGTAATATAATGCCGCGTTCATTAAACGTAGCACATTATTTATAACAAAACTCGTAAACTCGGAGGCAAGCTATGTACGTTTGCGTATTCCTATTTCCGAAGCGACTCGTATTTCTTATTGTTTATGCAGAAGTTGTTCTCTTTCAATACATCAAATAGTTTGTATGCTCCAAATCATCCATTAGCAGACTTTGAACGTCACTTGCCTCATAGTAAACTGATAGATTGGAAAACCACTTATAAACATAAATGGACGACAATGAAAATGCAGATATCAAGACTGAGAATATAATGGAAACCGTGGTCTTATCAATGACCTTAGGTTTTGGGGTGAAAATAATATTTAATAATTTTGGGAGTAGTTATAGGAGTAAGCACAAAATACTTATCTTTTAGTGGATCTCGTATTGGATGTTTATTTATTGTTATAAACAGTATTTTATAATAAATATTTAGACTTATCATTATCTAAAAACCAATAAAGCATGAGTGGAACTCACTCTACAAGGGTTCTGTACACATTTAGACTCTTATAGGACACTAAACATTTAGACCCTTATAGGACACTAAACCTTTGAATTAATACATATAAACACATATATAGGAAGCGGATTTGCTTTTTTATTCATTCTTTAAAAGAAATAATTTACAAAAAAAACGCTATAATTACACACTTTTTATTTAATTGTTTGAAATTTTATTGACAATGTTAGAGATCTAAACTTATAGTGACGTAAGTACAGTGATGTTATAATTTTGAAAATCATTTTCATATTTTCTTTGTTATATTAAAAGTGTGTAGAAGAAATAGAGTATTCCAATGGGTCCTTCACTGGTTATGAAAGCCCTGCATTGAATATTATCAACTATGCCAACTGGTCATCAAAAATAAATGACTTATAATATACTTCTTTCTACCAGGATACTATAGTGCGTTGGTAGACTAAACCTGAATATCAGTCAAAGCAAAATTGACTCTATAAAACAAATATTTAATCAAACTTAATTAACTACAAAGGAATTAAACTTAGTCGCATAAAGTACATTTTTCAAACAAAAATATAATTCTAAGGCTCTAAGTCAATCATTAAATGATCGTTATAGTTTTCATACAAAAATATAATTTTAAGGCTCCAAGACAACATACTGCAATACAAGTTTTCAGCATTTTCCATTTAATATGACAATAAAGTCAATCATTAAGCTAGAAGTCTTTATTATATCTACTCAAACCAGGCACTGAAATACTTGGCTACTATATCTTTTACAGGCATAAAACATGGTATATATTTTAAAAAATGTGACATCTAAAATGATCGTTATAGTTTTCATACAATAATATAATTCTAAGGCTCCAAGACAAAATTCTGCAATACAAGTTTTCAGCATTTTCCTTTTAACACGACAATAAAGTCCATCATTAAGCTAGAAGTCTTTATTATTTCTACTCAAACCAGGCACTGAAATACTTGGCTACTATATCTTATACAGGCATACAACTTGGTATATATTTAAAAAAAAATATGACATCTAAAATGATCGCTATAGTTTTTTCTACAACCTTTGCGTTAATATACGCCGTATATCATTAGACATATAATGAAAAGGATTAAAAAAATAAGACCTCCCCCTCACATAAGGATGTGGTTATGAAGGCATATTTTTTAAATACTTTTCATTAGATCTCTAACGATACACGACTTAAAATGTAGAATAAAATATTTGTGGACACCCTTATTGTTCGTTTTTCCAGGGGATGTCAATAAATTAAAACAAATTTAGAAGTTTATTTCAATCTCCCTCCAAGTTTTCCTACAAATATTACTGAGATGCGGTTTAATATGTTTTTTTACTTTATATAATATGGTTACTGATTTTTTTAGCCTTACAACCCAGATCTTTATCCACATCTGTAACCATTTACGATTTCAATACATAAAAATAAGCAGTATTTATTAGATAAATAGTATTAATATTAAAAAATGAAATAGTGGCATTTCAAGAGTATTGAAAGAGACAAATATTGTTTACCGTACGGAACTTACGATGTGAAAAGGAAATATTTGACAAAGCAATTATAGCACGAAATGTAATTTTTTTTTCAAGAAATTATTTTCAGTATCCCATAGTTTTCAATCGTGCTATAATTATCAAACAATGAGCGGTGTTACGGTGCATAAACTAATTCTGTCCGTTCTGCTATAAAAAGTGGACCGTTTTTGTTACTGCCACTTAGCCATTTTCCTTTTTTTGGCAAAAAAGAAAGAAGATAGGTCATACAATTTTAAAAGGTTTTATCAAAAGGGTCATAAAATTTTAAAAGGTTTTAATCAAAAGGGTCATAAAATTTTAATAGGTTTTATCTTTTTTCATTATATATTATATAGTTATTTGATGGAATGACGATAGCATAAGAGCCTGTTTTTTCAAATCATATGGCTTGGCTATAGGAATGTTGTTATATAAGTTATATTCTGTATTACTTACTGATAAAAAGTTTACTACAAATTCAATCTTATTATCTACAAAATACATTACCTTAGAAATACTTATTATGCTATGAATATTGTAATTCTACGGATATAGGAAACTCCACACTTTTAGGCTAATATTTCAAGTTGTCGTTTGGTTCGTTAAAAACTTGCTTAGGATCAAAAATTGATAGATAGCTTTTCACAAACAATATGGTGGTTTTATATCTTCCATTTGTAAAGATAGTGTGAGCAAGCTGAATTCTAAGATATTAAATATTTCAATAATTCTGAATTTAAATCTAAGATTAATAGTTATAATGGACATATTTTAATATTAACAGTTCATCGACAGCACTACTCAAACGTGCTTCGTTGCTGTTTACTAAAGTAATGATTTTGTTAAAATTAGCGCTTGCTGATTTTGGACATTGAAACATTTTTTACAAGGCTTCTTAACAACTGAACATAACACTGGCCGCAGCAGGATTCAACATCCACGAGTAATTCCACCACCTTTTCGTCGCGGACGCAAATTCCATATTTACTCTGTTGTCTTTGGTATGTTTGGTAAAAGTAGCTTACAATGTCGACTATGTATATATATATATATATATATATATATATATATATATATATATATATATATACTAGCGTGACCTGTGCGAAGTCTTCGCATTATTTATTTGAAATTAAACAAAAATTTTACCGACCGTCAATCATATTGACGTTGAGCCGTTAGATGGCAGCATTGCTGTTTTGTGTATATAATTTTAATAATTAATTAATTTGCAAAAACAATAGCAAAAATAAATTTTTTAGTTGTGGATGCCGGTAGAGCAAGCAATTATCTATAAAATGATATATAATTTATGTGGATTAGTTGTGAGGTTTTTTCTAAAAAGGGAGAGTAACATCTTAACCTTAGCGTATTAATATATATGATGATGATGATGATATATATATATATATATATTTATATATATATATATATTTATATATATATATATATATATATATATATATATATATACACATACATATATATAAATAGCAAAGAGAAATATAAACATTAAAAAATAGGTCATAAAATTTTAGGAAAAATCATATTCTATCTAGGCCTAGAAACTTAGGAATCATAAGGGTGATTCTAAGAGCAACGACACGTCATCGATAAATGTTTAAGTCGTCTGAATGTGGATTCTACCACAGTCTCATATACGGAAGTCTAATCTTTCTGCCCTCTTTCTCTTTCCATACCCTAATACCAATTCATGTCAATATTTTGATTCTTTTTTATATATTTTTTAAATTATGTATAGAGATTTTTTAATAATTTGACTACCACGTATACTGCATGTTACATCAACAATAAAAATATTTTTTTTATTTTAAAAAGACATTTATCATGTCTATAAAAGATATGATAAGCAATGTATTTATTTATTTTCACGGTGAGAAATAATAATATTTCTAATTATTTTAATAGAATTACTGTGTAGATTTAAATGTTATATGCGTCAAAGTGTGTACGTAGCCCTCGTAGTGAGAGTTATACTCGTACCTAACCAGTTTTTTTTATCTCTATTAAAGATGCATATCAAACAATACAAACATTTGTACATTACGTACAGTTTACACTGCTTCGCGATTATTATGATATGTAACGGATTGAAACCGTGACTGACGCGATTTGTTCGGCTATTGCGAGGTCGTGCAAACAAAATGATACGAAAATACAATCTGTACCGTATACGCCATCTCGCGACGGGGTTTCTCAACGGTGAGCGCGTACCGTAGCCAGTACTGCCCGCACTTAGTTAAAAAACGATTGAAAGTCAGTTGAGTGGCGCTTCCAATCTGCGGTTAGATTAATTTCAACTGATCAACTGCCGGTCTATAAATCTTACTTACGATTACTTTTTGATCACAAGAACAAGATTTTAACCGCCAGTAAGCTATTTGCACATCATTAACCTATTTGCACATTTAACCGTTAGTAACCTATTTGCATATCAGTAACCTATTTGCACATTTAACTGTTAATAACCTATTTGCACATCAATAACCTATTTACACATTTAACCGTTAGTAACCTATTTGCACATCAGTAACCTCTTTGTACGTTTAATCGTTAGTAACCTATTTGCACATTTAACCGTTAGTAACCTATTTGCACATTTGACCGTTAGTAACCTATTTGTACATCAGTGATCTACTTGCACATTTATCCGTTAGTAACCTATTGCTTATTACCGATGGACACGGCTGTTACTAGCTGTATTTTACTATCTGCGTAGGATAGGTTATTTGGGACATGTGTAAATATATCTGATTAATATACGTGATAGTTTTATGGTTAAAAATAATAATTAAATGCAGTAAATTGTGTACAAACATTTTTATTTATAAACGATATAAAAAATAACATTGCGTTTTAAAATTCGCGACTAAACGCCGAAACACAAAAATTCTACAAAGAGGACGCGTGACGTCAAAATGCACCACAGATCATAATGTAATTTTATTGTGTAAGCAAGATGGCGTAATCCGATAAATTGAATTCAATAAACAATATTTATTGAGTGAAAGAGATAGAACCTCTCCTTTTTATTTTAATTATTTGTGGAAACACCGTGACGCAATTGGATTTATATTCAAATGGCTATACTTAGTGTTGTGGGGCAAAGCTTTGCGCGACTGTATTAAATGACATTTTTTTCAGTTTAAAATACGTTTTTCCGGGAAACTATCACAATTGTATGTTTATCGACATATTTCGAATAAATTTTGAAAACTTATTAAAAAATTGTCAAATATCCTCTAGCCTTATTATAGGTCTAATTAGTCCAATTGTTAGTAGTATGACTAGTCACAGGTCGAGCATGCTACCTCACCCGGCTGCTTTCACCCTCGCGATTACTAAACGCTTCCGCTCCGTTCGCCAGACGATATCGGTGGTTGGGGTCGGGTGGTACATCTGCCGGAATTCTCGGGATGAACAGTCAATAAATAAGTCGGTCTCTCTCTAGCTCGCACAGTCTAAGCAGTGCTTTACGACTTCTGTTACATATTTTATCACTGCTCAGCCTCTATGATCCTCATGATGTATAACCTCTGACCTTTCTCAGAGTATGGGCTTTATAATACGAAGCAGAATGAAATCTAATACATAGCTCCAGAGATCAGTGCGAAACGAATAAACAAACTTTTCTATTTTAACCAGCACAGAATGACTATTTTAACCAGCACAGAATGACTATTTTAACCAGCACAGAATGACTATTTTCTCTACGACCCGGACTCTCTCAGTTCCACTGTAAATACCCAACCTCATATAAAAAGGGGTCTTCGAATAGGGACCCATATCTAACATCAGTCTTCCATCCAAGAGGGTTACGGACTATCCCTTCGTAACAAGCCATTCAAGAGTTAATCTAAACGAATCTAAAGAAAAGAAAGCTGGTGCTAAATAAATGTTTAACATACTCGTAAATAATGGTCTTCCCTGGCGTGATTTAAACGCAGGTAGCCGCGTTCATATCAACTTGTGGGTGTCTCATTATTTAATATATGTATCATGTATTTAATATATGTATCATGTATTTAATATATGTATCATGTAAAGGCGCTTTAGTCAATAATTTCTAACTAATATTATGAAGGCAAAAATGTGTTTGTTTGTTCTTCTGTAACATCGTAACATACCAACTGGTTGATATAATTTTTTGTATAGAAATAGTTGATGGATCGTCGAATGAAATAGACTATTAATATCTTAAGAAATCTTATTTTTTTGGTAAAATTGTTATTTTAAATTTAACAAGTACACAAATAGGGTAACGAAGCGACATCGCAACGGATCGACGTGATTTATTAAAACGCTACATGCAGAAGGTAAAGAAGCAAGAGAATCACTTTCTTTAATCCCTAATTTAGAAGGAAATATTTTAATTTTCATTGTCATTTGTATTGTAAAGTCACATAAATAAAGAATTAGCCCTTAATCATTTTGGTGAGCCAGCGCCCGTCCATGGTCCTTCGACCATTTGACATCGAGCCCGCAAGCAGTGTTCGACAATGTCACTAGTTGGGCATTACGAGGTCTTCCAAGTACGAAGATAGTCGCTGTCCATTGGCGCACAATAGCATAGCGGGTAAATCTCATCATCGGCCAAGCTGATCCTATGAAGATGAACCTGTAGATAGTCGTGACCGGTAGTCACTCTAAAACGAGCAACGTGTGTTTCTGGTCTGCCCTCTCTAGTGGTCCTGCGATCGGTTCCTTCACAGAGAGGGTCTCCCACTTCTTGCCAATGCTTTGGTCTTTTAGGATCTTGAAAGTGGTGGTGTTGATGGATGAGTTAATTAGGTATTTTGCTCTGTGGAGTGTGACGGGTATGTCAGGTTGGGTTGGCTCAGCCCTTAATCTAGATGGCGCTGCGTGTTTTAATTTCTCCGTATAGATATGTCCCTAAAACCACGTTTTTCTCAATTTCTTTTAAAAATCAAAATTAAATCGAATAAAATAGAAAGATATTTAAGGGGTAGTACCGCCGTACAGTGGATTGAAATTGCTGTTCTGCGGGATGCCAATTTTTTTAAATCACCTTTATTTTGACGGCAATCGATAGACTTAATTTGACTAATAAAAAATTGTACAGCAATTTTTTTTTGTCAAATCAACACTTAGTCAGAATAAGTGCAATGTTTGTAAATTTTATATGAAACAAATTACAACATGTTTAGTTTAGTCTAAGTTTTAAGTGACATTGATTTGAACCTGAGGTTTATTCTATGCGTATTTACCTATAACGCGACATGGAGAAGAAATCCCCGTAAGTGTTCATCTGTTTTTTTCTGGTAAATCATATTGAATGTTATCATATTATATAGTGTAATTTTAACTACATTACACTATGTACTTAGCGACGAAAATACTAAAGTATTTTCTTAGCGAAACTTTAATATTTGTAAAAAAAATTACATACACCAGTACAACATATTATCTTCTATGGATATTTACCTATAACGCAACATACAGAAGAAATCTCAGTAGGTGTTAATCTGTCTGATACATCGCACGGAAAAAGCGTTCTTTTCCTGGTAAATCATATTGAATGTTATCATATGACATAGTGTAATGTTGCCTACATTACACTGTATACTTATTGACGAAAATACTTAAGTATTTTGTTAGCGGAACTTTAATATTTGTAAAAAAAATTACATACACCAGTACAACATATTATCTTCTATGGATATTTACCTATAACGCGACATACAGAAGAAATCTCAGTAGGTGTATATCTGTCTGATACATCGCACGGAAAAAGCGTTCTTTTCCTGGTAAATCATATTGAATGTTATCATATGACATAGTGTAATGTTGCCTACATTACACTGTATACTTATTGACGAAAATACTTAAGTATTTTGTTAGCGGAACTTTAATATTTGTAAAAAAAATTACATACACCAGTACAACATATTATCTTCTATGGATATTTACCTATAACGCGACATACAGAAGAAATCTCAGTAGGTGTATATCTGTCTGATACATCGCACGGAAAAAGCGTTCTTTTCCTGGTAAATCATATTGAATGTTATCATATGACATAGTGTAATGTTGACTAGATTACACTATATACTTATTGACGAAAATACTTAAGTATTTTGTTAGCGGAACTTTAATATTTGTAAAAAAAATTACATACACCAGTACAACATATTATCTTCTATGGATATTTACCTATAACGCGACATACAGAAGAAATCTCAGTAGGTGTATATCTGTCTGATACATCGCACGGAAAAAGCGTTCTTTTCCTGGTAAATCATATTGAATGTTATCATATGACATAGTGTAATGTTGACTAGATTACACTATATACTTATTGACGAAAATACTTAAGTATTTTGTTAGCGGAACCAGTTTCGATCCATTGTGTGGAGGGAGATACAACTGAGCAGCTTCAATGACAAGATGCAAATACTTAAATACAACCTTAAATGATAGAATTGTTACAATAGTCGTACGCTTTAAAAGTGCAGTAAAGGTGAAGTGTACAGTTGCCGGCGGTACAAAGCCCCCGAACGACGCGACGGCAATAAAAAAACGAAGCCGATCAATCTGGCATAAACGAACAACAAATTTGATTTAATTTGATAATTATTTTTATAATCATGTTTCTCTTGCCGATATAGCCAAGCTCCTTTTTTATCTTGTTTATTTCGTCTATGTTTTCGCCGGCGACGATCCGCATGAGCGCGTCGCGCCGCTCCATTGGCACAGAGTTTGGAACGTTGTTGATAAACTTCCGTCGCAAATTTTATTTTGCCTTTTCAGTTTATACTTCCTTTCTCTTCTCGTGTTACCGTATTCCGCTGAGCTGTCACCGCCAATTTCGGAGCATGATGATGGCGCTTCTTTATTTAGAAATACTCATGCGAAATATTCGTACCTTTTTAGGGTCATCATAATCAAGCAAGGCACCTTTAAAATTTCATCATGTCCGTCCGTCTTTTACAGCTTCAGACTTTCATCATTGAAATAATTAAATTATAAAAAAAACGAAACAAAGTGAGGTTATACATAGAGAAATACAAACTTATAGGTACTATTTCTAACACGAATATTCAGAATAAATTAATGTTTTTTTATTATATTGGCCACTATTAAATTTCAATTACTAAAAATATTATTTAAAAGCACTATAAACTAGATATAACTTAGATTTGTATAAATATAAAATACGTATTGTGTATTTATAAATAACTCAATAACTACCATGAATATAGCAGCAATCACTACACGCATGTGTTTAGGGAGCAACTTCGTCTTGTCGATTTTTGTTGCATCGTGCGCGCGCATTTTAAAATTTCCAATATGAAATTGAGGTTTCATTAATTATTTGTGGAGTTCCGTACATAAAAATGAAAGATGAGACCTTGTAAGATCACTCTCGTGTTTGTCCGTCCGTCTGTTACAGCTCAGAAACTGCTTGATGTATAAACTTAAAATTTGGTTTAGTAATAAAACATATTAAGTTGCACGTATATCTGTAGATAAACTCGAAAATATCCATTTGCAAATTTTAGGGGAGAAGCGGGTAAATCAGTTAGTGAATTTTTTTTTATTCCATATAAAGTGTAGGGCATCATTTGATAATTTTAGGTAATTATATCTTTAGAGATATTTTAGAAAAATATGCAAAAAATTTGTTCTCTACTTATGTCTGATACTGTTGAATTTAAAGTTATGAAAAAATAGGGTGTTTAGAAGGTCACGCAAAGATTCTGAGAAAACTATGGCCATGATATTAGATGTCATAATTTTTGAAATAGGCACAGTTTTTTTACGCCTGTGAAAGATATAGCAACATTTATCTTCCTGTCTATTAACAGCTGATTTTCGTCGAAATCGTGCGACGTATAAACATGAATTTCGACATGGTTACTTACAATCTTATCTTATTGGTGCACATTTTTGCACTAGCTAATTTTTTTTAAATATTCGTATAATAATTAAAGAGGGGACAAAGAAGTAACAAAAATGTATGGGAAACGCAAAGATATTTTTTAATTATTTTAAATTGAATATAAAAAAGAAATTTCAAAAAAATATATGAAAGTAGAGAATTTTCCCTTTATTTCCTGAACCTGCCGAGTCGAAAATCGTCAAAAAGCCTGTGTTGGTAAAATCTGACTAGAAGATTTACAGGAAAACTATAGCTATTATCCTAGATCTTACAATTTTCAAAATATCCCTTTTTATGTTTGTGAAAGATATAGAAGGCACTAACTTTGCGTTGTACCCTTAAATTGTTATGTGGGTCAAAGTATAGGGACCCTTGTAGCGCGAGTTCTACTCGTGCTTGACATGCTTTTTCGTTTCAAAACATAATTTACTAAATATTTAACTTCAACGTGACGCACGAAGGGGGAGATTTGTAAGTCACGCTGATTCTTCAATTTTGGACTTAAAATTCTGAAAAAAAATTAGGTACTAGTATTTTATTACAACTTTCATTTAAGCTTAGTTGAGTCAACTTGCATGAATAATTTCAAGATATATAAGCAGTTAGGGAACTCTACTTTATGCAAGGTACGATACGTACGTGGTCATTTTTTGGTTCATACACAAAAATATATATTTTTGTCCTTACTAACATGAGTATATATCCAAATATGAAAACATGCTAGCTTGCGACGTAAAATTTTATTTGGTAAGGTTGTAGTTTTGCTCAATACGCAAATTATGTAGGATCTGTATATAATTTTGAATATTTTACAGCAATAATGGCATAGATCCACTTATTTTTAATAATGCGTTTTTCTCAATAGGTTGTGGCACCGGATATACTAAAAGGATCAATGAAGAATAACTCGATATATTTCTAGGTCACTGAGAATATTTTAGAAACTTTAATAAGTTGATTACAGTCATACTTAGAAATACAGTCATACTTAGAAATTGAGTGATGACTCAAATCGTAAAGTCAACCTTTATTTATACGTTACTTTTATATATCAGGTGAGTTTTTTCACTTTACAATTAAATGAAACTACGTGATGTAGTATTATTTCTACTTTATTTAAATTCTTTACCACAACCCTAGGTTTCGTTGTATTACAAATAATTTCAATAAAGTAGAAATAATACTACATCACGTAGTTTCATTTAATTGTAAATAATGAATTTCTACAAAATTAATGCCAAATATATTCAGTTTTTTTACCTTTTGAAATATATACTTAATGTATACATATACTTAATAAAATAAAGAATATATTTTTATCGATATAATTGCCTTGAAATTTCAATATTCTAACGTATTATAAATAACTAGCGTGACCCGTGCGAAGTCTTCGCATTATAAATTATTCAACTCAATTTAATAAATCAAAATTGATTGCAGGTATTCAATTCATTTCTAATTTTGCACACTGCTTATTACGTTTTTATTCCATTATGAAGCTCAGATGACAGATCAAACAAATATTTTACTAAAATTGACATATAGAGGCGTAAGTATCAAAAGCATTGAGCTAAAGCGCCACGTGAGTGGATTTGAAATTAAACAAAAATTTTACCGACCGTCAATCATATTGACGTTGAGCCGTTAGATGGCAGCATTGCTGTTTTGTGTATATAATTTTAATAATTAATTAATTTGCAAAAACAATAGCAATAATAAAATTATAGTTGTGGATGCCGGTAGAGCAAGCAATTATCTATAAAATGATATATAATTTATGTGGATTAGTTGTGAGGTTTTTTCTAAAAAGGGAGAGTAACATCTTAATTTTAGCGTATTAATATATATGATGATCATGATGATGATTTGTAATTACAAAAGTGGTGTATCGGTTTTAGGGCGGTGAGTAGGGAGGTGGTATCGGATCAAAAGGTTCGTACAGATAGAAATATCGAAAGAAAAGCGTCGGCACGGCAAGGTATCGATGTTTTTTCTGAATACACTTTTATTATTTTACAAGTCACACTCCATATAGTATGTCTGTATCTTTATAATGGTCTTCCGTCAAACATTTTACAAATACCCTACAACACAAACGTGTAATTTACAAATGGTTAGAGGAGAGTGTTAACGTGAGTAATGTTCCAATTCCTTTCTTTATATAATAATATTTCGTCCAAAGGTTTCGCTCGGGATTATGCACTCAATCGTGCTTTAACGCTAAAGGCGGCTATTCACTATCAGTTTTAACTGTCAGTTTAAACTTTTCAGTGAAAGCTGACAGTTAAAACTGATCGTGAGTAGTGGCCGTAACGTTTAATGTTTCGATTGTCTTGTTTGGAACGGATGAAAACTGAGTCTTTTTTGAGCTGAAAGTTTTTAAACAAAAAAACCTGTCAGTTTTCATCCTACTCACGATCAGTTTTAACTGACAGTTTAAATTGTTCAGTGAAAATTGACAGTTAAAACTGATTAGTTAATATTGTGTTGTTTGGAATAGAATAAATGATGTATTTTTTCAAATTGCATATAGAATCAAGTGTCGTCATAATGATAATACTTTTGCAATATTACATTGCTACCTTTCAGTTGTGATTTAAAAGGAGTTTTTGCAATATTATAAAAACAAACAGTTTTTATTCTATTCAATATCAGTTTTAACTGACAGTTTAAACTTTTCAGTGAAAATTGGCAGTTAAAACTGATTAGTTAAAATTGTCTTGTTTGGAATGGAATAACTGATAAATTTTCACAAATTATAAACAGTGTCAAGTGTCGTCATAATGACAGTACTTTGGTAATATTACATTGTCACCTTTTAGTTGTGATTCAAAAGGAGTTTTTGCAGTATTATATTAAAGACAGGATTTCGAGAGGGATACGATACGAATCGGCTGTCAAGTC
Source organism: Druceiella hillmani (assembly GCA_039881145.1). Classification (NCBI taxonomy): domain Eukaryota; kingdom Metazoa; phylum Arthropoda; class Insecta; order Lepidoptera; family Hepialidae; genus Druceiella; species Druceiella hillmani. The sequence goes on along the minus strand of JAYKKI010000030.1, from coordinate 4,745,400 downwards.
CTTATATGCGTAAAATTATCAGTTGTATTGAGTCAGTATTGAAAAAAAGTACTCAATATTGAAAGGTAACTGATACTTTTTCCGTGTCTATAGCGGTGAATGTCCCAACGCTCTGATCATAACTAGAAAAACGTTGTTCTAAACCTGTGAAACCTAACCCAGGTTTCATTTATGAAAAGTTATACCCACTATTCCAGGAACTAAAAGTTTGAACTACATAATTGGGAGCATACATACATATTTTGACAATTAAGTACATATTTAGATTCAATGCCTTCCGCTTTGAGGTTTCCCAGTACTAATCGGATATCGACTGGCTTTTCCGCAATATCGGTATATTTAAAAAAGCGCGTTCGACCTCTCGCCGTTCAACGACTCTGGCCCCTTGCTCAAGTGGCTGTCTTTTTCTTCTTTCTCTGGCGTCGACTGCCGGCGGCCGCGTTCGGTCCATTGTCGCAATGGTGTCGTGCCCGGTTCCGCTCCAGCGGTGCGCTTAGAAAGTGGGCGGCGATCGTGCGCGACGAATGCGCGCCGCCGCGCGGCACTTTCCCTCCCTCCCGCCGGGGCGGACACTGCGCGTCGCCACGACGCAGAGCAGCGGAAGATGACCACCGAACCGACTTTGCTGAAGCATTTATCCGGCTTTCCCAATCGTATTTGTCAAATCGACCGATAATTAATTTATCAGCTCTATATCGTTTCTAACCCATGCGCGTCGGCCGTTCACGATGCATCCAGTCAATAACATATTTTTATTTTAAGATTCAGCGTCTAGTTCTTTGATTCCGCACCTGTGTCCCACATTAACTTTTTAGATATAGAACACTGACAGAAAAGGCATCTGCAGGAGACGTAATAGCGAAATATAGTATGGACGTGCATGGAATAATGATTGGTGAGCCTCACTGAGAGAAATCATAATTACAAAAACCTGGTAAGTATGACGTTATTTTTTGACATTTAAAACATTTTTACACATTTATTTTTACATTTAAGTGTACATAGTATTTCTGTTAATCTATTTGCAAATATTAATTTCTTTATTGCTTACTTTATCTTTCACGAGCGTAAACAATTGTGTATATTTCAAAAATTATAAGATCTAGGATTATCGCTATAGATTGTGTGTAATTTTCTGGTCACATTTTGGCACAACCTTGTTTTTCCCGATGTTTGGTTCAGTAGTTCCGGAAATAAGGTGAGGGGAGTGCTCTATTTTCGAATTTTATCATAAGTTGGCAACAAAAACCATAAATCAGATCTTTATGAACAGATATCGCTATAGATTGTGTGCAATCTTCTGGTCATATTTTGCTAACCTTGTTTTTCCCGATGTTTGGTTCAGTAGTTTCGGAATTAAGAGATGAGGAGTGCTTTATTTTCGAATTCTATCAAAAATCGACAACAAAAACAATAAATCAGATCTTGACGAACAGAGTAACATTAACTAGCGGCGTCGAATTATTTCAATTTTTGTAAGTTTCTTCGAGTAATGGGAATTGTGCCCATATAGCCGATACACGGTCAAGACTGTCAGTCGGACTTACCGACAGTTAAAAACGTATTATTGTTTCTCCTTAACTGTCAGTCGAGTCGGAATAAGAGTCTACTTTACCGACTGTGCCCCACTACACGGTCCAATCCTAAAGTATCCATACAAAATAGGCTTTTAACTATCAGTAAATCCCACTGAGAGTTCTGACTGTGTGTGGTGCATACGGGCGTTAGCGAAATGGCCTGTGTCGTTTATTGGATAATTATCAATGTGAGTTTACGTTGTACATCGCCAGTAGCGCCATCTTCAGCAAATTATGATGTAGCACAACCTGTCTCCTCAGATTTTTTTAAAAATTTCGTCTACAATCTCTGCAACGGTTACCTGACTTGTCAGATACTCCATGACTTGTGGAAATGTGGAAGCCACGTTCAGGTTATGATTATTCGTTTTAATATATTTATAAAAAAAAATTAAAGAAAACTAATGAACAGTTTTTCTTTTTTTTGAAAATTCCATCTTTTTTCGGTCTTCTGTTTTCTATATTCTGACTTTTTTGAAGCCAGGTTCAAGTTTTGATTTTTGTTTCAATATATTTATTTATGAAACAAAAATAAATAAAGAGTTTCTTGTTTTTTTTTTAAATTCCACTTTTTTTCGGTCTTTCGTTTTCTATATTCTGACCTAGATGGCTTTGTTGAGAGACATTCTAATATCAATAAATTAATTAGTATAATAAAAAAATATGTAAGCAAGAAAATGGAAGAAATGCTTGATTCATAATCATGATTTTCTATGAACACTTTTTCCTGTATTTTTGAAATCTGCAGCAAAAGAACAGATCCTTAATTTATGCGCGGTGCTACAGGCACTCGGTCTTTTATATATCATAATTTACACCTGAAAATTCGTCTATTAAACTATCAATCAGTCGTTAACTTATCATCTAAAAAACTGGTATCTATTTTATGATAGCTGTGACCGCGGCTTCGTTTGATTATTGTTTAGAATAACACGATGATTATTGTTTAGAATAACAGTCATGTGTAAAAATATCGACAGTGGATGAAGGATGGATGTATAAATATAGACACAACACAATTTTTTTTTTAAATCCACACATAGACTATAAAGAACATAGACTACAAGTTATACGATCATAAAGAATGACTTTATGATCGTATAACTTGCAAATAACCCTAATAGGTGACGTTAGCTGTACATTTATTTTAATATTTTAAGTCAAAAATCAGATTATTAAAACTTAAACATTCAAAAATATTAGTGTTACCTGATCCGACTGACCTGTCGAAACTGGTATTACTATCAGTCTCATTATCATCATTATTATTCTGTGTTTTTTATTTTTTATTTATTTTTACAATATATTTGCTATATTTTATTAAAAACGCTAATAGATGTCGTTGGCAGTACCATATCGTAATATATGTATCTATGAGCATAAAATGTACTAAAACGCTAATAGATGGCGTTGTCAACTATCGTTGTCGTTGTTGTAATATTTACCAAGTCAAGATTTAGTTTAAAAAATCTGCAATATTCAGATAGAAAGTAGCCTATATGTTGCTCGAAGATATAAACTATTATCATACCAAATTTCTTCAAAACCAGTTCAGTACATTTTGTGTGATTGACGAACAAATTAATATACAGAGTCATAGACAAAAATCCTAAAAGTGAGTTTTCCGGCTTCTATTATCATTGTTCAGGTTCACTCTGTTACAGTTTTATTAAGATAAAGAAGTCTACGAAAGTATGACCGGATATCAGACAGAACGATAGAAAAATAAAGGCAGTTAAAGCAGAGTTACGAGTAAGAGATTCGTATTTTCAAAGCTTTTATTTTTCTTTAGCACGCTTTGTTGTCTGCTAAAAATTTCCTTATGGAGTCAGGATCTGATGATGAAGATTGAATGTGGGTAACGGATCACCTTAACGTTGATAGTAAACCCGTCGAGTTGGGGCTCGTTTCACTTGTCTTGATATGTATCTTTTACTAATCAATACATTCAAAATTAAAGCATTTTTTTAAATAAAATTTTTATTAAGCGCAACGCAGACGAATCACTTTTGTAGGTAGTTTGTAGGTAGTTTCGCTTTCGTAATTTCGTATCGCTTTTGTAGGTAGTTTCGGCGGCCGCCTACTGCCGACTTTTGTACGACTAGACTAGTGGCCGACTTTTCATCGACTTAGTCGACAAATCAAAAAATCGCGCGCCGCCGCTAAACGTCTACTGTCTCCTATGGTTACTCGTATGTTCGTTTTATCCTTACCTCACCTCCTTACTCCTATATCGGAGTAGAATTCTCTGTTCCTAATAATATAAAATACAAGTAATTCTGATTTCTTGTACTTTTAAATGATTTCTATAAACTTGAATTTTGTAACATTCATTCCAATTAGAGATACTTGAATGAAAATTTGCTTGTCAACAAAATATACAGTTGCATTAAGACATTCCTAACGATCCCCGCCTAGGAATGGGTTGAAAAACTGATTCTGATTAATAAAAAAATTCAAATTTGTTTAAACCAAGTAAAAATTATAATATGGTGACCAAACCTGGCCCCATTCTATTTAGTTCTTTTAATTTAAGGAGCAATTAGTCTAAAAAAGAATGTTCTGCAAATCAAGATATTTAGATACCACAAAATTGGGAAATAATTAAATGAAACTTGATGAAGACCTTTCTTCTTTGTCGACTAAAAAAACTGTAGGGTGAAATAATTCTTAATTCACTCCTTTACGGATAGGAATACTCCCCCATAGTTAGATATATTTTCACTCTTCTTTGTATTTCTTTTGTTTGACCTTTACGACCTGATCTTTCTGTTTGCCTAGTTGAATATATTAATTTAGAGTGTCGTTGGATTATTATATATGATTTTATTTTCTTTTCTTCTTTAATCACCTTCCAGTGTCTGGCACTGTACTATGTGGTACTGGTATTTTTTCTTAATATAATATTATGTTACGTCGCACTAAGTTTGTGTGAAGATCTAAAGATAGACTGTTTACATGAATAAAATATGACATAGAAGATCTAAACGATTCTAGATTCAATGTTGCTGTTTGCTCTAGTGACGTACACACGAGTATAATATTCAGTTGTTTGGAAACAAAGTTATTCATAAAACGACGAACGAGAAATACAAAGTTTTATCGAATACGTTTTATATAAATTGTTTAAAATAATAACTTATAATCATAAATTTTTTAATTAATAATATAAATTCAAGTTCAAGCGAAACATTCATTAAAAGATAAAGTTTTTTTTAAGTGTACAAAAAGTACACGATACGACGTGACAATCGCTACCGCTTCGCTCTTAAGATGGAGCAATGACCTTCTTCATCTCGCAGCGCAATGAATATTTTTTTCCCTGTGAAATTTATTCGTTCATTAGATGAATTTCGCAGAGATGTTTTTCACAAAGCAAAGTGCCATTTCTAAAGTGGATTTTTAGGTAACTTAAATGCAAAATACTTGTACCTCGTACTCTGTCACTCGTCATTATAATTTTTTTAATATAAACAATGTCTCTTCTTGGTCGTCTTCCTCATTTATGAAGGTCGTGTTCTTGAAATGCATTCGTGGCTTTCTTTACAAGTTTCCTACACTTTGTCCGGTTTTCAGTTTCCCTTAGGGCGGTCGTTCGTCAGTTACTTGGTCACACCAACGGCTGGTTAATGGGCCGCGGGGTCTCTTTCCTTTCATCTTGCCCACCAGAACCAATTTGTTGATGACGCTTAGTTGCCGGCGGGCAATGTGACGAAAAGTAATTGAGACCAAAGTAACTTTGGTAATATATAGTCTAAAGTCTATTTTCGATGTCTAGTTCGAAGATTATTTGTTTTTTGGAGGTCCATGATATGCGGAGCGTCCTTCCCCAGTACATATCTCAACGGCTTCAATCTTTCGTTCGATGTCGAAGAGAGCCGAGTTTACCCGTAAGAATGAAACAATAGGTTTATGGAAATCGAAATATGTTATAAATACTTAAGATTCAAATTGAATTATATATAAATATATATATATATAAAGTGCGTATGGTGCGCCTAAAAAAGTAGTTGATGCCAAAGGGAGCCGAGTTTACCCGATTCCGCATCACAGATGACTCAGATTTGTTCACTGCTCAGAAAAAGTGCGCTGGTGCGCAGTGCGTAGGTGCACTTAAATATGTTTTCACTTCAAGAATTCGCCGAAATCATCTTTTTAATTGGCGCTTGCCATCGGCTTGTCATCGGGTTTTTAAGGTAATCATATATGGAACGTTTACAATTTCATCATGTTCGTGTGTCCGTCTATCAGAAATCATAGCTTCTAGAGTTGTAGCTCTATGTGCATGATTTTGCAAATATATGCTTCAGATATTGATCTCAATTAATAAGTAAAAAAAAACAGTTTTTAATTTTTAATTAAGAAAAAAGGAGCATAAAAATGAGTGTAAACAGTATATGGAGCTAGAAGATGGTGACAGGGATCCTAAAAAAGAAATTTATCCAGATTAGGCTAATTGGACACGTTTTGACGTGTCCATGGGCCCCAAATAAAACCAAGGACATGATCCGGCTCCAAGGAGGTGATGACAGGAACTCCTTCATGGTGGAAATTAGATTCATCGAGTTTGGACTCGTCGAATTTACATTGACGAGTCTTTGGTCATAAATGTTTACCAAGGTTTTGATCAAGAACTACTCAATGGTGAGGACTAAATTCGTGGTGGTAGACAATGTACTGCTCACTATTTACTAAGATATCGACAGGTAGGTAGGTAAGAATATATGTGCAGGCACATATGATAGCATGAAGCAATTGAGATATTAAGCAGGTAACTAATTAAAGAAGAAAGTTATGAATATATGTAAATAGATCAGCCAGTCGCGCTTTTCCATCTACCTGCCGCTCGCACTGATGCTGGTGCTCACATGCCACTACGCAGGCTTTGTGATGATCGCGACAGAATATTTCATTTTCTGGACATATTCCTTAGCTCATTACTTCAATACAAGCAGTCAATTAAACGGCTACTATACAACCATTAGTCCTTTGAAAGCACTGACACTACATTTTCTTTATTCAAATCAATATTATTACAAATAGGATAATTATTACTATTAATTCTATTATTGATAACTTTTATAGTGAATTTTGAATGAAAGGCTGATTTCAATAATCTCAATATTTATTATTTTTTTATAAATATTACATGTTTTATAATTTAATACAATTTCTGAATACTTAATGTATTATACAAATATTTATATAAGACTGAGGATAGATATACGTAGAATATTATTTTGATGTGGGAATGTTAGGATACAAGTTGGTCTAATACTTGAAAAACTCGCTTTTTGTATCTCACTATGACTTGTATCTGGTTTTTTCCCATAGGTGATAAATAAAATAAAGACGCAATGTGTGGGGTATAGTTAGAAAGGTTTATTAACATAGTTAAACATAAAATTTAGCAAACACTTTTTATTTTTTAGCCTTATTTATTAACCAGCTGTGCTTCACAGTTTCATTTGCATAAAATTACAGTTTCACTATAGAAAGTATTATTACTATTATTATTATTATCATCGTTACTATTACTAGATTTCGTTGGCAATACCAATATTGTAATATTCACCAAGTTATTTTTAAATATGTAATATCAAGATAAAAAGTATCCTATATGTTGCTCGAGAGTATAAGCTATTACCTTATCGAATTTCATCAGAACCCGTTCAGTAGATTTCATGTGATTGACGAACAAATTAACATACAGACAAATAGGCAAACACAAATTCTAAAAACAGATTTTCTGGATTTTATGATCATTGTATACGCTAACTCAATCACACTTTAAAATATTTGTTATGTACAGAATTCACTCTGTTATTATGTGTATAAATTATTAAGCTTTAAAATCATATCCGATGTGTCACTCCTTTTCTCCCATTTCCAAACAGTACTGTAAAAATCTGGTAAAAATCCCCAGAATAGGTTTTGATGAGTACTTACAAATGGAATTTGAAAAAAAAATATTTCAACTAATCCAACTTCATTAGTTTGCATTTATAAAAAAAAATACGCGAAAAAATTAATATGAATTATTAAAATGTATTACGCAATATTTAATTTTTAAAAAATAAAGAAGTCGAATCGCAATAGCAGGTCCAACTGTATTAGTATCCTTATTCAGCTACATTAGCTCACATTTATTGGCACCTACGGTCACGACATAACACAGATTAAAATTACCGGACGATTGAGCTTGCTAGGTTACTTAAGATAAATTAATATGAATTATTAAAATATATTATGCAATATTTAATTTTTAAAAAATAAATAAATCGAATCGCAATAACCGGTTCAACTGAATTAGTATCCTTAATCAGCTACATTAGCTTACATTTATGGGCACCTACGGTCACCACATAACACAAACAGAGTAAAATTACTCGACGATTGAGCTTGCTAGGTTACTTAAGATAAATTAATATGAATTATTAAAATGTATTGCGCAATATTTAATTTTTTAAAAATAAAGAAGTCGAATCGCAACAGCAGGTCCAACTGTATTAGTATCCTTATTTTGCTACATTAGCTTACATTTATGGGCACCTACGGTCACGACATAAAAATTCCTAAAATATGTATGTAGTTTTATATTTTTCTGAAATTACTAGAGAAACACAATTTATGCGTGATCCGACACGCAACTTGATCGCTTTTTTCTGACCGAGTGTACACGAAAAGGAAGCAAAAGAATATACTAAATCGGGCCACAACGCGACGCGATCTAGCGAGAAAAAATTTTTTTCTATGCAACATTTTGAAAATTCATATCCAATTTGCCATTTTTTTTTTCATTTTAAAGTATGCTAAATAATTAGGCTGTGTAAATTTAGGCATATTAATATATATGAGAAAAAGTAGCAAGAAATTGAAACAAAAAAGTGGTTTCAAAAATAGCTGTTACTTATTGCTGACGTGGTCCCAGAAAACATGAACGGTTTGGCTATAAATCTGATTCTGGTTTATTTTGATAGTATCAAAATAAACCAAAATCAGATTTATATTTGGGAGATCCCTGAGCACATGGCTTTGAGAGAGCTTCTGTATTTAGTCCAAGGGGTAATAAGAACAGGAATTGCATCGCTGATGTGCCTAGATTAAAATCTGTATTGCCAACTTATTGTTAAACATATCTCTGAAAGGTTAAGTAAAAGATCCCAGAATAATTTGATGTCCATAATAAATTAAGGCACTGACACGTGGACACTTACGGTCGACCTGATCCATAAATTTAAAGTCACACAACGAGCGATGAAGATTATGATGATGTCTCTGGAGTATAAAACCCGAAATAAGGATGTCCGGCGGAGAACTAAGCTAGTCGATATAGCGCTTAATATCATCAAACTGAAGTGACAATGGATAGGTCTTATTTACTGAAGAAAATTCTTATCGAAGTGTAGATGAGTTGTCGAGCGTAACCGATGACGTAGACGAGTTATGGAAGTAGCGGCAACCGATGGTATAGACGAGTTATCGAGTGGAGAACATAAACTTTGAAGGCCAGTGTGGACCACATTGGCTGATGACCTAAAAAGTCGGCGGGAAGCGGTTAGATGCAGAAGACCGTGTGTGGTGGCGCGCCTTGGGAAAGGTCTATCATCAGCACTGTATAGTTATAGGCTGATGATGACGAGGAAAAGATCATTAAAAAAGGTCATACGGTACATAGAGTACTGACGACTCCAGTAATAAAATATTGCTACCATATTTATGGCTATACACTAGTGATGTACCAAACATCCGTATCTACGCGTATCTGCATAAAATAACATACGTATTTGTATCTGTTTTATCTGTATCCGTTTTTATAGCACATCTTTTTAATTTATTTTTATATTTAAAAGATAAGTGTAAATGGTACTTTGGTATCATTAAATGTATCGAAACTATTTACACGCGGCCAAATGATGACGCGTGGTGAAATAAAATCTCTTAGGATTAGTGTGATTCTTTTAGAACCATTACCATCGTTGCTCGCTAAAAGACGCTCACGGGGGCGATCGAGGGAACCGTTGTTCAACCGCTTATAATTAAGGTTGCCCGGGGTGACATCAGTTCAGTTTGATCAATCGACGTCCATCTCGTCTCGGGGCGTGCCGCGCTGTACCGAGCGGCGAGCGCCCGGGCCGGCACCGTGCTCGCGTGCCGTTCGCCCATCATTCGGGCCGCGCTCCGCGGCACGCAGTCGAGCTACGGGATACAGATTGCGTACTTATCGACTGGCCTACGACAGCTAACAGCTTTATTACATGAACTTTGCCTGTAACCAACCTTGACCAGTTTACAGCCACAACTCAGGGATACTGGAATAAACATCAAATTATATTTAGCTGAAAGTTAAACGTATCAGAAAATAACGCTGAATAGCTGCTCTCGAGCAAATCCGTATTATTTATTCAAGTCAAAGTAAAAAAAAAGAGTTGGCTTCGTCGTTGACAAGGCCGCAGGTGTTTTTTTAGTTATATCAGGTCTTAATATCTTATGTATATTATGTATCACTTATAGTTTTCAAGAAACAATATACAAGGTGCTTTTCGTAGTACAAACTTTTTAAACATCGTTTACGGAGTGGGACGTTGTTACGTCATTAAGTATCAAATATGAAATTGCCATCAAATTACACAACCAAGTTACGTTCCTTTTTTTCTTTTAATGCATCAAGAAAAAGGATTAAAAATACGAGGAAAATGTTAATTCGAAAATTTACTCACAGGTTTTTCATTTCACAATCTCGCCAACAAAACATTTATGAGCAGCAAGAAGAACCCATTTAAACTTGCAAAGGCAACATTCACAAACATCTTATTGGCGATCGCCTTCGCGAGAAGAAAGATTTGAATTGGTTCAAACTATAAATACTATGTCTCGATAATTAGAATCCTGTTAGAGCTTTTAATACAAATTTTACTTGTTTAAATGTTAGCGGACAGTTTGTTTCTCATATTTAAAACTTAAAAAATTCAGACAGATGCGCCACATGCAATAAATGCAACAGTGCATTAGCATTAAGATGTGGTCGTTTCCTCCGAAGCGTTGCCTCCGTCCCGAGGCGTTGCACATTTTCATATTGCGAAGACTGCATCCGTACAGATGCGCCCGTTGCAATTTCTTAACTTTTCTTTTTAAGCACTATTTTTCCGCATTGAAGTTGCGTTTGGTGCTACGTTATGTTGGTTTATTTGAATAGTCTTTCTCACAATTGTATTTCACAATGGTAAGTTTCAGTAATATACGTTACTATATCTACAGTTATTACGTTTGTTATAATTTCCTTGAAAGGAAGTATTATTAACATGGGGCGCTTCATTTTTTAACAATAAATTAAACGCTTAGAAAAGCAATTTTTAACAATAAATTAAACGCTCAGGAAAAATGGTATTTTGGTAAACCACTTTAGTTCAACTTCGTTAAACCAATCATCATCATATATATTAATACGCTAAGGTTAAGATGTTACTCTCCCTTTTTAGAAAAAACCTTACAACTAATCCACATAAATAATATATCATTTTATAGATAATTGCTTGCTCTACCGGCATCCACAACTAAAAAATTTATTATTGCTATTGTTTTTGCAAATTAATTAATTATTAAAATTATATACACAAAACAGCAATGCTGTCATCTAACGGTTCAACGTCAATATGATTGACGGTCGGTAAAATTTTTGTTTAATTTCAAATCCACTCACGTATAAATAAAGTGGCGCTTTAGCTCAATGCTTTTGATACTTGCGCCTCTATATGTCAATTTTAGTAAAATATTTGTTTGATCTGTCATCTGAGCTTCATAATGGAATAAATAATGCGAAGACTTCGCACGGGTCACGCTAGTTTAGTTAAATTCTTTTTAACAGGAGATTAAATTGTGAGGTTGATAAGTAAAATATTCCTTTGCTGTATAGTGATAAAGGGTTAAATTTTTCTTCAGTAATTTTATTTCGTGCTTCAGTGTGTTAAACAGTGCAATTAAAAATAAAAATCAATGAAACAATAAGTTACACATAAAACATAACTAAGAGAAAATATAGATAATGTTTATAAAGTAGGATCCCTCTCTAAAATATAGGTCTCCTCCAAGTTATTCCGTTTCTTTCTGCTTTGAGCCTCTATTCTTCCATTATTTACGTGCTTTTATTCTAATTTCGTCTTCTCGACACTCTACCGGTCTGTCACTCTTTATATTTCCTATAGCCAACTTTTTCAGGCTTATCGACCCGCTTTTGTGCAGCTCCAATGTTGCGCTTTATATACGGCCTCTTCTAATTGAACTTTTTTGCGTTTAAAAGAACCTCTATGACTTTGGTCTTCTTCCTGGTCTACTTCAAGATTCTTGATCTTTTAATTGAAGTCCTAAAGCTAACTTTTCCACGGTTCTTTAGCAAGTCTGTTTTTTATTTTAAGATTGTTTCTTTATTGAATGATCTCGAAAACAATTGCAAAAAGAAATTTAGAACAAACATTGGAGTGTGGCTGTATCGGGTACACGGCTGTGCATTTTACGTGAATACGTGTACTTTAACGGGTAATATTTTTAAGTTCCTGGCACCGCTTCATTCTATCATATGGGTGTCTTGAAGAATTGCTCTTGAGAAGCTCTTTCCAACCTTATACGATTTCTATATTTTCTTTTGGCTTTTTTACGAGTACAGGCCGACATTGTATTAAGTTTTCTTAATTTTCAATTTTAACACCATACATATTCACCATAACCATTCCACAGTAATGTTTTATACACGCGATCAATAAATCTTAACCAGAGCTGCCGAGCGTCGTACCGTCTTCGAGTAAAAATTTATTAAACGGACATTATATGATGCGGCGAAATGGCCGCAAAAACGGCGGCGCGTTCCCCTCCACTACGCGCGATGGGTCACAGTCCCCACTCAACGTAACGAATTCATTGATCCTTCAACTATCGAGTGGTGTAATTAAATTTTGGATATAGATGACAGTTACGTAGTTGCAACGCCAAACTGTATCCCCCGATTTTCTTAACATTAAGTTTTCTGAATTGTCTCCCACTATGGAACAAATTGAAAAACGTATTCGCGTCAAAACGGTTTTGAGGAATATCTGATTTTACGGCGATTCCGAACGAAAATAAGCATGATACTTGAGTACTCTCTATCTGATTGTTATTGAGCAATATCAAAGAATGTCATAATCTTACGTGCACCTTAATATTATGCTCAATATAGTATTTGGAAGGCATGACTACATTATGGGAAGGTCTGTGAAATTGAAGTTTATTTAACATATAGCATCACATCATTGCAACAGGCGTATACTTAGGCTCTTATTGGACAATGAAGAATAATTCTAATCATTCTCGCCAAATAGCAGTAGTAAAAAGAACATCGCTCCGTTGTGTTATATACTAAATACGTAGGACTTATGTCATATTAATGAAATAGTTCTCTCGTTTAGAAGGCGCATTCTCAAACATTCTAATAAGCAATACATTCTGCATATTTTGATCAGGAAAAAAACAACGCAGGAAGTCACTGCAGAAACACTTCGCGTTGATTGCAAGAGCGTCGGGGGCGAAACCTCCTGCCGGAAGCGCACCGGCGGAAGAGCCTCGGCACCACTCTGTTTATTAACAGTGACTTCCGCTTTCGGAGCAGCGTATCGGGATGCGGCGCCACAGAGTGAATAGCTTGAAAATGACCGCTATGCGGCGTCTTCCAATTTAAGAGATAAAATATGCCTATTTGGATATTACAATTTTCTTTAAATAACGGCTGTCATAGACGATGACTTTATTTGGTATAAATGAGCATGGATTGTAAACCGAATTTCAATGATTTAATAGAACCGACTTTTTGAATGACCGCAGATTATATGAGATGAGAAAAGAGATAAGTATTATTGTATAACAGATGAGCCCAGGGAACCAGTTGAACCTAGAAGCGAGTCGAGTTTGCTATCTTGGTCTACATTCATGCTCGGTCGGTTTCGTTTTAGAATTTAAGAAAGATGGATCTCGTGGCAACATTCTGTATCCTCTGTGTTACGCGGTGTCACCTGCGTATAATTATCTTAGTTACGAGTTTAATTATTTTTAAATCACATATTTCGAAATTAGGTACAAAATAAGTTCCTTATGGTCCAAAATATATTACATTAGTCGAATTTATTTCCTTTGGATAGAAGTATAAATTGGTTACACACAGACATAAATTGGTAGACAGGGCGACATTCGGCGTTGGCCGCGAGAAAAAAAAACAGTCTTCTTTTAAATCGATTCGGTCGTCGAAATCGGTAGAAGTCCTTGAAATTTTTTCCGCTTTATATATTAGTACTGATTTGCGACAGTCCGCAATCCACTGAGCTAATACGCCTTTCTATGACATTCATCGTATGATCTTTCAGGGATTATGAAAATACACCACGAAGGTAGTTAGAGCAAAAGGCCGTTGAAATGTGAATCGGTAATGTAAAGCATGATCACATTTCTTAGTTTAGATATCGGCTCAAATGGAGATCCTGATCCTTTATTCGAGAGACCTGATCCGTTATTCGCAGAATTTTCATATTCTTTCATTGCTTTATAATATTTGAAACAATCCACATAGAATTTATACCTCGGTGACAGATTTCTGAAATAATCTGTTCATGGCCTAGATTTCAATTCTCAAAACTTAGGTATGCTTCTTGTTCTTAAATATTGTTCGTCCTTTTATAAACATAGCTTTACTGTTTGTTCTAGTAAGTTATGGAATTCATTGGATCCTAACATCGGTATTTGGAATTGCCTTTGTCAGTTGCACGTGAACTCTCCTCTTCAATAAACAAATAATAAGGAAATTACTTAATGGAGAGTAGAACATGAACAAGAATTTCTCTGTCTGAAGAAGGTCTTTCTGAAGATAGGTATAAATGAAATAGTATGCAATTCACACCTTTTGCTTTGATAATCAATCATAATTATGATTTATAATTACGATGTATTATTGAAACTACTCTCGAACTTTGGAAATAAATATTTTGAAAAATTAAGAACAATTCTGGTTAATTTTGTAGTAAATCTCTGTCTCAAACGTGAATGTACAAGATAGTGCTATACCCAAGACGCAGGAGTGAATTGAATAAAGTAATTTAGAAATAAGAGATATTTTGTTTCAAATAAGACCCACAATTTTCGACCGTATTTAGTGCTAGTTTAACATTAGTCACATTTTATTCAGAATTTGCCTCGGTACGATACAAGCTCGGTAGTCTTCAAAAAACGTAGTAAAATAAAGTAAATTGTGAAATGTCTCCTATATTTATGGAATATCTCGTATATATCTTATATATAGCTCGTATATATGTGGAATATATCTGTCGCTACGACACTGTAGTTCATATGACGAGAAGTGAGACCGTAATAAAAAGTTAAACATATAGGTAGCGAAAAAGCAAGTGATGGATCAAGTTTTCTCTACACAGCATTTACGTAAAGGACAAAAAAGGACAACCAGTAATGCAAAGGACGGTGCCAAAACTAGTACGGGTCCGTGCCCCAAAATGTACAGAAATAAATTACATATGTTCGGAAACTACAAACTTTCCCAATTATAAATTTACTACTTAGAGATAGCTCAGCAGATGTGGTCCGGAGTTATTGAGGTTTTTAAAATCATCGTTTATATAAATGTGTCTACTTATTTTCTGGAAAGTTACTCAATTTACAATCATAATATTAATAAAGAAAACGATTAAACTTATAAAACGTCTACTATAAACACGATGGGACACTCACATATATTTTTGACATTGGGATATAAAAAACAATTAACATTCGCACCTTGCAGCTTGGTGAGTGTTTGTGTCGCATGACAGCTTGCTAGTATTATTGCCAGAAATAAATTTTATGTGCCTACGTCAAAATTATTGTCCACATTACATAATTTTTTTCTGTTACTTTATATTGAACAAGCAATAATTAATGTTTATATGAAAAAAAAACTAATTTCAATGATGGGTGATAATTGTTTTGCCAAAGAATATTTAAAGAAATATATCAATATTTTTTTTATCTAAGCTTTACTTGATAACAAAATGACATTATTATTTAAACAATTACAAATAAAGCTCCAGAAAATCAGGTGGAAACGTTTTTATTTTATTTTTATTATCTGTTGCTTATTTTATAAAAACAATTAAAATTATTTTTTCATTTGCAATTTTCATTACCAACAACTTTATCTCTGTTTACTCCAGGACACTTTGTCGTTTCAGTTTTTGTTACATTTTCGTAATAAAGTATATATATTCATCTTTGTGTACTAAAAATAGAGAGCGCGTTGCGAATGGTAACATACGGAAGTGAGACGTGGACTTGTAATATTGATCTTGTAAAAAGACTCCAAGTCACTCAGAAAGGGTCATGCTCGGGGTTTCTTTACGAAATATGATCCTTGGTGAGGAGATATGTATGGTAACTAAGGTTATCAACATGGATTATAGGATTAGCGGGTCAAAATGAGCAGATTATACAGCACGTAAAACTAACGAGCGTTGGGGAAGAGAGGTTTTCGAATAGCCATCACGTAGTAGAAGATGCAAAGATTGCAGGAAGCTAAATACAAGTTTTCCATTCTAGTTTCGTGCCGCGGCACTGGATCGAATTGTGAGGATCTATAGATTCCATGTTCATCAGTGGATGTCTTCCGGTTGATGATGATGGCCTTGATGTACTAATAATAGGAAAAAGATCAGCACAAATGTTTCCATTATTGTCAGCGCATTAATGAACAATTACATAAAAAGAATTTTCACTTCCAACGCAGGGGCAGCCTCGCAACCTTTTTTACTAATGGAAAGAATTTATATGATAATACGATAACAAATATTAATTTATTACGACATAAATGTTAGTGTTAGACGAAATTGAGTATGCAAAAATAATGTATTTTAATAAAATAAGACGCTATATATATATATATATATATATATATATATATATATATATATATATATATATATATATATATATATATTGATTATATTCCATTTTTAAAGGATCATTCCTTTTTAATTGCAAAGGTGTTCATTCTAAAATATCAGCTAGAAATTGGTTGAAAATACAAAATGCGAGGATATTGTAACTTTGTTTACGCCCCTTCAGTTATTTGGTTCTATTTAGTGTAAAATCAAACGATTGAGACTGCCTTGACTCATATTGATTTGACCAAAAATATTTATACCAATCAATTATTTGGACCGTTTTAATATTTGTTATTATTTTATATAAATTAACGAAGAAATAAAAAATGACAAAAAATAAAAATTCTGTTAAGTTTGGGTTAACGAATAGCCTATATTTCGTTGCAATCGACCAAGTAAATGAGAATATCCTAATTTAACATGTCAATGTAAAGCGCACTTACTGAAAAAAAATGTTTATTTGTATAGTTATGATAATAGATGGCGTTACGTGCATTTAGTTAACTTAATAACATTCTCTAAAGCAACCGATGTTGCGGGCACAGCTAATATTACATAAGTGTAACAACTCTACCGAGTTGCAAAGAGTGGAAAGTTAACATTTCCAGGAGAAAATCGTTTTGGAAATTATAAAGACGTTCTCTCTATTATTATAGACCTGACATCAAAAAAGTGGGCCGTAATTATAAACATGTCAACTTACATACGTGCTTCAAAAACAGACTTTGATTCGTCAAATAAGAGAAGCGAGTGTTTGTTTATTTTATTTAAATAAAGCTCATCTTTATCCCTTGTGTAGAGTCAACTTAATTTAGTCTGATAAATTAAGTTGGCTCTACATTTTAATAAGATCTCTACGATATTTAATAATCTTGTCTGGATATTTAACGACTGTGTATTGTATGCTAGACATATTTACACGAAGCAGGGCCTTTGATCTTGTAACGTTGCAGACGTTGCTTAATTACTTGGTGCCACTGACATACAACTCTGATGGTATTATCGTTGTAATACATCTTGAATTTACCAATATATTTGGGCGTCTACAATGAAGTAAGCCGTATCGAATAAAAGGAAGAAGCCGCCCGCAACAAACAACTAGTGACGTCAAATATACTGGCGGATAAATTCGAAGCTTTTTCTGGAAAGCTCTCGCTGTTTGGAGAGAAAAACTTCAAAGCACAACGGAGGATAAAGCATTAAATTACAAACGCGAGAGCCGAGAAACTAAAGTATGGATATAAACATTCATAGCGGTATGAAATACGTAACCGCCAACTTGTCGTTATGTTAAACGTGTATACTTGTGATATGTTACTCTTACAGTTATTGTGTGTCGTCGGTGAAACAAAACAGTTTTTTATTTGAGCCTAACATGACCAAATTTAGTTCAATGTATGACGTTATAGCCGTGAGCAACTGGCACGCGCTAGGTCTTAGCATGCAAAATGTTATGTTGAATAATTGCCGCTGTGTTACTGACATGCGTGACAAATGTTATTTATTTCTTTTAAACAAATACAAGAGGTAATAAATTTCTAGAAAATAATATGTCGACTATCAAAAATTGGGGAACTCTCAGATTTAGAGTTTGTAAGGCAGTTTCTACACTTTGGATATTTGCAAAGTGACAAGAGAGGATATGAGGGAGAGATCAGGCTAACCATATAGATGGTAAAAGCTAGAGCGAATATGCTCAATAGAATATCACCGAAACCGGATGAAAAGGTCTTCAATATCACCAAGAAGACAATGATGTGAACGCTTGTTTTCTCCATAATTTAACATGGGGGCGAATCTTGGTCAATCCGCGTTGAGAACGGGAAGAAGAATGATGCTTTTGAGATTTGGTGCTGGAGGAGAATGACAGATTTACCATGGACTACAAAAAAATCACCAAATCCATAATTGACAAACTCCAGATCAAGACCAAATTCTCAACCATCTGTTAACACAGAATTCTTTTAAGTAATTTTGGCCATATAGAAGGTAGATAGTCATTTAGCCTGATAATATAGAAAACTAATAGGGAAAGTAGAAATCAAAAGGCTATGCGGAAATCTTAGCCGCTGGTCTCATAGGATAAAATAATCACGGAACTCCGTCATTAAGCATTTGAGACAAATCAAAGAGAGGGGAACATGGAAGCAGCTTATTAGTTCTTCTTGCAAGGTACTTGGAAATGGGTATGATCTTCAATGAAGAAGATGCGATGAAGAAGTCGAAAATGTTGAAACATTTTGGATGTTTATTTAAAATGTTTGGTGGTAGAAAGTTTTTTGAGACTCTTAAATATGGTCATTTAAATTATATAATTTCTGGTACTTAATTTTCCAGCGCCATTACTGAATACCGGGGACGTTAACGACCCCGTATCCGGGAAATGTTTCACGCTTCACGTAACGATCATACGAGTTTGTAGCAATATTATTCAACTCAGTCCTTGGACTTGTGTTGCTAATCTTATCGACGGGTTTTCTTTTACAATTTTAGTTTTTTGACTGTTTCTTTATATGTCTAGGCATTTTGCAAAAGTATTTTTTGAAAACTTGGGGTCCAAATGAAGTGCCACTAATGTATAACATATACTGTTATGGTTTCTACGAAATTATCAATAATATTCTGTTTCATTATCAAAAGAAATCAATTAAATTTTTTGATTGTTAGTTATAATTCGTTCACAATAATTTTTACGTTGTATTTATAGATTACAGTTCGTTTATAATTTGAAAGACAATTTTATATTCATATTTGACTTTATTTCACTCGATTTTATTTAATTGACTCTTCATTTGTATGTACTAAATTTCTTTATGTGTGTGTACATGTATAATTATAACCAACCGATTACTCGGGAAATCGGAAATAAAAAAACTAATTTATATTTATGAGACCTATCGAATATTTTTATTATAATATTAATTTTATTTTGGATAATAATAAAGTAAATATTTTGGTTCGATGTAAATATCCTGTTTTGATTAAACAAGAAACGAAAGAGTCATACGTTGCAGTTTTATGTATAGATTAATTAATTCATTAAAAAGCCGTCACCTACTAGCGGACGAAACCTTGAACTGGCCTATTTGTTTGTTCGACAAAATATGTACAAAATATTTAGGTGCAGCAGCAGAAAATTAAAAAAAAACAGTATTCGGTTTTCTTTTAAGCAATTGTTCGATTTTCCGAAAAAGAAAATATTACGCTCTATGTTACCATCTTACGATTGAGGAACGCCAAATTGTCTTCTCTAAAAATGTACCGTCCTCAAATTTTTTAAAATATTTAGTGATTTAATTTGCTTTTGAAAAAGAATATATGCTTCTTCGTCCGTTGCCCTGTGCGTATAAGGACACGCTATATAGCTCATAATTCTTGACCAGTTTGGTTATTTTTTTATATCAATTAGTTAAATATAAGTCCATTGATTTTTAGAATGAGATGTCAAAGAGGTTAATTTTCATAAAAAAATTTCAATGAAATTCCATCTTTTCGTGCTCAGCGACTGTTTTGTGTATCTGCTTCATCCTGTTTTTAGGATCTTTTCAAACTTTTTTTTATTAGGTATATCAAAGGTGCAGTTTATGAATATGTTTTTCATTGTTTTTTGCTTGATTATTAATTATAATTAACTAATGTAAACTTATCACATTATTTCGATATAGAAATAAGAAAAAAATATATTCATACACTTTGAGTTATCAGAGGAGTATACACTTTCAATTTTATAAACGTTTGTCTTTAATTTTATGAAATATACAAAAGCTTCTCAAGCTTCGAGTAAGGAAGCTATCTTCCTTTATACTATCCACTATACGCACACACAATCGTGTATTTCATCGCAGCTTTATATGATTTCTTATTGTATATTGATTTCAGCAAGACACTGTCCTCTCTACTATCCACCATTATTTGTCGTTTAACGACATTCGATACCATAAACTCGCACCAGGGGGGGCCATTTAATAATTTATACGACATATGTGTAGGTCTCCTCTGTTATACCGCCCAAAGCGTTGCATATTTGGACTGCTCCGTGCCAAGGCGGTACATGCTGCGAGAGATCGGAGCGATAATTCAAGTGCAGTCTGCTCGAACAGACGCGGGACACCCGCCGCATGCTTACTTGTTCTCGTGCGTCTAACGAGGGCCATAAAGGCAATTAACGATGCACCGAAATGTGCGCGACGACAGCGGTTGCATCGTAAACTGCACTCGATGCGGTCGAAGGATGCATTGCGACCGGAACGCCTTTCTATACGTCGTTACTCTGATTGATTAATCCGTCTAACGATTTGTATCATACGAGACAAAATGGGAAAATTTAAAAATTTGTAAAAAATTTTCAAAATGTTTCCTTCACGCAACAAAAAGATATGACGCTCACAGCGTATATTTCTTTATTCATACAATAGTTGTACTGATCATCAGTAGACTGAAAGAAAACTACATCAAAAAGCAACATAAAGTATGCGTCATCAATGCAGATAGAAATATTACTAAGACTATTTCCAGACTCAGAACCAAACACCGAAGTGGAGTGATTATAAATAAAGATGGCACTAGATCCTATAAGTCATCTCGAAATTGTCTAGGGGAAGAACTCACCCCGCAGGACATTCTCAACTACCCAGCCATCATTAAAAGCCTACTATAGGCTATCGACGAATTTCCATTTCAGGGAAATCTCTACAACAACAAAGCTGTGATCTGGGCAACAGATCAATCTGAGACTAATTTGACTTCAAATGGACATGACACCAACCAACCGACTAACTGATCATCAAAACTATATAAATAACCTATAGGGTATTTTCGGTTGACGTGAAATCTGGGAAAGACGGCATAATGGGAGGTATTATAGCACGAGTAAAGGGAAAAATCCAAAAATCAATAATTTCTAATTCTATGTGGAATTATATATTTTTATGATTATATAGTTTGTTTTTAGGCTTGTGAAAGACATAACAGATAATAATTTAATTAGAAACTTGAAAATCTTTATTTTAAAAATGTATTATTACCATTTTTCTTTTACAATTTTAATAAAAAAAGTTTCACTTCCAACACACGTGACCGCCACACACTCTTTCTGTATCATGAAGATTAGCTAGACATTCACGATGTCCGTCAATGTACACGATGTACAGCAAATGTTGGACGTATATATTTTAATCCGTACGAGTACTAAGTATTTACGTGGAACGGACTTAATAGCGTATGATATTCCGCCGATATCTGTTACAGAATACGCAGCATTCTGTCTCTATGTGTAATGACTCAATTATTATAAGAGTAAAGGAAACAAAATGATTACGGACGTACGCAATCTATCCCGTCCATAACATAAATCCCTTCTTAGAATAGAATGAAACAAAAAACCTGCCATGTAATCGACTCATATTCTTAACATATCATACTCTTGGGTAAGCTAGTAATATACTTGTACTTTGTGCTTGCTTCCTGCTAGGTATTATCTAACTAGTCTGTCTAAACTCCATTACGTATCGACAGTTGGCGCACACATGTTCATTAATTGTCTCTGAAGACACCAGACAAAAAGTTTTGTAACAACAACCATTAGAAAGTATTTTTGTAACTTTTTGTTTAGTTCCATTTAAATAAGTGAAAGACTAAAATATAAGAAAAACCGATATGTAAAAAGTAAACAAATACTGAATACCTTGTTCCATGTTGACATCTAAACGGTTTGATATATACTTATATTTTTGGTTGTTCAATTTCAATATATTATAATTGTTACAATGTCCCACTGACGATTTATTGCAATCTCCCACAATACTAAGTTCTTAACATCTGGTGTTTTAGTTTACTGGAAGAGATTGCTGATGTATATAATTGCCATTACTTTTAATAAAACACCCCTCTAGAACACTCGCTCTCGACATACAAACGTTAACAAACGATAATTGGCACCAAGTCACCACCAACTGCAGCCTAGACTATCATCACAAATCTTGCTCGACATCGGCGTGCTCGATGCAACGTCACGCGCGTCGCCTGTAACAGTCAATACCGGTGACGATACTAAATGCACGCAGAGGTGGGCGGCGTGACGTGCATGCGCCGATCAGACGGCGTCTTTATGGCCGGGCGTCGGAGCTAATAATGCGGTCGCCACGATTAGCTCACGTACGTGAAGACAGGGGTAGGCGGTTAGGCTGGATTTCGTTGTCCCATACGGGAGACACTGATAACAGATCACATCGCCGGGTGAACGCAGATACTCGTGTACTTCTATCTTTCACCATCTTTCAGGCAACTTTCGTTACTTTAAAGTGTGCACGGTTTTCGTTAGCAAAAACTATTCCGACGATGTTTGACTATTTCCTCCTGTCGCATTTAGTTTCTGCCCGTTTGAGGAATTTTAAAGAAAACAAGACAGGTGGAAATCTGAAGTGAACAGTATGATGAGTACAGAGGATGTCGTAAGATTTCTAATGAGGTTGTGATAAAACCTAATAGCGGTTGAGCACACACATCTGTACAGATGGGGCAAACATTGTTGCTATCCCTGCTGGGAATCTTATATGCTTTTTTGTATAGTATCGTCCAGTTGCTCTGTGCACAGATTTGAATAATTCCGAACGCAATGTATTTTCTTTATTTCATCATTTTAAAAATGCAAGTACCTTGGTAGGAGTCAGAAAAAGAAAAATATATTTCTGCCATCGCTTGTTTTAGTGTTTAAACCAATCACGCATGTGCAGTCCTTGCGCTCTTACCAGATTGGACGTGGTCGTCGTGTCAAGTGTGTCGAAGATAAGTGGTACGCCCCATGATACGTTGCCCCATTCATCTCTAGCAGTTGCTCTTCGGGTGTTCTCGTATACGAGGACTCCCAGGGCTACTGAAACCTGTCCTGTTCATCTTATGGATGTTTTCCCACATGGTCTGGAAGCGCTTGGTCTGGTCTGTACCACCAGAAGTTCAATACTATCGTCGCCATGCCGCGATACGCGTACAAAGAATCTCATGATGCGAGTTTGTACAATATTGGACAAACACTGTCTGACACAGAGTTCTTGGATTACGGATGCATTAGCACGAAACTCAATCTGCGATACTTTAAGCATTCTTTTTAACCCCACATGTCTAGGATTTCTATCTCTTTTCGCCGCGCTCTCACGTAGTATTCATGTCTCTGTGGCAAAGAGGAAAGCTATTCAGTTGACACAGGCTGTGCCCATCCATTGAAATATCGAATTATATAACTCTAAAAATAAAAATGCCTGAACTAAAATTTCACTTTTACGAGTTATAATTATGAAATTATGGCATTTCATACTTCTAACACTGTATTAAATGACTAATTTCTCAAATGTTTATATAGACCCCTCACCGCTGAGTTTTCCGGAAAATTCTGAATCTATCAAGATACTGTTTTGCCATAAAAGAGTCACAGATAGTTCAATAGAGACCCATGACGAAGGTTGTCCAATTTAACATCACGAGTCTTGAAATGTTTCTTTATCGAATATTTAGTTTTTATCTATCTTATATATTTTTATATTAATAGGGAAGTTGATTACTCGGCTACATTAGTTATTTTAGTAAAATATCATCCGAATTAATTAAAAACCAATAGGGAAAAAATATAAAAATTTATTAAAAATAATCGAATTATTACTTTCGAAATTTAATGGAATGGACAGAGTGGGGACATCGACCTGTCTCATTAGCTCTCGCAGAATACATTGAGCAAAATGACATCTCAATTCAGTATTTTCACGGTTGTCTAAACGTTAAGTTCAGACCTTTTATAACTTTTAATTTTTAAGTTTTGCCAAAATATTTTTTATTCCATGATACATTCTATAGGAAATAAAGTTGTAAATATGTTACAGATGCTACATCTCGCTAAATAAACAATGGAATAAAATTTGGGCCCAAATAATATGACAGTTCAACAGAGTTTTAGCTAACACTTAGCAATTTGTGACTGATGTTTTCATTTTATGTTTACACATTATCATATTTTCTTAATTTGAAACTACATAAGATAAACTTATATTGGTAAACTGTTTATTGGTCATTAATTTGATACAATATAAGCTATACTTACATTGGTTGCTATTTTGCTTTCCTACATTTTTATATGCGACAGTGCCACACACACACGACAGTCTTATAAGACTGAAATTAGCCCAGTTCTATTGATAGTATTCATCCTTAAAACAATTTCAGTAGGTCAAACTTAATGGCTATATGAGACGATATTCTCACATTGACGATAAATGTACACATAGTGTGAAAATAAATGTAAACTTTAGTCATAAACGTTGAAACGAAGCGCTTTAACTTTTATTCGACTCGGTCGAGAATGCCAACATCAGGTATACTTGTTACAAAGTTAAACTAGTCAATGTACCTGGTTGTGGCGTAGTTGTGTCGCGCTTCAGCTTACCTGTGGGAAAAAAGAAAAATACTGTTAAATAATATTCATTTCGTGTTTTGTTTAAATGTTTTTCTGTTTCGAAACTCAGAATTTAAAAAAAAGACACCCTTATATGATCACTTTTTTGCCCGTCTGTATGTCTGTCAGTCTATGGCTCTAAAACATGGACATGTCCAGTGTTGTACTATGGCTCTGAAACGTGGACATTGACAAAATTAGATGAGGCTCATTTGAGTATCTTTGAAACGAAAAGTTTCAGGATAAATTTTTAGGGGCATAAAAGAAAATGATGTTTGTAGAAGGAGATACAACTCAGAAATTTATCAATATTACAAAGACCCAGTCATTATAAAATTTATTAAAATTAATAGACTAAACTGGGCTGCTCATGTTGTTCTAATGGAGGAATCACCCTCTCAAAAGGATATTTTTGACTAAACCGCAAGGACAGAAAAGAAGAGGTACACCCACGATGAGATGGGAAGATGCGGTGGATAAAGATTTTGAGGTGCTGAAGGTGGAACTGGAGATAGGTTGTTATACAGAGGGCTACATGGAAGTCGCTTCAAAGGAACCTTGGGCTGTCAAGTTACTGGTCATGATAATGTATGTCTGTCAAGACATCTTTTGCCAGGAACGGCTAGAGGTATCAGATTGAAATTAATACCAAATACTCAAGATCGATGGCTACACAGTACTGTAAAAATTAGCTTCTAATTCAATGCTATAAAAAGATACGGAGTTCCAATAGTCATTTAATTTGATACTGGTTTGCTCAACCGTTCAAAGAATCGTTTGACTTAGAATCTGAAAATGAAATTTTACGAAATGTATGAACAAGTTTAAACATAAACAGCTATCTGAAAGAAATGGAAGAAAGTGAAGAACATAAAAGTTGATATCAAAACAAGCATTGTAGTTATGTTAAGAAATCTTATATAGAATCAAAAGTAGTGTTGAAAAGCATGTATTATTGTTTTTAAATCTCTACTAATATACTAAAAAGTGAAACGTTGTCTGTTTATTTGTTTGTCTCTCTTTTATGCTTAAACATCTTGCCTTTTCAAATGGAACGGAGTGTATATATATATCATAAACGATTAGTATACAACATCAATGGAATATATATATATATATATATATATATATATATATATATATATATATATATATATATATATATATATAGGGTGGAGAGGAGGAGACGAGAACAGCTTAAAGTATCACGTAATTACATAACAAACTTGGATATAAATATATGCCTATTTCTTCGAAAAAGAATTTTCTTGCATTTACCTAGTACCTCATGGGCAAAAGTAACAGAGATTACAACTACATAGAAATATGTGAAGTAACGAAATGAGAGTATTATACCGTAACGCTGCACGATATTGCTATACTATTGTATGGATGGCACAAATAAAAGAAAAACCTATTAAGAGACTATAGTATGGAAAAAAATAAGTGTAAACGAAAGGGTGACAATAAAATTCTTCTGGAAAATTGCGGTCTACAATAGCCCGAAAAATAAGAGTATTTCGCGGAAATGTGACTCAGATGAGGGACAGTGTAGTTGGAAAAAGCAAAACAGGAATATTTGGCCACACATAAAAGACGTAGATATTAAAAGGTTAAATAGAAGAAAAATGTTTCGGGTGTGAATAACAAATATGGGAGAAAAGAAAACTATGAATGGTCGAACGCCATGAAACAGCGCCATTGGAAAATCGTATGAGTAGTACGATCACTTCTGTTTCTCTTTGACACGGTCGAGATTTGTGCGTGACAACGTCTCCTCGGGTGTCTTTATAATAAAATGAAGTATATTTTATAGCGTGTCCAAGCACATTGCTGCTCGTTATGCGGGTTCGAAATAAATATCAAACGACGGCACTGGACAAGTGTCTGTATTTGTTATGCGCGTCCACAGTGGAAACACGACAATGAAACGTCAAATTTTAAGTTTTGAAAATTCGTAACTGTGCTCTTTTGGTCCGAGTATTCAAATTCTTTTACGGATGCATTTGTCTCGCTGTCATCTATCTTCATTTTAATTTATACGGAATTCGCACTGTAAACACCAAAGATATATAGATTTTATAGTTGCGATATGGTTTATCTTATTAAGTGAGATCACGCGACGCGTAACAGTGAACTGATTTGCGCTAAAAAACATGTTTCGCGGCATATTATCCACCCTCACGTGCACAGCAATTTTGAAGGATATTCGTGATATTGAGTCGATCTATTGGTGGTACTGCAGAGGTTTGTCTCGCCCGTCGATTGTGTAGCATGTAACATCAGCGTCAGTTTACCGCATTATGAGATGTTGCAACGTTAAAAAAGGCAGAGATTAAGATAAAAAGAAGGGAGTAAAAGCATTATAAGTTAAAAATGGAATATAAACGTGATAAGATAAAAATGGAATATAAGCATAATAGTATAAAAGTGGAATATAAACGTGATAAGATAAAAATTGAATATAAGCGTGATAAGATAAAAATGGAATATAAGCGGATAAGAAAGGAAGAAGGGAATAAAAACATTGTTCTACTTGCGGTGTAAGAGGTACACCATTTAAATACAAACTTTTAACACTCGTGTTTAAATTAAAGTTAAGAAAAATGGGACGTCCTGTTAGTTTTATGCGCACAGCTTTTATTGGTTCTGCCATTTAATTTATCGACTATATGGTACTAGACCGGGAAAGTTAAACGTCTTCCCCAAAGGAAACTTCAGAAACTAAAGTCATTTTCACGTCACAGAAATACTCAAAATTGTTTTTTTTTCAGTACGATTAAAAACCGTAACTTCGTTTTAATAGCTTAAGTACATCTGCTTATTTCCTTTTCCTCAATAAACCCCCATAGATTTTCGTATTTAAAAGAAAATACGTCTCATTATCAAAGTGGATACTCTTGCATATTCACAGTAGTGAAAAAAATATAATTATTACGCACTAACTTTAATTATTGTACCAATAAATATATCCATACGAACTCTGTCCATTTCCGATTAAATACTTGCAAGAATTGAATATATTTGGCGTTAATTTTGTACAAATTTATTATTCACAATTAAATGAAACTACGTGATGTAGTGTTATTTCTACTTTTTTAAAGTTTTTTACCACTACCTAGGTTTCCTTGTATTACAATATCTGCAGGTGGACTATTAGCAATTATTTCTAGATCTTTGTTAATAGCCCAACTGAAGATAGAGTAAAGAACACCTAGGTCGTGGTCAGTTGCTCTTGCACGACCTGGGTCGTGGTAAAGAACCTAAAGAAAGAAATAATACTACATCACGTAGTTTCATTTACTTGTGAGGATCTTAATCACAAAGTATTATTATATCTATTGATTCGGGTGACGAACGTATTATTTATATCAAATCATTGTTTTTATTCAAACGCTTTCGAAATAAATTTGCACCAAACTGTATGTTGCAACATTCTACATTTCATTATCATAATAGTTTGGATAGTACTGATTTAACATATTTCTTTCAATTAATTACTGTTCGATATTGGTATTTTGTTACAAACATTAAGTTGGCCACATTTATAAGCGTGTACACACGAAGGTTGACGTCGGCGTTTCGAAACATGTTAAAGTGGCTCTATACGTTAATAAGTTTAGGCAGTAAACCAACGTTTCTATAAGCCTAATTAATCGGATGCGTCACAGAGGTCAAAGGCTATATCATCAGGTGGTATTGAATCTGGTGGCGCGCTCGCTGGCCACACTTAATCCGTTCGTGCCGTCCGATACGCGCGGCGCTTCGACCGTGTTAGATGAACCGTGACCAAATTACATTACCTTGTAAACGGATTGCGGCGGGCGGGCGGGCGCTATGCGGGGCGTTTCGCCTTTAAGCTCGTTTGCACGTGTCCAATATTTCGGTTCAGATCAATGTTGATGTACGAACAAAAATTTGCTTTCATTGATACTGGAAAGGTTAACACTACGTGAAGAAGGTTCAAAATAGGGTTAACTCGTCTTTGGTACTTAGGGCGGATATCGACTTATTGTCGACATAGGAGTCCACTCCATGCTGACTTATATCGATACGTTATCAATATATTAGTCCTTGTTTGTGTTGACACTACTCACGCGTATTCTGAATATGCGTCCGGGAATGATATTGGTTAGCAAAAAAAATTGTGCGTGTACGCGCGTTAGAAGTTATACTTCTTTGGCATAATACAAAAATAACTTTATTTAGCAGGCAAATAATTAATGGAAATAATACAGTAACAAATATAATTTACAATGCAAATAAATATACACCGAAACTTAACCTAACTTAAAAATATTATTTAAAAGCAAAGATATAATTTCGATTTGTATGAGTATAAAATACGTGTTATATATGTATTTACACAAATACCTCAATAACTATTATGAATATAGCATCAGTCACTACACGCGTGTTTAGTGAGCAACTTCATCTTGTCGATTTTTGTTGCATCGCGCGAGCGCATCGTAAAATTTCAATCTCATAATTTTTTACAACGCGCCTAAAGAAGTGTAACTTTAATAAATAGGCAGTTTTTCGCAGCGCTTCTTGGAAATTTAGAAAAACTTCTATGGAACGGTATATAAAGGGTGGCAGAACATGGGTTTCTGTTCAGTTAGCAACTGAATTTGGGCGGCTAAAGAACCACCTAAATTTCACGAAGATAACTTGAGTTCTTTTGTTTCACGAATACCAATTAAGGCAAGATAAGAACGAAGCAACACTTAATATATGCATAATGATAGTGAAGGTGGATTCTGTCATGTCCAAGCCAAGCGCCGGTTTAAAAGTTTCAAAAATCATTTTATTATTTCCGGTCATCCTCATCCAAGGCGACTTCTTATATTTTAGAAAATTAGAAAGTCGTTTTGTAACAGTTCCCTTTATCTGACATGTTTTCATCTTGCAATTGAAAAACACCTTCATGCTTTGGGGAAGTGGGTATATACTGGTTGGTTACCATATGAGCTAATTAATACTGAAGAACTACAATGGCGGGTTTCCCTTATGGTTTAGTATTCTTTTAAGGTTAGGTACCTCAAAATCACACACGTGTTCGTCCGCTTGTCTGTCACAGCCATTTTCAGAAACCGCTAGACGTACAAACTAGAAGTTATTTGACATATTAAATATTTGACATTTTAACCCGCATGTATGTCAAAAGGTAACACTCAATATATTTATATTGTAATATTTAGGTGGGGCAAATTAAGCGCTCCAAAAAGTTTTTTATTTCCATATTTTCTATGGGGTATTGTTTCAAACATTATGAGGGTCTAAAAGTCTCAAAAATATTTCAAAAAAAGCAAAAAAGATGTCCTCCGCACCCTTATTTTCGAAACTTCTAAAATTATGAAAAAATATGGTTTTAAGAAAGGGTGTCTTCGAAAAGATTGTAGGAAGACTATAGCAATGGGTCTAGACCTCATATTTTTTTTAAATATACACCGTGTATTTACGCATGTGAAAGGTATAATATGCAACATATTTCCGTTGTGAAAAATTAATATCTGCAAATAGTTCCAATTCCGTTCAATTTATTTCCGTAAAAGTCCAATAAGCGGGATATTTTTTGTTTGATGCCCTAACAAATAAACAAACAGATAAACAAGAAAACGGAGAGACAGACATAAGGTCTCTTAACAAATATTATATAAGGACAAAAAGTAGTCTGGGGTTTAATCTGACCCCACAAGCATAATTCCAGTGAAATAACCATTTAAATTGGTGTCGCAGATTTATATGTCGGTCTAACAAACAAAAAGACAGATAAACAGACAAAATTAGGAAAAAGCTGTTTTGGCTTCTACTCGATTTTCCCGAAACGTCCCTGAAACAATATTTTCCAAAAAATACTCCCTTCTCCTCAAACAATTATTCGGTTCAGATGATTTTATATAATAACTAGCTGTTCCCCACCAGGTTTTACCACCGTATATTGCGAATTATCTTATTTATACCGTGACTAAACGCCATCGCTCCGTTTGTGAAACGACATTGGTGGTCGAGGTATGTCGGCGGGGGAATACTTGGGAAGATCAGTCAATAAATAAGACTACCTTCGCTGTTTTGCACCGTTTCCACAGTATTCTCCGATCCCTGCCTGTCTTTTTTATTACTCTTATGTGCCTATGAATTAGAGCCTGATCATTTACAGGACATAATCTTCTTTAAAGCATGGATTTTCTAATACAAATACTTTTGAAACCAGTGGTGTGTTTCTAGAGATTATTGCGTACAAATATTTTTTTCTGGTCTATATATTATTAAAGATATTGGTGTACCCTGGACTAGAGCCCAAAATTCAGATGACATTAAATTTCTAATGTAAGACACAACAGGGAACACAGCGTTGATTTGAATTTTCTCCAACGCATATAGAAGGGTGGAATGGTGATCCACATGCTACAGTAAAATGTCTCACCGTAATGCAGTACACAATACTTCTCAAATATGTACGTAGATGATTTTCGCGCAAAGTCGGCTTGAGCGGGATTTATTTTGCCGAATCCTCCTCTATTGTTCACCGACAAACAAATAGTTGATTCTCTTCCTTGAGCTCCTCGCAGCATCCGAATAAAATCTCCCGCGTATCTCCCTCGAGGAGTACGCCGACTTACGTTTCCACCTGAGTTACTGCATATTGTTTTCGCCGCGCAGACGCCGGATTTGCATCTTCCGACACACTGCTATCAGTGGTGTAACGTTTAGGGACCGCGGGACGACATTTGTTTCGTTAATCATTACCAAATGTTCGCGCGAATTTTTTTGTGTTGTCGTTAATCATTACCAAATGTCCGCGCGAATTTTTTTGTGTTTGTCGTTAATCATTACCGAATGTTCGCGCGAAATATCACCTTAATATTTCGAACTTTTTAATAACATAATATTTGTTCGGTAATTATATTTAAAATTAATGGCGATTAAATATGAAGATGTTAAACCTAAATCTAATTTGTTATCAAAATGCAAGGATTAAAAGATAAACACAGGCGGAATGCTTTATGTATACTCCATAGAGATGATTCTGAGTACATTTGAAGCATGTTTCGGTAAAAAATTGTTCCTGTTTGGTTGAAATAGCAAATTTGACAGTGATCCTTTCAGAAATGGTTGGGAATTGTCATATAGTGTTAATGTTTTCTACTCTGTTTGATGCTCAGAATCACCTGGGCGAACAATAGACACGCTCACGACATATAAGACAAACAAAGAAATGTGTTCGTTCTGAAGACCTTTTTTGTTTGAAAAATAAATACTTGGACAGAAATAAAAACAAATTATGAGCGTTTCTTGTGTTATAAACTCAAAATGAAATACTCTGAAATCTTATTATCATAAGAAATATTTATCGAGCCCCAAATACATTTAATTAGATAAACCAAAAAACAGGTCAAAAGGTTCATTGTTACAATGTTTAAATTCAAATATACTTTAATACGATGGATTTTTATTTTTATGATTTAAAGGTTGTGATAGGTTGTGAAAGGTTGTGATTGTTTTTACATGTATCCATAGAAAAACGACACGTCTTTTCATTACTCCTAACTTACACTATTTTTAAAGCAATCTTACAATTTTTATTTATATGTAGGAAATATCCAATACAGACTAGGAATTCTAGGTCCCTATGTATCTGAATTCCAGGTTTTTCCAGGTCTTTTTCAGGAGTTTACAAATTAAACAGGGTAACAAAAGTGGTTTAATGTCGGTAATTATTTAATTCGAATCGATGTTCCAATCTGTTTTTTTTTAAAGGAAAAAGAAATTAAATATACATTCGTACTCTACTGAGTTATTTTCATGACACATCACAAGGCTAAGTAGAAAAAATATCAATATACAAAATTGTTAATTTGGATTGTCTGTACTATCTTTAAAAACTAATTTACCAACTGCTTTTGAGGTCCTTTCACTGGCCTTTGGTTGAAGAAAACAAAAAAAATTTCTTCCAGGTGAAATCAGCAGATTCGGTGAGATTTCTCAGAACGAAATGCAAAAAAATGTGTTTTTATTCACTTTTAAAAAAATACCAATTTACCTGGCCAGCACGAAAATGAATTTGCCGTTTTTTTTTTTTAAAAAAATTGATGATGGAAACAATTTTTAGGGTTTCGTACCCCAAATGGCAAAAAATTCTTATAGAATCACTTCGTTGTCCGTCTCTCGGTTTGTCTGTCAAGACCATTTTTCTCCGGAACGCGTGGAGGTATCAAGTTGAAATTAATATCAAAGACTTAGGTCTACAGTCCTTTGGAGTTGTAAAAAAAATCAAGCTTCGCAAATAAATCAAAACCGATAGGGTTCTACTCCAGTTGACCTAGAATCGTAATATTTGACATGAAGCCAGGTTTCACAGCATAAGTAAAGGGAAAAATCTGAAAATCGTTAATTTATAGTTGTATCACATAAAAAATATTTTCTTTTTAAATACGCGCCTATGAAAAATATAGTAGGCAATATATATTCGTTCTAAAAAATTAAAATTTTGTGAGTAGATTAATAGAACTATTATGAAGCATTAAATATATATAAATGCCTAAATGTGCACGAAACCCTCGTAGTGCGAGCTCCACTCGTCCTTGACAGGTTTTTTCAACAGAAAATCCCAATGTTATAAGTTGTATTTTTTCTTATGGTACATTTTCATGGGGTGGTTCCTATCATTATTCTGTTTCCATGGCAATCGTCTTTAAAGTTAAGCTTGACTCACACGAGACATATTTCCTTACTGGACTGTTTACTTGATGTCGCTGCTCTGTTCTAAATGAGCTATTGTGCTGTACGTTGTAATGGCTACTTTATGATTTAGGCTGCACAGGATATGTTCAGCTGGAGCTAAGATTATAAATGCTTCTGAATATTTGAATTATCTAATTCGATTAATACTGGTTATTAAACTCATGTTGTAAAACAGAAATGATTTATTAATTTCGTTATCTTATAAAATTGTAACAGAGTGAATTCTGTTCATGGAAAATATTTTAAAAAGAGTGATTGATTTAGCATAAAGATAATAGAATATGATAACAGAAGCCAGAAAACCTGTTTTTAGAATATTTGTTTCTCTGTCTGTATGTTAATTTGTTCGTCAATCATGCGAAATCCACACGACATTCGGTACCATAATAGTTTATACCTAAGAGAAATAGATGATAGATAAAATAATTCTGATAACTTTTCTTATTCAGAATTTCAAGCGAGTGAAACCGTGGGGGCACAGCTAGTATTACATATTTTAATATAGTAATTTCGTACAAAAGTTGTTTACATATGTTTTATTGAAAATTCAGTATCAACTGTTGATTAAATTTTTAAAATATCTTATATAACGAAATTCACTTAAAAACAATTAAATTACGAAAAACGTCATGTCAACTTTTGGTGGCATATAACGGTTTTCCATAATCAATCATTCGTTAACGTTTAAATGTTGCAGAGACACGAAAACGAAGTTGGGATCTGTTCTGTTACAGAATTCCAGTACGCGTTCCCGTAATGGGGCTTGAAGTGACGTCATTTCCATTATGATAGCCGCCAGCACGGTTGCAATCACAACGCTCCCACAAGCAACCCATTAGCGAAATGTCGTATCGATGTCGTGCGAGTTGGGGTTTAGAAATTAAAAAAACACAATTTAAATTTTTTATCATGAAATCTTTTCAATACATTTATAATACAATATTCAACTACTCCAAGGAAAATAAAAAATTGTAAGCTAACAGAAAATCCTTTTCTAAAGTAAAATTTCCCCGATAAGATCAGCTGAAGCTTGGCAGTGTTGATATGAAGTTTTTCCATAATTGTTATTTTAGATGTAATTACATTATTCTGAAAAGTAAAAAGTAACAAAAATAGGTTTCTGAAAGAAATTTCACATTAAGAACAAGCATCATCTCTAAAAATATACCCTAATACCGGGGGTTATTTTAAAAAATAAATACGCATTTTTATACATTTTCACCTTATAAACCTCATGGTACTTCCAATTTTACTTACGGCGAGCGGTCTTTTTTTCTATAGCTAAACCCAGTAACAGAAACTCAAAAGTATTTTACACATTTTTTTTTGGAAGCAACCCAAATAGCTTTTTTAAGCCTCGGACAACGTAATGACAATAATAGGGTTGCGTCCAACCCCTTTTGGGTACGGACTTAAAATAATGCGAGCAATAAAGCGACGCGTTGGAAGTTTTCATATTAGGGTCCAATAATAACCGATGTCATAACCGTTGTACACTTCGTCACAATAGGACGTGGGATTAAAAATGAGAAGAAAATGAGTGAGAAAAATTATATTAAGGTTTTATCGTTTGTCCGCACATATCAACTCAAAAATTACAACATATATATACATATATATATATATATATATATATATATATATATATATATATATATATATATATATAATGTATAAAACAAAACTAATAGGCATACATTAGATCATATTCTACAATAGAAGCCATCATGCAATTCCCTGTGAAGTTTCAATACAAGAAAGAATAACTTACTTAACCAATGGAGTGATTTAATTAACAGCGACATCTGTTATTTTTGTAAGCATCCATCACAACCTAGTTTTAAATTCTCCGTTAGATGGAGGTATTGATTTTATTCTTAACAAAACGTGGTTTAACAATTCTTCAGTAGATGGCGGTAATTATTTTATTTTTAATAAATATTTTAAATTTGATTATGCATTTATATTTAAATATTATGGAATAACAGTATTATGATTATTTATCATACTTTCATCATCGCAGAGTGCGAACATTTAAAGATCTAGAAAGGTATAAACATTGATAAATTTTTACCACGCAAAAGCGATCAGAATATTTATATACAGATGTATCAACTCATTATTAAGTCTTTTAAGTAAAAACGTTTAATGTATGAGGTTATTTGTATAAGAAATTCTTATTTTGCCTTGTTATCTTAAGGCCAAGAGAAGAATCATGATAACTCTTATTGTTTAGCATGTCACGAGGCCTGCAAAGTAAATATAAAAAAAAATAGTATGTAAAACACGTTATTGCCCCCCAGATTATTGCGAGCAACCATTTGAAGTTGGTTAGAACATCTGGGGCAAGTCTTTATTGTATTTTCATAAAGCCAACGAAGTCCTGCGGCAAGGCTCAGAGAGAATTATTGTGTATAAACCGCTTGACACACAATCGATACGAGTAATGCGACCCGTGTCTCCGTAAGAAAAGTAGTGCCCGCGCTACGGTTGACAGCACATTGATGAACCGGTTTGCAATTAATAAAGGCGTCGAGACTGGATCATTCCATGTCGAGTAGTATCCAACCATTGGTCGTTGCGCGACTTTTAAAAAAAATGAAAGCAGTACGCAAGTCGTGTTTTTGATGTTCGCAGACGATATTACCAAACCCTGAGGGGCTTTCATGAGAAATATATGCAAAAATCATTGACCGGAATGAAAAACGTATCAGCGAGAAATATTTTAACACTATAAGTGGCATTATATTTTGGTATTTTCTTTGATCAGTCAAAAATATGTAAGTATTGCTTTTGATCAAGCATTTTTTTAATTATTAAATATTTATGTTGATAAGTACTCGGTTCAGTCTTAGGGTTGGAAAGGATTTACAATCCTGACTGTTACGTGTGAGAGGACGGAGTCATAGTTTATTTCATGTGCCTAAAGTATATGCAAACACCCTGAAAGGTTCACCTGTTTTTCACGCATTTACGTTGATCAAGGCGGTATTGCGAGAAACGTCAAGTCTTAATATTATTTTCTGCTCCATTAATTTATTTTATGGTTAATAATTAATTAGTTTTGTGTTTAATTTGAATTGTTGGGGGTTTTTCAGTTTTTTTAAATTATTGTTTATGCTATTATGGTATTGTAGACTATTATAATTTTGGTGCTAGCACATGTCTAATGTTTTGGGACAACCTTTAAGTTAGACATGGGGTTTTTAATAAATAAAAAACAAATCAATAAATCGCGACAGTAATATGGCAGTTGTGTACATAGGTACGTACGTATTTACTTATACTTTTAATGGCTAATACAATTTAAAGTGAGCTTCCATTTGGTTCAGGCTTTTTTCATTCATGTATTGGAAAATTCATTTCGATAAAAATTCCGCGTGGTGAGTTTTCCATTAAACTGGTCGTTTAAATCCGTAAAATAACAGCGACAATTTGTACATATATACTTCAATGTGCTCTCTTACGACGAGCATTAATTGGATTTAAACCGTAAAATCATGTAAGACATAATGATGGTTGCGTTAATTAATACCGTACATGGAACAGTAAGGGTAGCCATCTAGCATGTAGGCAAATCACGAAATGTAAACATTATTGAGAAGTCAATAATAGGAAATACGTTCAAAGTTATGATTGAGGATATAAATGTAGAAACGCGCGATTAAGAACACTATGAACGGTTTGTTAAATATTTTGTACGTATAATAAAGGGCGAGTGAGTGATAGAAAGATACACTAGAGATTTTTGGTCAAGAATTCAATGAGTGCGAGTACTTTTTGTATGAATAGACCGATTAAATTTGTCATTTCTTCGAAGGGGAATGCAATTAGGTTTTATTAAATAGACATCCACGTTGGTGCTCTAAAAGCAGACCTTAAAAGACCAGGTGATTGCTATGTCTTCTTCAAATTACCTCCTTTTCAACACGTTTTGTGTTTGCTTCACTTGTATGTATGTATGAATCTAACGGAATTTTCAATGATACTTTCCTCCATTTCGAGACGTCCGAATTATTTGAAATATTTTAATTATTGTTTATGCTATTATGTGTACTGTAGACTATTATTTGGCGCAATAAGCGATGACGATACAATCATTTTATTATTAAAATTGAGAATAAAAATTTTTAAAAAACTATAAAAACACGATTTTGGTAGTAAAATTAACTAAAACATAGAAAATAATCTTTCGATTAAAGATTTTGCTGAAGAGCGAAAGGATATCCCTGATGACAAAAAAAATTAACTTCAATAAAAAAAGGTGTGGGGTGCTCTCGATTTAAACAAGACTAGATACAGTTATTCTCTTTCATTTTCAGCCCTTTTAGTGAAGTGCAACTCATATTTTTAGCCACGTGTGATCGACTTTTCAAATCATATTCCATCTTTCCGTCCCTGAACCGTATAATTGAGGGATGGGAGTCTGTTCCTTAACTGTAAAGTTCAGGAGCGGGAGACTGTTCCATGATTGTAATGTTAAGAAAAGGGAGACTGCTTCCGGACCGTAAAGGACGGGTGGACCTTTGAGCCTTAAAGTTCACGGATGGAACACTTTTCCTGAATCGTAAAGCTCAGAGGCGGGAGACTGTTCATGAATAGTAAAGTTCAATGACGGGAGACTGTTCCTGAACCATCAAATGTTATGAGGTGACTGTTTTTGAAACTTAAAGGTTTATTTTACTAAACTTCAAACATGATATCTCATTCTATGAATATAACATCCTTCCGTAAGACTCCATTGTACCCTACTGTTTTTTTCTGTTATATCCTGTCTCTCTCTTTTATTATATATAACATACTAAGTAAATAAAAATAATCTTGTTATATATATTTCAATTTGTCTATATATAATACCTATATATTTGTGTAAACGTGAACACTATTTTTAGTACATTTTTTATTTATGACTTAATACTCGCCCTTTCTTGTAGTTTTTTTGTCAGTTTCTGTGTCATTGTTTTAAATGTCTTTTTTTACAATTGTATTGCCAATCTTTTGCAGTCTTCCTAAAAAAAGATATATAAATTCCTCGATGCTTAGGCGAGTGGAAGAGTTTGCTCCTGCAGCAATAAATCCGATTTACTTAGTTGTACATTATTAAAGTAAGTAAATTAAGTTCACAAAACCTATAAGAATAATTTATTGAAAACAATATCCACAATTTTTACTCGTTTTGCGTCACTCATTTTCAACAATCCCAATTCTAAAATTTAGTTTGCGTCACTCATTTTAAACAATCCCAATTCTAAAATTTAGTTTGCGTCACTCATTTTCAACAATACCAATTCTAAAATTTAGTTTGCGTCACTCATTTTAAACAATCCCGATTCTAAAATTTAGTTTGCGTCACTCATTTTAAACAATCCCGATTCTAAAATTTAGTTTGCGTCACTCATTTTAAACAATCCGAATTCTAAAATTTAGTTTGCGTCACTCATTTTAAATAATCCCAATTCTAAAATTTAGTTTGCGTCACTCATTTTAAACAATCCCAATCCTACAAGTTGATTTGCCTCTGTTGGATTTATTTATTATTGACAGGTTTTTAATAAGTATATTTCAAAATTTTTTAAATATTAAGTATATTTCGCAAAGTGACCAAAGAAAAAAAATCAGTTTTATATGGAATACTTAACATCATAATTAAACTGCTCAATGATCTTGGCATGTACGCTGATCTCTCTATAAATACGATAATAAAATCGGTCAAGTGCAAAATATATTTCAACAATTAGTTTTCCGTATTATTGGCCCACCGTTTAAATATTAATAGTAATGTACTGCGACTAAGGTCTTCTTAATACTTCCCGGCGACCGCATCAACGTATCACGCACGTATGTGCGGAGGTGAGTGGAGAGCGTTTCGACCGAGACGAATTGAAAATTTTGAAAAACGTGCAAGGCAAAAATTGTTCCTTACGTTATGAGAAATATTTTTTATACAATACATTATTCTCTTAAAACAATCGTTCAGCTGTTATACCAAAATAAACAATATTATTGTTTATACAAATTAATCGCGCTAAAATTTTTCTATTTTGATAATTTTGGTTCAAATTTTACTTAATTCTCAATATTCATGAATATTTTCAGATTTTTCTGAGTGATACTTTTGGATAAAGCGTCAACAGCAATTTTTTTTAAAAAAATGTTTAAGACTCGAAAAAAAATATATTCTATGTATACGGTTGAATTTTTGCTTCTGTAAATTTTCATTTGATATCCTATAGATAACCTTGCAATCTTTTTTTATTTTCCAGTTTACCCCTGATATTAACCCCCGAATCAAAAAACAATTTTTCATACTTCACGTCTGTGACTGGGAATTATACTTTAGCTCTGCGCTAAATTCGAAATTTTTACGTTGAGTAGTTTCCGAGAAAATCGCATGTAACATACGGACGGACGGATAATGAAGTGATCCCTTTAGTGTTTAGTTTCACTCAAAGAAAAAAAATAACAACAAATGTCGGTGGCATGTGAACAAACTTAAGATAATAAAACAAGAATTATGTTTAATAAATTATCTACAATAGCTTTACATAGGAGCTATTGTCTCTTCTACAAATTATTCATCATACTCGCTCTTGAAAAGTTTTAGAAGCACGTAAACATTGTCTAAGTACTTTTGACATTTGTGTACCAAATTTAATATAGTTTAACTGCTTTAGATAGACAGGGGTTAGTGTTAAGAATCCCTACGTGAAAATTATTCCGAGGTCAAACGAGTCAGCCAACAATTCTCCGTCAACTCTTAAACAGATTTGCGTTTACAACAATTCAAATTACAAACAAAATATACAAGTTCTGATATTGTGAATCCTCTTTAAGCATTCAAAATAACAGTTATGTGCCGTGTCAGACTTACAGGACTGGCACCAATAGCTGAGAGCTCTAATTCATTCCTTATTGGATAAGAATACGATCTGTATATACAATAAAACTGTGAACGTTATGTATATTAAAAATATTGTGTATATTAAAAATATTTGTTTGTACATTGTACAGTGAACTCATAGAATTATTAGAATATTTATCTGTGCATTGTACAGATAACTCATTTTTGGTATTTTTGTTTGCGTATTTGTTTGTGTACGTATTACGTGGAAACTACTGACCCAATTCCAATGGAATTTATAGAGAAAACATACGCATCAATTCGAAGTAATATTTAGTTTCTATTTCATCACAATCGGTTCACTCAATCAGAAGATATGCGAGCATAATATTTTCAAAAATTCATTTCTGTTACATTGTTGTACTAATGTAACGAAGAAGTGACTAGGTACTAGATGCGTAGAAATAACACAAATGTGTATTGTGCATATGTACGTCAATAGATGGCGCTACGTGTGTTTTAAATCGCGTAATGAAGTTTTTTATTCGGACATATATTAGTCAGAAGGGAAGTGGGAGTACTCGTATATATATAAATAAAGGCATCGGTACATTTTTTAGTGCTATGACCCTACGAAGTCGTGGGCACAGCTACTCTTGACCAAGACATGGTATTCAGGTCCAAAGAAAATGCTGTTGAGATTATTTGTTGTCATGTTTGAATAGATGTACGGCAAAGACCGTGGGAGACAAATACAGACGTGGACAAATCTGAAACTGGTGTATAAAGAGAAAAACATGTTTAGGGATAAACGGATGAAGATTTAGGTCGCCTTGGTGGAAAGGAAGTAAGGTCTTTATACGTGGAGTAATATGTTGTCCTGATGGAGTGGAGTAGTATGTTCAACTATGTTAATTTTGAATTAGTAAATTTAATAACGCAAATACAGTGCATTCGCTTCAAGCTTCATCTGATATATATATATATATATATATATATATATATATATATTGAATAAATAATATGAAAAGCAAATAGTATTACTAGTTTTTTATAAATACGTGTACTTATTACAACAGTTTCAATGCTTTAAATACCTAACACATATTTTTGCGTCATATACTAACATAGTTAGCGAGACAAATAAGTAAATGCAGAACACGAAAAAAGATTGGCTACCCCTACCGGAGACGGCAGTCGCCTATGTCGCCTCGCTGTCTTTACGACAGATAAGCGTGGACTAAACGGCGACGGCTGCTTTATACCTATCTAAAGGGGTGTAAATGGGGCGAAGTGGGAGCTGAGAGTCCCCATAACATACTAAGTGAAAGAGGGTGAGTAGTATATTTTAAGGGTATTGAGTTGAAAATGTTCCGTCCTTGACGATTTTGACTGTTATTTATTTGCTACATTAGCTTATACTACGGCCGAAGTACTTTTTTGTTGGCTTCTACGCCTTGTCATGCTTAGGTAAATAATAATTGAACTATATTATCGTAAATGGGTACCGAGGGGTGGTCAGCAACGCTGCCACTTAAGCATTGGTCGGTGATAGTTGGAGACCGAATGGATTCTTTGGAGAATTAGGACTTAGGGCTGGGGTGGTCTCTGGCTTCATTATGGTTTATATAACTGTACTGTAGACATTGGTGCAGTCAGAAGTATTGTTTGGCTCGCATCAAAACGGTATCTAGTTTTTTTGGGTTTAGTAAATAAATGGATACATTAAATATATTACTTAATGACTGCGATAAAATAATCAGATATATGAGTAGATGAGTTTGTGTTATCGAACTGCGATTTTGTGACAATGAAGTCAATCTAAATAGAAATTGGCAATTTATCAATTGGTATAACAAGCTAGGTTTCTGTAGGTTCTTGAATACCCACATAATATGACGATTAAAATCAACATTTTTTTCATCCTATATTTTTATAATTTAATAAAAAAATATCCAGTTATTTCTTAACTTTATATTACAAAACAAAAAATTAAATATATCACCAGTTGAGTTTGTGATATCGAAGCGTGATTGTGTGACAATAGAGTGAATTGAAATAGAAATTGGTATAGCAAGCCATGCTTCAGTATGTTCTTAACTACCTACATAATATGACGATTATAATCAACGAAGTTTTCTTTTACTTTATTCCTTCTTTCTTTGGGGTTTAGTAAATAGTATATCCGTTTATTTGTTGACATTATATTACAAAACAAAAATTTAAATATACGGTAGATGAGATTGCGATATCGAAGCGTGATTGTGTGACAATGAAGTCAATCGAAATCAAATTTGGCAATTTTATAATTGATATAGCAAGCCATGCTTCTGTTGTTTCCAAGTACTACTTAAATAATATGAGGATTATAATCAATAAAATGTTCCTTTATCTTATTCTGCCCGTCCCGAAGTACGGTGATAATACCGTTAAATGTCTTAATACTGTTAAACTTCATACAATGCTCCGTACACCGGTTGCCGTGTGGTACCGTCAAAGCGATACGACGTGACGTGGTACCTCTTTTTGGGTTTTGAATATTCAGCAACACGAACATTATATGAAAGTAATAATTATCGATTATAGTAGTAATTCCGTTTGATTTTTAAATTTTATTTGTCATGATTGTTTTATTTGTAATAAATAAACGTTTAAATACAGTTCGATTGAGAAAACGATAAAATGTTAAAAAATTATAGATTTATTTCATTATATACCAATTAATTAATACCGGTATACGAGTATAATACATACGTTTGAATTGGAAATAAATAAGTGAAAGATTCAAAAAGACAAGGTAATTTCAGGAATTTTTTTTTTTCTGAAATAACTTGTTGCTAAGTTTATGAGCATAGATGATTCGCAATATAATTGTTAAGGCATTGTTACATAACAGTGAACTGCACGAATATA
This sequence comes from Druceiella hillmani, assembly GCA_039881145.1. NCBI lineage: Eukaryota > Metazoa > Arthropoda > Insecta > Lepidoptera > Hepialidae > Druceiella > Druceiella hillmani. Next base: position 4,701,942 of record JAYKKI010000030.1, on the reverse strand, counting down.
AATGTTGAAGAGAAAATATTCGCGAATAATATTCATTTCGCACACAACACTTGTTCCAGAATACTGCACACCGAACTAAGGCATATGCTTTTTATATTTCCACCTCCTTCAGAAAGACGAGGAAAGGCTTTCGAGGAGGGCCAACTCCTCCGTCTAAAGAGTCTTTAAGACCCCTTTGAAGGCTCGGAAGGACATCGAGTGGCGTATAGTTTATAGTTCAGCGATCTTAAGGAGCGCGAGGGTAGTTTTTGTATTTTTCCTTTTAATATTTTTATTTTTTTATTTACTGGGGCACTTCGGAAAATGGTAAAAAAAATTATTATTAGAATATCATAAGATCTGCCAGGAAAAGTATCTAAAAACAATTGCGGTAAATAAAAACATCGATTGAATGTAATATAAATGTGTTCATCGGATCGTTATGAGATAGTGTATATTGACAGGCTAAACTCCAATTGGAACTTGGGGATGATTGCAGAGCGATACTGAATGAGGTCTTAAGGTAGTTGTCGGGTGACAATAAGATTCAAAAATGATTATAAAATTTTTTATTGAAAATTATTTTCTTTCCAAACTGTTAATTGTTCCAAACTGTAAGTGAAATACCCACTTTTCCTGTAATGTTAATTGTACACTTTTTGAGAGTGTTTTTTACCAAAACTAAAGTGTAAATATTTTCTTTTTAATTGCTAATATAAGATCATTTTACGTTGACTTGGTTTTTCAGACAGATCGCTGGAAACCTTTTTAAAAAAATTAAGTGTGGTGAAATTACTACTTTTCCTGTAATGTTAATTGTACTATTTTTGAGAGCGATTTTTATCAAAACTAAACGGAGAATATTTTTTAAAAATTTTAATATAACATCATTTTACATTAACTTGGTTTTTTAGGTAAATCGTTTGATGCGTTAAAAACTAAGTATAGTGAAATTACTATTTTTCCTGTAAATTGTACAATTTTTTTAGAGAGAATTTAATCAAACCTAACTGGTATTTTTTTTAAAATTGTTAATATATATCTACACAAATGGCTCGACGTGTTTTTATAAAAAATTAATGGTGGAAAAATTACTACTTTTCCTGTAATATTAATTGTTTTATTTTTGAGAGCGATTTTTACCAAAACTAAACGGTGAATATTTGTTTTTTAACTTTAATTTAACATAATTTTACATTTACTTAGTTTTTTTAGGCAAATCGTTTGACGCGTTTAAAAAAAACTAAGTATAGTTAAATTTCTACTTTTCCTGTAATGTTAATTGAACAATTTTTGAGAGAGATTTTTATCAAAACTTAATGGTAATTTTTTTAAAATTGTTAATATAACATCATTTTACATTGACATAGCTTAGACAAAGAGCTCGTTTTTCAAAAAATTAAATGTGGCGAAATTACTGCTTTTCGTGTAATGTTAACTGCACAATTTTGAGAGCGTTTTTAACAAATCTGAACGGAAAATAATTTTTAAATTTTAAAATAAGGTGGACATTTATAGCTTGAATAATTCGTTGAGCGAATTCGTTGATCATCGAGAAAATTGAGCGAATTTCGTTGATAAAACGACCACTACCTTAAATGAACTAGTGAAGTTGACTTGAAAGTACTTATTTACATGTATGTTTTATACGGAAAATGAAAGCAAAGTAGAAAGATGCAGGAAATTTTCCTAGATAATTTTTTAGGGAAAATGGATTAAAAGGTTGCTCTGAAAAATTGAGACACTTTGGCACTGAACACAACTTTGTACTTTACGAAAAAAATGGAAAAATCTTTACGAAGTACTTGTTAAGTACCAGTGTAACTCGTAGTACTTATAATGTTTAAGCATATTGAATTATTTATAAAAAATACCATAATTTCTCACCATGAAAATATATTGGCCATGATATATTTTCCAGATATAATAAATATACATTTTAAAATACAAAGTTATGTTTGCAGTTGACTCAAGTTATTTGTCATAAGTTGGTAGACTATTACTCGTAAACTAGTAGAGGCTACTTAGCTGTAATAATTATATTTTTAATTTTGTTATATTTACTATATTGAGGGTATTTTTTAGATAATTAAAAATAGCGGTTTAACTGTTAGGCCACATAGCTCTAACAAAAATTACTGCTACAAAGTTGAATATTACGTAAACGGAATAATTTTTATGACATACTACCATTTTTTTAAAGACCTATTGAATGATACCCTTCATAATGGGGTATTAAAAATCGTTTCTACTTGTATACAAGGTAGTTACCCTAAAATACTTTTTTAAAGATTTTATTCCATAACTTTTTAGGTATTATAAATGTATATAATCATGCTAAATGTCAGCTATATTGCACTAGTTACCATAAAAGACTTTTTTTAAGGATTTTATTCCATAACTTTGTAGGTATTATAAAATGTGTATAATCATGCCAAATGTCAGCTATATTGCACTAGTTACCGTAAAAGACTTTTTTTAAGGATTTTATTCCATAACTTTGTAGGTATTATAAATGTGTATAATCATGCTAAATCTCAGCTATATTGCACTAGTTACCTTAAAAGACTTTTTTTAAGGATTTTATTCCATAACTTTGTAGGTATTATAAATGTGTATAATCATGCTAAATCTCAGCTATATTGCACTAGTTACCATAAAATACTTTTTTTAAGGATTTTATTCCATAACTTTGTAGGTATTATAAATGTGTATAATCATGCTAAATCTCAGCTATATTGCACTACTTACCATAAAATACTTTTTTTAAAGATTTTATTTCATAACTTTGTAGGTATTATAAATGTGTATAATCATGCTAAATCTCAGCTATATTGCACTAGTTACCATAAAAGACTTTTTTTAAGGATTTTATTCTATAACTTTGTAGGTATTATAAATGTGTATAATCATGCTAAATCTCAGCTATATTGCACTAGTTACCTTAAAAGACTTTTTTTAAGGATTTTATTCCATAACTTTGTAGGTATTATAAATGTGTATAATCATGCTAAATCTCAGCTATATTGCACTAGTTACCATAAAATACTTTTTTTAAGGATTTTATTCCATAACTTTGTAGGTATTATAAATGTGTATAATCATGCTAAATCTCAGCTATATTGCACTAGTTACCATAAAAGACTTTTTTTAAGGATTTTATTCCATAACTTTGTAGGTATTATAAATGTGTATAATCATGCTAAATCTCAGCTATATTACACTAGTTACCATAAAAGACGTTTTTTAAGGATTTTATTCCATAACTTTGTAGGTATTATAAATGTGTGTAATCATGCTAAATCTCAGCTATATTGCACTAGTTACCCTAAAACACTTTTTTCAAGATTTTATTCCATAACTTTCTAGGTACTATAAATGTGTAATCAAGCTAAATCTCAGCCATATTGCACTAGTTACCATAAAATCCTTTTTTTAAGGATTTTATTCCATAACTTTGTAGGTATTATAAATGTGTATAATCATGCTAAATCTCAGCTATATTGCACTAGTTACCATAAAAGACTTTTTTTAAGGATTTTATTCCATAACTTTGTAGGTATTATAAAATGTGTATAATCATGCCAAATGTCAGCTATATTGCACTAGTTACCGTAAAAGACTTTTTTTAAGGATTTTATTCCATAACTTTGTAGGTATAAAAATGTATATAATCATGCTAAATCTCAGCTATATTGCACTAGTTACCATAAAAGACTTTTTTTTAGGATTTTATTCTATAACTTTGTAGGTATTATAAATGTGTATAATCATGCTAAATCTCAGCTATATTGCACTAGTTACCTTAAAAGACTTTTTTTAAGGATTTTATTCCATAACTTTGTAGGTATTATAAATGTGTATAATCATGCTAAATCTCAGCTATATTGCACTAGTTACCATAAAAGACTTTTTTTAAGGATTCTATTCCATAACTTTGTAGGTATTATAAATGTATATAATCATGCTAAATCTCGGCTATATTGCACTAGTTACCATAAGACTTTTTTTATGGATTTTATTCCATAACTTTGTAGGTATTATAAATGTGTATAATCATTCTAAATCTCAGCTATATTGCACTAGTTACCATAAAATACTTTTTTTAAGGATTTTATTCCATAACTTTTGTAGGTATTATAAATGTGTATAATCATGCTAAATCTCAGCTATATTGCACTAGTTACCATAAAATACTTATTTTAAGGATATTATTCCATAACTTCGTAGGTATTATAAATGTGTATAATCATGCTAAATCTCAGCTATATTGCACTAGTTACCTTAAAAGACTTTTTTTAAGGATTTTATTCCATAACTTTTTAGGTATTATAAATGTGTATAATCATGCTAAATCTCAGCTATATTGCACTAGTTACCCTAAAAGACTTTTTTCAAGATTTTATTCCATAACTTTCTAGGTATTATAAATGTGTAATCAAGCTAAATCTCAGCCATATTGCACTAGTTACCATAAAATACTTTTTTAAAGATTTTATTCCATAGCTTCGTAGGTAGTATAAATGTGTATAATCGTGCTCAATTTCAGGGTCGCCACACACACGGTCAGGACTCTCAGTCGGATTTACTGACAGTTAAAAACGTATTTTGAATGGATATTTTAGCAAATGGATCGTGCAATAGGGTACGGTCGGCAAAGTAGACTCTTGTTCCTCCTTCTCCAGCAAGCCCGACTGACAGTCCTGACCGTGTTTGGTGCACATGGGTGTTAAGAAAGCATAGCAATATTCGGTTGCTAAGACTAATATTGTAGATATTTAATTATATAATGCACTTCCAGGTATTTTTATTTAATTTTTGACTTGATATCAAAATCACGGGAGAAATACAATTTTCCAGCTCTAGATCGGGTATTTCAAGGCCTTATTGGTAAAACCACAATCTTAAAATAAAGAAACATGCGGCATTACAACTAGAATTTCCCTTTTCCTCCATTTGGAAAAATTCAAAAGTTTTATTGTTTCTCGCTCTTTTCATCTGTTTTCCCGATAGCTCCTTCACCGCACAAAAAATATTTTCTGCATATTCATTCAGACGGTATCGAAGTACATCTTACTCTGCACATTTATAATTTCCACAAACACTAAGCCCGATTAGACACCACTAAATGCGCTTCGCAAAATCGAACAAAAGGCTAAAACCAGGCACCTCAGGTTCAGGCTCTCGACGCGTACGAGACAATGCTACGTTCGAGGAATGACAAACAAGTGGAGTGCTCCCCGGGGACGTTCGAGTGGGCGGCGAGCACGGATGTCGCCCTCTTAAGTGGAGCCCCAGGATACCACTGAATGGAATTCGATAGCTTTTCGTTCTTTTAACAGCCTCCGGGCGCAAAATATTGTAATATTTAAGCTGTCGTATACCGCCGATGAGGTGGAAACTTGATCATTGAAGTGATTCGTTTGTTTAATCACGAATCTGTCGATTCTGCGAATATGGGGCTGAAGAGTTATTTAAGAAATAGCTTTTGTTCGCCTGGAAAAGGAGAAAAATGGTGATGTACTTTAACAACGAAGATCTTGTGAAAATTCTGAATCTTAGGATTGGAAAATGCTAAGAAGTTTGACAAATAAAAATTTTGTCCAAGCTCTTTTTCCTAATGAGGAGTTGAATATATTTGGCGTTAATTTTGTAGAAGTTCATTATTCACAATTGAATGAAAGTACGTGATGTAGTATTATTTCTACTTTATTTAAGTTCTTTACCACGACCTAGGTTTAGTTGTATTACAACATTCTTTGCTAATAACCCACCTGAAGATGTTGTAATACAATGAAACCTAGATCGTGGTAAAAAAAACTTAAAGAAAATAGAAATAACACTACATCACGTAGTTTCATTTAATTGTGAATAATGAGTTTTTTTTAATATCCAAAAAAGTAAATTTTACATCACGATAAAAAGTATGCTTATACATCTCAACACCATAGCCTACATGCCGTTGAGTGGTTGAGGGGTGAAAGCGAAACAAGCAAATAAACAAACAAACTCAGTTTCGTATTTATATAATAGGTAATTATTCCAACAAAATATGCGGAAATCGACTATTGCGTGATGTCTATAATTACCTTATTAAATATTTTACACGATAAATACTGTTGTAACTGTTATTAACTGTTGTAAAGATTTTCCCGGAAAATGTTACACATATAAGAAACCTGAGAGAGGCAAAATATATAAGAAGTGATAAAGTATATAAGAAGATATAGGGTGAACGAACTGAGGACAAAATTAATGAAGTGTTAATGAGTTTAGCGATGTGTATAAGGAGAAGAGGCTGTTCGGTGGGCGCGTGGGCTGAAGGGTGAGATGAGAGAACGCTATGGCCATATGACGTTCCAGTGTAGGATGATTTTTTTAAGTCGGTTTATCTACAAAGCAGTCCAGTAAGCGATATAAAGATACCTCGAAATATATAGACCATTGTTCTGAAGTTCTAAAGATGGACTGAAAAGCCACGAAAATCGTTTTTTTGTGCATGTATGCTGTTCATGCTTAGCTGTCATTTCAGAGAGAGGTTTTACATAGCTGTCATTTTAGAGAGAGGTTTTACTTAGCTGCTATTTCGAGAGAAGTTTTACTTAGCCTTCATTTCAGAGAGAAGTTTTACTTAGCTATCATTTCAGAGAGATAGGATTTACTTAGTTGTCATTTCAGAGAGAGGTTTTACTTAGCTGCTATTTCGAGAGAAGTTTTACTTAGCTATCATTTCAGAGAGAAAATTTTTGCTTAGCTGTCATTTCAGATCGATCGGTTTTTCTTAGTTGTCATTTCATAGAGAGATTTTATTTAGCTACCATTTCAGAGAGAAGTTTCACTTAACTCTCATTGAAGAGAGAGGTTCTATTTAGCTCTCATTTCAGAGAGATGTTTTCCTTATATCTCATTTCAGAGAGATGTTTTACTTAGCTCTCAATTCAGAGAGAGAGAGATTTTACTTTACCGCCAACACAATTGAAGAACATAAAATTTTCTCTAAGTTTGTTCATGTGCATTTTTTGTATGATTAACCATTTTCGCGAAATAGCGCGAAGAATGGGAAGCATGCAGCCGCTTATATGCCAATGTTACGTAAAATGCTATGCCAGACGCATAGTATATTTCGCCAAGTTAATTATAAGATAAAATATATTATAATTATTAATATTAATACAGTTAAAAGATTTTATATCTATAATAAAAAAGTAAAATGTTTTCTATGAGTAGCTTAAAGTCAAGGGAAACCGTTCGCGTACTAAGAATGTCATTGAAAAAATTTTTAAAATTAACACCACAGAGAAGTCTGCCAAGTCGCAAGATATTATCAGACCTTGAACAATGCAAGAAGACATTCGTTGTAAAAATGATGGGGAATATAAGATGGAGAATGTGTGTATGTTTAGCATTAATAAAAAACAATAGAAAATTATAAAAAAAAGATAAAGACGCCGAAATTGTTGGTTGGTTAATTGAAGGACACTTTTTAAAGTTTCCTAGTCAAATAACAAAAAACGAAACATTTATAACTTCATGTTTATCTAAGTTTTATACTGATTTGTTAAGACTTATCTGTCAATCTACCCTTCCGTGTCTTACATCATCATAATTCTTGCAATTTAAGACCGATAGTGGTAAAATTTCACAACATGCAGTGGTTAGGAAAAAATGCTTAGGAATAAAGACCTTTTTTGTAGGACTTCCTCATATATTGAATTTGGGGATTAATTTTTTTCTGATGGACTCCATCGTGTGAGGTATCAGCGAAGAGATTTTTTAAAATGCGTCTGAAAATATAAAAATACTTTTCGATAGGTCGTACCTGCATGCGACAAAACTTATGCACACCATATTAATTTTCCATTGCAACTTAATAAATCAAAAACTTTAGCATTTGTTTTCTGCTGTTAAAGACGTTTATCTAAAGTAATCTTGTAAGGATTAGAAAGACAGGCATTGTTTATTCAGAATTACTGCATAAGATTGTTATATTCTTCTGGTAAAGACGTTTACCCAAAGTAGTCTTATAAGGATTAGAAAGACAACCATTGTTTATTTAGAATTACCGCATAAGATTATTATATTCTTCTGGTAAAGATGTTTACCCAAAGTAGTTTTATACGGATTAGAAAGACAGCCATTGTTTATTTAGAATTGCCGCATAAGATTGTTATGTTCTTCTGGTAAAGTCGTTTACCCAAAGTAGTCTTATAAGGATTAGAAAGACAGCCTTTGTTTATTTAGAATTACCGCATAAGATTGTTATATTTTTCTGGTAAAGACGTTTACCCAAAGTAATCTTAGAAGGATTAGAAAGACAGCCATTGTTTATTTAGAATTACCGCATAAGATTGTTATATTTTTCTGGTAAAGACATTTACCCAAAGTAGTATTTCTTATAAGGATTAGAAAGACAGCCCATTGTTTATTTAGAATTGCCGCATAAGATTGTTATGTTCTTCTGGTAAAGATGTTTACCCAAAGTAGTCTTACAAGGATTAGAAAGACAGCCATTGTTTATATAGAATTGCCGCATAAGATTGTTATGTTCTTCTGGTAAAGACGTTTACCCAAAGTAGTCTTATACGGATTAGAAAGACATCCATTTTTTATTTGGAATTGCCGCATAAGATTGTTATATTCTTCTGGTAAAGACGCTTACCAAAAGTAGTCTTACAAGGATTAGAAAGACAGCCTTTGTTTATATAGAAGTGCCGCATAAGATTATTATATTATTCGGGTAAAGACGCTTACCCAAAGTAGTCTTATAAGTATTAGAAAGACAGCCATTGTTTATTTAGAATTTGCGCATAAGATTGTTATATTCTTCTGGTAAAGACGCTTACCCAAAGTAGTCTTATAAGGATTAGAAATGCCGCATGAGATTATGTTTCCTGAACAGTGTGATAAAACTTTTCGAAAGTTATATATTTTACAAAATTATGTTCAGTAACGATCCCTTAATGGTGGTTTTCCAAACTTAAGTCAGGCTCTTCGGTACTGTCGTTTCACACAGATTTTTAAAATAATTTTGATGTAAATTTCCCTCGGTTTGAATATATTTTTAGTTGTAGAACATTGTCAAATTGTTTCTCTTTGAAGTATTGTACAACACGCCTCCTCAAACAATTTTCAATAATATTAATGTCAGGAGGGTGTGCTGACATCTTGTAATTTGAATATTGCGTTCTAAAAAATAGACTAACAATTTTCACGGAATGAACAGCCATCGACATTGTGCTATTGAGAAATATAACTCCAGCTTCCAATTTGTTCTCCATATTTGTCTAGCTGTTCCTGGATCACATGATTCCTACTTATAATTTTTTCGGAAATAAATTTTATTTTTGCCTTCCCTTAAAAGCCTGTAAAAGCCCAATGCAACTAATTCCACCAAATTTTCTACGACTTAAGATTGGCGCATCTTTTATAAAATGATGCTAATTATATTTATATCCATAATGTCCGTCCAATTAATTTTTTTTCGTTTGAAAATAATACCACTTTTTTATGTGATATGTTCTTTGGAAAATCGTAAATATCCTTTACGTTTTTTATCTGAAGGTAGCTTTTGTAACGTTTTTTTAGTTGAAGGTAGCTTCTGTAACGTTTTTGAGTTGAAGGTAGTTTCTGTAACGTTTTTTAGTTGACGGTAGCTTCTGCAACGTTTTTTAGTTGAAGGTAGTTTTTGTAACGTTTTTTAGTTAACGGTAGCTGCTGTAACGTTTTTTTAGTTGAAGGTAGTTTCTGTAACGATTTTTAGTTGACAGTAGCTTCTGTAACGTTTTTTAGTTGAATGTAGTTTCTGTAACGTTTTTTAGTTGAGGGTAGCTTCTGTTCTTCTTTCCAAATGTCTATCGTTATGTAAAAACATTAAATATTTTTTAGTTTCACTTATGCTTCAGCTGCGGAAGCATTTTATTTCGCTTTTAATGCAGAATTTCAAGCACTTCGTCAATTGCTAGTCTATTCCTATCACTTATGGCATTTGACCGGTCTTTTGATTTTTTTTATAATTTTGAACATACTTAAAATAATCGATTATAGTTTTTTTTACATTCGCTATTATTAAACATTACTTACTTGTTTTTTTTTGTATTATTGATCATATTAATCTCAAATGCAAAAATAATTCATTTAAATTGCATAGTTACGTACGCGACATTTTATTAAACAGGGTAAGCTATGTACGATGTATTTCTGTCTCGCTCTATAGCTCACTTCGCATAGCGCTTTCTCTCTTAGACCGTCTTTAATATATTGCATATCCGTCATCGATTTTTTAAGTCTTATAACCGTCTAGATACATACATACACACACACTCACACACACACACGCACACACACATATATTAATAGAAACACTTTTATGACTCAAATGTTTTACATACGTACTTGAGTGCATACAAAACCTAGCTATGTACTTTCCATTTTTACTTAACCGATTTAGTTAATAATAGCCGCGCCCGCAACTTCGTATGCGCATGCCACTAAAAAACGAATCGCTGCTGTTTTTTAAGTATACAATTGCTTACTCCAGCACTTACCCCTCCCCCATCATTCCATATATAACTTTGACCATGGTTATTTCACTAATATATGTCCGGGTTAAGAACTTCATTGCGCGTTTTAATTTGATCAATAGTTTTTGCAAAATAAATACAAAAATAAATACAAATACACAAAGAGACAAAATTCCAAAAGCGATGTGACAATATTCTATAATTTATTATTTAGCCTTCCAAATACTTTTCTTTTGGAAATGTTTTCAATGCAAATATATACAAAGTTTACAGATTCTTTATATACAGGGTGTCCGGGAATAGATGTCGGACACAGAAAGACGCTATTCGATGGCTATAAAGGAATAAATTGTCGTCGAAATAAAACTTAAAACACGACCTTTTTCTAGTCGAGTTCAGAAAAATATTACACATAACTCTTTTTAACACACCTAATACTACTGCGGAGTGCGGTGTTCACCCGCAGTGGCGATGTCTTCGCAGCTGTTCGCACGTTATTTTTCCGAGCGGCGCTGAACAATGCGCCCAAGTATCGTATGTACGAAAAAGATCACAAATAATTATGAATATGATTTTCAATTTTGTGAAAAAAAGTCATCTTTTGAACTTTATTTTAACGAAAATTAGCTATTTTCAGTAAAAGAATAACGTCTTTCTTCGTCCATCACTTATTCCCGGATACTATGTATAGATTTACTTAAGTCGGTCTTTATCTTATTAGGAATCATCCAATATTATCTTCCGATGATGGTGGTAAGTAGTAATATAACCAATGATCCCTTAATTGACGAAATAATTAATTGAAAACAAATGTCAATAGCATGTTATAAACGATCCAACCTATTACAATAGTATGTCTGATATACACAAACAATATTTAATATCTCAATTTATAACTTGACTTACCGAAGCGGATATCGAACTGACAACTAATTTGACGCTATGTATTTATAAAAAGAGCGGTGCTAGCCTCTTAGCAACCGTTCGGCTCTGAGTTCACGTGTTTGGATAACACGAGATGTTTAGCGATCCGAACAATGGGAGCGGGTAACAAAGGTTTCTTATACGGAGGCGCGCACGTGTAAAAACAAACAAAAAATCGCGTGTTCCACAGCTGGCGAGGTTTTATATTGACCGTCGCGCTATCAGAATGCATTGCGTTAAGAAAAAACTACAAACAGTTCCATTATTTTAGTTAATACAATGTACAAAGGAAACATCTGTGATTTGCGGTCACAAAATCAGTTCTCTACTGTTGTTGACCCATTTTTCAGAGGGAAACTTTGAGAAAAAAACAGTAATGTATGGGAGTAACAAATAAGTAGGATTATTTCCCTTCATCGACATGTTTCACGAAGATCCATTTTTATTGGAAGTGAGACGTGGCCGCATACTATTGGTATTACAAAAAGACTCCAGGTCACTCACGGAGCTACGAAAAGGCTATGCTCGCGGTTTCTCTTCAAGATATTATGTGTAATGAGAAGATCCTTAGGAGAATTAAGGTTACCGAAAAAGCTAGTGGGATTGACATATTGAAGTGGCAATGGGCAGGTCATATAGCGTGGAAAATCGACAACCGCTGGAGAAGAAATGTTTTCGAGTAGCGACCACGTGACGCAAAGTGGGAAGGCCATAGGTAGACAGATGACTTAATAAAGGTCGCAGGAAACCCTTGGATGCAGGCAGCACGGGATCGTTGTTTGTGTGAATATATGGGGGAGCCTATATTCAGCAGTTCTTCCGGTTAATGATGATGCTGATGATGAAGGAGCAATTTTTTTATTCTATATAATTTGGTCCCATTGTCTCATGACACCCATTCTTATACTTTATAACTGCCAGTTTTTCTGAAGCCACTAACAATGCTATCAAAAGTGAGAACCACGTTCGTTATCAGACACGATAAGATCCGAGAACTCCTGACCGTCTTTGCCATAGTGGGTAAAAAATGTGAAAGTAGCTCCTATTTTTTGTTCGCAGATAATTTTTGGGAACCCAGGTAGTCATTATGCTTAATATGTCATTTTGATTTTAAAATACTATTTTATAGAACTGTTATTCTCGTAAGACAGTGATGGGTTGACATAAACTTTACGGTATCGGTTTTACTGTACTCTTAACAAATTTATAAATTTGTTAACGCAGTCCAACTACTTTTGATGTCGGAAACGTTTCGATCAGCATGGACCTTCCATCAGTTGTCTTCACCATCGATTCTCTCATTTCTACTAATGATTAATGTAATCTTTCAACTGCGGTTAAGGTTATCGAGGCTATCAGAAAATGCGCTCCCTAGTGCGTATTTTTTACGCACACTTGGCTTTATTGAAATGATGCGGATCAAATGCGGTTATGGACTTCGACCTTATGCTGAGTAGAACTGGCACTACGAGAGTTCGGTACACGTTTAGGCACTTATAAACGTTTAAAGATACACAGTATTCCTATTAAACTATTTACAAATATTAATTTTTTACTGTGTCGATGTGTCAAAGGCATTATGCTTTTCCTATTGGAAATATGTTACATCTTTGACAGGCCTAAAAACATGACGTACGTTTCTAAAATTATGACATCTAAAATAATTACTATAGTTTTCCTCCAACCTTTGCGTAGACTTTAAAAAAACCTGTTTTTTCATAATTTCAGGTTTAGTAATCTCAGAAATAGGGAAATGGCTTTTTTCCAGCGTATCTCTGAAAATATAATACAAAAAGTTACGAAATATTTTTGAGGCCCTTACTCTTATCTTATTTTTATCTTATCTTACCTTATCTCTGTCAAACAATTATACACTTATATATATTTTTAATTTCTTTTTATAGTACTTAATTTTCACCCCTAACATTTCTATAAGAATATTTTTGAGTATCATCATCATCATCATCATCATATATATTAATACGCTAAGGTTTTAAGATGTTACTCTCCCTTTTTAGAAAAAACATCACAACTATTCCACATAAATTATATATCATTTTATAGATAATTGCTTGCTCTACCGGCATCCACAACTAAAAAAATTAATATTGCTATTGTTTTTGCAAATTAATTAATTATTAAAATTATATACACAAAACAGCAATGCTGCCATCTAACGGCTCAACGTCGATATTATTGACGGTCGGTAACATTTTTGTTTAATTTCAAATCCACTCACGTATAAATAAAGTGGCGCTTTAGCTCAATGCTTTTGATACTTGCGCCTCTATATGTCAATTTTAGTAAAATATTTGTTTGATCTGTCATCTGAGCTTTATAATGGAATAAATAATGCGAAGACTTCGCACGGGTCACGCTAGTTTCTTTATATTTTATTTATGTGGGTTAGTATTTTTTAGTATTATGCGAAATTTCAAGTTTCTACCTCTAACGGTTTCTGAGAAAAACTCCTGTGACGGAGGGACAGAAAAACACATGAATAATCTTATAAGGGTTCCGTTTCTTTTTGAGATACAGAATTCTAAATATATATATATATATATATATATATATATATATATATATATATATATATATACATACATACATACATACATGGCCCCTAATGCTTTTCAATATTGACTAGCATCCTTATATATTATATATACAAGGTCTTTAATTTTGGCAACGAGTTGTGTATGCCTTCATACATACCTATCGGCTTACTTATCTCTTAGTTGCTTTATGCCTTTGTCGGGTACATACAATCTATCCAGTTACTCACCTACTTAATAATCATGTTTTGTCTATATCTGTATATACGTATCTACTTGTCTATTAATAGTGTGTATCTATTTACTTTGTTAATTTTACTTACATAAGTCGAAAAAAGAGTCCAAATTCGATGAGTTTAGACCTCATGATTGAAGAAATCTGTAGCTATCTTCCAGGTAGATCATCAAGACCTGGTATTATGCTTATCTGTTATTGAGCTACGTATAAAGACACGTCAAAGCAGCTTAAACTGGGTCCCAAATTTTTTAAAGAGTTCTCGTAGTCTACGCTAATCGAGAAGGAAGTTACATTTAGTTTTGGCCCTCTTTCATTTAAGGGTAGGAGGTTATGTTAATAATACATCGGTGTTGGAATTAATTTTTTTCGACTCTTATGTTAGGGCGGGAATGTATATTTTGTTTTACGACATTTATATGATAAATAAGCCGATGAATGAAATTTGAAGTATCCTTATGGATGATCGAGAATCAGACTTGATATTTCATGTTATCATCAAATATCAAGTCTGATTCTCGATCATCGATGCTTTGTAAATGAATCCCACGTATGTTGATGAACCGGCATTAACAGCGTCCATTATGTAGAAATAAATCACTGATGTGAGAGAAATTAAAATATTCCGCGAGATCGCGATGTGAACGAGAGCGCGCTCGTGGAGATTGAAAAGAAAATGTGGAAATCATTTCCGGTTAAGGTACAGAGAAAGGCGGACAAACAATTTATAAATGAGCATGTAAAAAAAAGTGGAAAATCAAAAAAATGTGTGTGACGTTTAATTGTTAATTGAATAGGATATGATGTACAAACATGGCTTCACACCTTATAGGTTTATAGATTGACATAATAAGGGATAAAAATGAGATGGGGAAAAGAAATAGGATATGAAGGGAGGTATAATGGGCTAAGTTAGGAGGGGTGTATATACTTCTTCACAGTACTTCTGAAAGCTATATGATGTTGGAATCCAATCGATTCCATAACTTGACGGCGTAAATAGAGATGGAATATTGGTTAATGAAAGAACAACATCTAGGAATAAAGAGCATAAACAGAGTTTCTAAACAAAGACCTTGACAACGGGCAGATAACTCCTCCAGTATAAGTTTCAGATAAGTTCCAGATGAACCTGGAACCGAAGGAACCGGGATACGTATAGATTGTTTGAAATGTTAATAATTAATAAAATAATATAAGCATTGTCACGAATCTCCATCCCTTGCGAGCGTGATCTAATCTCATAAAGGTGCTCTTGTTTTTGAGGCGAAATATGTAACTGATGTATCAGTTTTGAAGGTTTCCTAGTTTGTTGAGCAATTGGTCGGTACGAATTAGATAGCATACACCTTCATAGCCAAGTAGAGATAATTAAGAGATGGACTTAAACCTTGAAGGTAATGAGCTGTTGAAGATAATTCAGAGAAGATTCTATGTCCAAAATCGATGACTAATATCATGGGATTAAATAGCATATACCTTTATAACCAATTAAGAGGTGACTTAAGCTTTGATGAGCTGTTGAAGATGATTCAGGGAATGCAATCTGTCCAAAAACATCATTCATTTCGGGCTGCCAACTAAGATTTTGATCGATCAATAGACCCGAGGTAGCATTTTAGAGAGAAGCCTTTTAGGAAGCCCTTTAGAGAGGCAGAGAAAGGTATAGCAGTAATATCCTAGATATAATGTAGACCTATAGCGTCAAGAGTACATTATAATTTCTCTTAAAACGCGGTGTGTTTGCTGCGAGAATGAAAATAAGTAGTGAAGCTTTCGGGTTCTCTTCAAATTGTGATAAATTTGATTAAAAATACCCGTTCACCCTTACCACCCCAGCACTCCCCCTTGTTCCACTTAATAACTCGTATCAGACCGCCCAGCTCACGAGTCCGAGTAACAAAAACGAGGATGTCCTTGAAACCGGATCGCCGGAAGTCGGCCCCCTCCCTCCGTACGCGCACTCACGCCACATCCGGTCACGTGGGACGGCGCTCGTTCTACCCGCGCGATACGGTAAAAGCGGTACTCCGATTTCGAAGCGGCCTTGTATTAATGATATATTTATAGATTCATTCCGCGCCGGCCGTTCGCGGAGGGTAGGTAAGTCAGACATGATCGAATGAATTTTGGCAGAGAAGTGGAACGATACGCCGCATCTTATTTAAGGGAACTCGCATACATACATACATACATACATATATATATATATATATATATATATATATATATATATATATATATATATATATTCTTTTTTTTTATATATAAGTATTGATAAAGAATTGTTACCTTTGCAAGATTTCACCATGAGCTATTAAGCTCAAAGAAGACGGTCTAAAAGCTATTTCTAAGCTCAAGCAAGTAAAAGTTTTCTAGAAAATGCGTCCTACGATTTAATTTTCCTCGGGTGAAAGCATTAGATACCAATCCATAATTATTTTCTAGTTCTTAATGCATCATCGCTTGCTTTATTTTATTTTTATCTATCTAGAGTGCTTTATTTACTGCAGAACTCCGGTAGCATAAGGACTGAGAAGTTGGAACCCGGAGTTCAATGCTAAATTGTTTGCATAAGACTGATAATATTAATTTAAAAGTAGCAGATCGTCAAGTATCACTATTTAGACAGGCACTAACATTTGAGGCATCAAGAGTTGAGATGCAAAGGTTGAAATTGTAATGACTTATTGTCATGGGTACAGAATATGTGTGCAAAATTTCATGGGAATCGATGAATTAGAAGTCGCTGAAAAGTCGATTGCAAGATTTGAATCTATGACACACCGAACGTGAAGCTCAATAAAACCGTTTAAATATTGAACTATTGTATGATTCAGCACTAGCTGCCCAGAAAAGAAGTTCAAAATTGAAAATGCTTATGACCCTCAGGAGGCGAGGATAAGAGGTAGGCCAAAGATATCGTGGGAGAGGAGGTCCAGAAAGTGAGAAAATCGTTTGAGGAGCTGAAGATTCTAGCTCTATACAAGAACCGCTGGAAGATCTTCGTCAAGGTTCTACGCTTCGCTTAAGGATGCCAGAATTAAATTCAATTAAGCCATAAAATATGAGAGATTAAGATCAGAAAGCGTTAACTACAACGCTTTCTCATCTCACCGTCTCATCAACTCGATTGATCAATGGATTTGTCAGGAAAGATGGAGCATTAGAGCAGAGTACATTGAACTTACTTGATTGAAACTTATTTTACTGAATCCCAGCGAAAGTTTAGCTCTTACAGCAATCCACTGTCCGAGGGACAACAAAGCGTTCCGAAAAATGGATTTTCCCCAAATGCCACCAATTGCCAGGCAATACGCTTTCAGTTTAAACTTAAGTAAGCAATCCCATCATCGTAAACCCGCGGTATTCTAGATAAAAGCATACAACAATTTTAGATATTCTGAAGTCAACAGATTAAATTTAATCTCTATAAGATCCAATTAGTACAAGTCCAAAAGAAAATTATTTTATTTTGTTGAAAGATATGCGCTGAAAAGCTGTTGAAGGAATTTCAAACGCCGCATAGACTCCATAATATTTTCTTTAGTGGCGAGACCCACTTTATTTTAGATCACTACATCAATAAGCAAAACTGCAGGCGTTAGTCGTTAAATAACCTAAAAGTTGAATACTCGAAAAAGTTACACAGTCGAAAAGTGATTGTACGCACCATAATCGTTTACAATCTAAAAGTTATGTAAACGGTAGAGTAGTATATATGATTTGATATTATTTTCAGCCCAGTGTTGAAAGAGATTACTTCTTGTAGAGTTTGGTTTAACCAGTTTTCTTTAGACAACTGTTGTCTCAATTTGAGGAAGTAACCTGACCTAGGGCATAATATCTCATTACTTGAAATTATATTCGTTGGAGTTTCCTTCAGTCTAAAGTCTAAATAGACAAACCGCAGATATTAGCAATGCGAAAAGAAAAATTCTAATCGAACAGTATTTGCGATTTGCATACCCGAATGCAGGAGAGTTTAAATATAGGTTGCCCAAAATCAAAATCAGCTTAAATTTGTCAAAATTTTGTTCTAAATGAATATGTACATCTATACTTGAAATAATATTTTTTGCACCATTTCAAAATTTAAACGTGTCCACTAATATCTTGTAAGCTTCTCGAAAGTATAAAAAAATCACATGAATAGTTTCCTACGAGTATAGGTAGATGCCGTAAATCAGTGGCATATGAAAATGCAATTGGGTCAACCCACCCCAATCAAACTTAATTACAAATATAAGATATAGCATTATGACTAAAATAGATTGGATGTAAAATTGTTCGCAAAACGCACATTGTAAATGAAGTGCCCGTACATTGTGTCAATATAAAAAAAATTAAATTGAGGTAGAAAAACAGGAGGTCTTCATAAATATGGGGTCTGCTTTTCTTAATTTTCACGGTTGACTGAATTTCGGGCCTATGATGTTCTTTTGCCATGTAATATAATCTTCTTTTTTGCGGTACACCTACAAGAAATTCTCCTAATATAAGAGTTTCAGTCTTTGAAAAGTAGCAAATATTCGGTACTTTCAAAGTAATGTAATAACAGGGTAAACGCAATTTCTATTACGTCATTGCACAATATATATGTGTAACAAAAAACGTCTACAATTAGCACAAGTGATTCTATGCATCATACTGAGTAGAAAATGTTAGGTAACTGCATGAGAATTCTTAACTGTTTCTGGGAAAAAAATCACTGACAAATATACAGGCTGTAAGAAAAAACGTGGCTACTATTCATACAAGTGATTTTATGCATCAAATTGAGTAGAAATTGTTAGGTCATTGAATGAAAATTCTCAAAAATTTCTGAAAAAAATCACTGTCACAAAGCGTTTCTCCTATTCATACATGAGATTCCATGCATCAAATTGAGTAGAAAATTGCATGTGTAACAAAAACGTATCTCCTATTCATACATGAGAGTCTATGCATCAAATTGAGTAGAAATTGTTAGGTCATTGAATGAAAATTCTCAAAAATTTCTGAAAAAAATCACTGTCACAAAGCGTTTCTCCTATTCATACATGAGATTCCATGCATCAAATTGAGTAGAAAATTGCATGTGTAACAAAAACGTATCTCCTATTCATACATGAGATTCTATGCATCAAATTGAGTAGAAATTGTTAGGTCATTGAATGAAAATTCTCAAACATTTCTGAAAAAAATCACTGTCACAAAGCGTTTCTCCTATTCATACATGAGATTCCATGCATCAAATTGAGTAGAAAATTGCATGTGTAACAAAAACGTATCTCCTATTCATACATGAGATTCTATGCATCAAATTGAGTAGAAATTGTTAGGTCATTGAATGAAAATTCTCAAAAATTTCTGAAAAAAATCACTGGCACAAAGCGTTTCTCCTATTCATACATGAGATTCCATGCATCAAATTGAGTAGAAAATTGCATGAGTAACAAAAACGTATCTCCTATTCATACATGAGATTCTATGCATCAAATTGAGTAGAAATTGTTAGGTCATTGAATGAAAATTCTCAAAAATTTCTGAAAAAAATCACTGTCACAAAGCGTTTCTCCTATTCATACATGAGATTCCATGCATCAAATTGAGTAGAAAATTGCATGTGTAACAAAAACGTATCTCCTATTCATATATGAAATTCTATGTATCAAATTGAGTAGAAAGGTCATTGAATGAAAATTCTCAAAAATTTCTGAGAAAAATCACTGACACAAAGCGTTTCTCCTATTCATACATGAAATTCCATGCATCAAATTGAGTAGAAAATTGCATGTGTAACAAAAACGTATCTCCTATTCATACATGAGATTCTATGTATCAAATTGAGTAGAAAATTGCATGTGTAACAAAAACGTATCTCCTATTCATACATGAGATTCCATGCATCAAATTGAGTAGAAAATTGTATGTGTAACAAAAACGTATCTCCTATTCATACATGAGATTCTATGTATCAAATTGAGGAGAAAATTGCATGTGTAACAAAGACGTATCTCCTATTCATACATGAGATTCCATGCATCAAATTGAGTAGAAAATTGCATGTGTAACAAAAACGTATCTCCTATTCATACATGAGATTCCATGCATCAAATTGAGTAGAAAATTGCATGTGTAACAAAAACGTATCTCCTATTCATACATGAGATTCCATGCATCAAATTGAGTAGAAAATTGCATGTGTAACAAAAACGTATCTCCTATTCATACAGGAGATTCCATGCATCAAATTGAGTAGAAAATTGCATGTGTAACAAAAACGTATCTCCTATTCATACATGAGATTCTATGTATCAAATTGAGTAGAAAATTGTATGTGTAACAAAAACGTATCTCCTATTCATACATGAGATTCTATGTATCAAATTGAGGAGAAAATTGCATGTGTAACAAAGACGTATCTCCTATTCATACATGAGATTCCATGCATCAAATTGAGTAGAAAATTGCATGTGTAACAAAAACGTATCTCCTATTCATACATGAGATTCCATGCATCAAATTGAGTAGAAAATTGCATGTGTAACAAAAACGTATCTCCTATTCATACATGAGATTCCATGCATCAAATTGAGTAGAAAATTGCATGTGTAACAAAAACGTATCTCCTATTCATACAGGAGATTCCATGCATCAAATTGAGTAGAAAATTGCATGTGTAACAAAAACGTATCTCCTATTCATACATGAGATTCTATGTATCAAATTGAGTAGAAAATGTTAGGTAACTGCTTGGAAATTCTCAACCGTTTCTGAAAAAAATTATTGCCGAAGTTGCGATCCCAACGAAACGAAATTGAATTTTTTTTCCAGAAACACGTAGTGCAAATTCAACTTCTACTTTTTTGTAATTCTATTACCTACATAAGCTCGCCTCCAAGTTGTAAGCTTAATTTGTTGTTAAGAAAGCATTCTTTGTAGTTGTGAGGGACTTATGTCAGAACTAACGTAATACCAACACGTCGAAACTTTCAGGGCTCGTATGGTGGATGTTTTTGTAATTTAGGAAGAGGATGTGCTTGGTGTACGTGAGACAAGATTACGACTACGTACACTAATCAGGATGGACGGAAACGTGTGTTTAATAACAGAGATAGACGAAGGTTGCGTAGGGTTGTGGTGAACAGTGAAAAATAAGAAGTCCATAGCCCAAAAAGTGATGTTGAGGTGAACATCGCACTCACAAACCCTATCGGCATCAAAACAATACAAAGGAAACTTCACAAATGAGGTTTATACGGTCATATTAGTCAAGGTTGTAACTTAAGGGACTGGGTGAAGTAACAATTGTATACTAGAAAGTCTTGCACATTTGTTATCAGATATTTTTTTAAGTTCATTCACTTTCACACATAGCCTTCTAGTTTTACGACTTAGGAAAAGTGTGACACCATTATCTTGAGGTATTTCTTTAAACTCGTTGCTTTCGTACCGGAATTAAAATGAATTTTCCAAATTGATCACTTCTTAAATTGTCTTTTTTACACATTTTCTTCATTTTTTTCTAATTTGTTATGCACACTTCCTGTAATATTCTCGGTCGAATTTTCTATATCCATCCGGTTTACGTTAAAAATTATATTGGCATTCATATTGGCAAATATTTTCGCGCCATACATTTATTTTTAGGATTCGTACTTAAAATTGATCACTAACTTGTCCGTTTGTCACAAAAAGATCACTAGCATGTCCGTTTATCAGAAAAGAAGATCACTAACATGTCCGTTTATCACAAAAAAAATCACTAACAAATTCGTTTATCACAGCCGTTTTTTTTAGAAACAGCTTGTAAAATTTTATTTTAGTTCCATATATGGTGCTATCATTTGAAAGCTATTTATAAGCGGCTCAAAAATATTTATCGTCTTTATAAAGAGTATACTGCAAGGGATAAACTAATTTCATTCGATGTGGTTTAAATATCGTTTTAAAGTCACCCGAGACAATATGGTGGCTAATGAACGTCATATCGTATATCCTGCAAATATCCCGAAAATATTATTTCAAATAATATTTTAACCAATTAAGTTCCTAAAAAGGTAACTAGAGGAGAAAATTCAAGAGTCTTTTGGCAAACGCTTCCTTACAATAAAGTAATACACAATAAAACAATTACGTCTTAAATTGTCTTTTTCAACATTCCTTTTTTAAAATGTCTTCTTTTAAGACAACTTTTTAAAATTCTTAAATTGCCTTCTTTAACATTCCTTTTTTAAATTGTCGTCTTTTAACACAACTTCTTCATATTCTTAAATTGCCTTCTTTAACATTCCTTTTTTAAATTGTCTTCTTTTAACACAACTTTTTAAAATTCTTAAATTGCCTTCTTCAACATTCCTTTTTTAAAATGTCTTCTTTTAACAAAACTTTTTAAAATTCTTAAATTGCCTTCTTTAACATTCCGTTCCTAATTGTCTTCTTTTAACACAACTTCTTCAAATTCTTAAATTGCCTTCTTTAAATAACATGATGTTAAATCCAAAATAAGACGGAAATAGAAATATGAAGCATAAATTTGATGCTGCTCCCAATTATTCAGCGTACTCTATTCGATCCAAACGCAATGAAACGAAACGGAGATGAAAAGTAAGAAGGCGGATGACGTAAAATAAAACGTGCTTTCTAAAAGGATGCGAATGTGGGGTGTCATTTCAGCCTCCACCGGCACCCCCACCCCTACGCCGCATCCGGTCACGGACTACCTACCCGCATTGTTAGTGTGATTGGGCTAAAATAGCAATTCGATATTGAATTGACCTTCAGCGTTAATTGGTGGCTGCCGATTTGATCTTTCTACCTGCCCATACATATGCGTTCAACTATCGCCTTTATCCACATAGTTGACATATAGAGGCACAGTTGACATATAGAGGTTCTAAAATAACTTTCTTATTTAATTGATTATTTGTAATTAAGTTGGTGAGATAACTTTCAACTAACGTCTGAACATTTTTGAAAATAATGAAGGTAGTAGAACTGTCAGTGAAAATTGGTTTGGATAAGATGCGTTGTATAGTTTTTGAGATATGCGATATTTTGGAATTATGGAATAATATTATTCCATAATTTTAACTTCAGCAGTTTAAGAGATGGGACGTTCTGGTAGAACATATTTTATGGTCAATCCCAACAATATCTCTAAGAATTATCTTATATGTAAGTCTCAAAAAAGATAGCACACAGGTTGTAACAAATATCGTGTATATTATTTATATAGATGATCCTCTGCACCAAACTGTATTTTTTTTAAAACGGTTTAATAGTAGACACGTTTTAATACGATGAATTGTTAAATTTACTAAAACATTCTAAATAAAGTTTAACTAATAATGAAAATAAATGAATATTCTGAAAATTTATTGTATTTCATTAATTGTAATTATTTAATAAAAGATAATCATCTATGCAAATACACTTAAGATATATTTTATTAACTATCTCGATTATAGTATCAGTCACTACGCGCATGTAAATATATGTTAGTGAGCAACTTCATTATGTCGATATTTGTTGCATCGTCCATGCGCATCGTGTTCAATTTCATACTGTCGATTTTTGTTGCGTCGTCCGCGCGCATTTTGACTGACTTCATCCTGTCGATTTTTATTGCATCGTGCGTGTGCATGCGCACATAATAAAATTTCACTCTCATCATTATTTCATAACGCGCCTAAAGAAGTATAATTGCAATCAACTAAAACAAATAAAACGAAATGCGCCGTCACAAGTCGTTTTTCCCCGGATAAAGCTCGGTTTGAAAAAAAAACAAATGAATGGTACTTCAAGAAAGTAAAAATCAACAGAAGTCCATTAAAAATACAAAGAGTTTATCACTCCTTGCTTATTACATTACCAATAAATATTCCCAAACTTTTCCCCAGTTTATCTAATGCGATCAACCACGAATTGTTCTTAAAATAATATTGCGTCAACCGCTCATTGTGCCTTCTTTCAGATACCCTTTTTCTAAGTACAAATAACTTCTACTGCTCAAAACAACTATGCGACTATTATCTATATAAGTTTGCTCGCCGTCGTAATAATCAAAAACGAGACTTGCTACTACAACCCCTCCACGAGCCGTAAGCCACGAGGCAGAAGGGATGGGGGTATCACGTGACAGCATGACGCGCGCCCAGCAGTGACGTCATCACGGGCGGGGGAGGCGGAGTTCACCCCACCTGTTGTCGGTGGTGGTGGCGGAGGTTCGAGACGGGGATATCTGCGGAGGAGCTTTTAAGCTAGGATTTAGCATAACCCTATTATTCAACCTTTCGGTTATTGAAATAGCTCACAACTATGGCGAAGATATTTTCAGAATCTAATAATTTAGTCGATTAACTTAGAGGGGCTGCGGTTTCGCCCGCATTGAAGTTTGTTACGTCATAGATTAATAATTTCATTACAGGATTAAGTAAGAAACAATACTTCTAGAAATGTGGTCCGCCCGCGGCAAGTACAAGTATAATCTTTACCCACCCAGAGATAATGTTTTAAAGTTTACCGCGACCTTTATTGCCAAGTTTTAATTTTATTTCTCTATCTTTGGAAGTTGCCGGTAATGACGCTGGCGTAAAACTTTTGTAAGAGGTATTGTGAAGAAAATAAGATAAGTACATTTAATAAATAATAAGTAAATAAACAAATAAAATTGCTGTTATTTAGGTTTCGGTATCTGAAAAGGAAAAAAACAGAATCCATCAGCATACAGCCTGTCGTCTCTCGCAGTCGTTTTGCGCGAAATAGTTTGACGTAGATATTTTGAAATTTGGCATATTCAAGTCAGATTTAAACCTACCAACAGACCAATCGCCTGTAACAAGAGAAACAAATAAAATTGCTGTTATTTAAGTTTCGGTATCTGAAAAGAAAAAAAACGGAATCTTTATATTATCACTCAGTATACAGCCTGTCTCTCGCAGTCGTTTTTCACAAAATAGTTTGCGTATATATTTTGAAATTTGGCATATTCTATTCAGATTTGAACCTACGACAAACCAATCGTCTGCAACATGATAAAAAAATAAAATTGCTATTATTTAGGTTTCGGTACCTAAAACGGAAAACACGGAATCTTTGTATTACAACTCAGTATACAGCCTGTCTCTAGCAGTCATTTTTCACTAAATAATTTGACGAATGATATTGTGCAATTTTGCATATTCTAGTCAGATTTAAACATAAGACAAATCAATCGTCTGTAACAAGAGAACAAATAAAATTGATGTAATTTAGGTTTCGGTAGGTGAAAAGGAAAAAACGGAATCCTTATATTATGACTCAGTATACAGCCTGTCTTATATTATCACTTAGTATATAGTCAGTTTCTCGCAGTCGTTTTTTACAAAATAGTTTGACGTAGATATTTTGAAATTTGGCGTATTCTAGTCAGATTTAAACCTGCCAACAGACCAATCGCCTGTAACAAGAGACACAAATAAAATAGCTGTTATTTAGTTTTCGGTACATGAAAAGGAAAAGCTGAGTCCTTATATTATCACTCAATATACAGCCTGTCCGTCGCAGTCGTTTTTCACGAAATAGCTTGACGTAGATATTTTGAAATTTAGCATATTCTAGTCACATTTAAACCTACCACAAACAAATCCCCTGTAACAAGAGAAACAAACAAAATAGCTGTTATTTAGTTTTCGGTACATGAAAAGTAAAAGCGGAATCATTATATTATCCCTCAGTATACAGTCTGTCTGTGACAGTCGTCTGTCACGAAGTAGTTTGGCATAGATAGTTTGAAATTTGGCGTATTCTAGTCAGATTTAAACCTATCACAAACAAATCGTCTATAACAAGAGAAACAAACAAAATAGCTGTTATTTAGTTTTCGGTACATTAAAAGGAAAAGCGGAATCCTTATATTATCACTTAGTATACAGTCTGTAACAGTCGTTTTTCACGAAATTAATTTTTTATTGCATTGTGCATTCTTAATTCGAGTATTTTACGACGAGGTTACAGAGGCTGCAATGTATTGAATTTGGCGCAATTGGTACGAGTGTATATGCACTTTAACGCGTCAAGCATGCATTCTTAATTCAAGTATTTCACCAAGAGGTTACCTCGATTACAATTTACTAGATTTAGCCCGATTGGAACTTGCGAACAGGAAGATGGTAAGAGATATGTCTATGGATACTTACACCCATCAGCACTTCAAGCATGCATTCGTATTTCGAGCATTTTATCACAAGGTTAACGTGACTGCAATATACTGGAATTGTCCCGATTGGAATGTATCAACACGTATTTCAATACTACAAGCATGAATTCGTAATTCAAGCATTTTACCACGAGGTTACGTAACTGCAATATATTAAATTTCATCCCATTGGAACATGCGAATACGTAATTCAAAATTTCAAGCATACATTTGTAATCCGAGCATTTTACAAAGCGGTTACCGTGACTGCAATATACTAGGTTTGGCCCGATTGCTGCGACATGCGGACACGTGATTCAATGCTTCAAGCATGCATTCGTAATTCTAGGATTTTACCATTTGGTTACCGCGACTGCGATACACGATTTAGCCCGATTGGAACGTGCGAGCACGTGCATGCATTAAGTACTAAAATATTTCATGTATGCATTCACAATTCTAGCATTTTTCCCGAGTTTACCGTAACTAGTACAGACTTTCCAAAAAGAAAACTCTGTAGATAAGTCGGGGTAAAGAAAGGATGATATAAAGTTATATATCATATCTAAGATTAGTACAAAAAGGGCAACTTCGTAAAGAAATGCGCCAGCAGTGCCAGTGAAACCGAAAATGTGCGAGACAGTGAATAATGGTTGACGGTATAAGGTCGAATACGTGTATAAAGACCTTAAGGGATGGAAGACGTCACGAGGGTTTAAGACGACGATGTAAAATGATAAATGGTGTCGTTTTTAACAACCGTGTGCTGGTCTGTTTGTTTGTGAAGCTTTTAATAAATGTAGATTGGCAAACCTTGACGAGAAAGGTTGCAGCAGACACAAGGCACTTAAATTTATTTTTATAAATTGCGCGGTTTGTTGATAGCATTTTTCGGCTTTCCTAATGAAAGAAACTCTTATCGTTATGTCTGTCATTCTGTCTCAGTTTGCCGGCATGAAGTTTTGTAGGCGGATGCTTCATATGGGGAGCCCAACTGGAATGTATCGAATTATAAAATAGAATAACTATCTATAATAACTATATAAAATTATATAACTATCTATAAGTGGTGAGGATTTTTGTTCTCTTTTCCTCAAAACGCTATTTTCCGAATGCGTCTGAATGTCGTGTCTAAGATTATGATAAAGTACCGAATTTTCATACGAAAAGTGCAATATTTCTATCTCTCTCTCTCTTTCTAAAACTTCACCGATCTTGATGTTTTTACAGTGTTAACGATATTATCTATATCTAGGAATTTATGTCTCTATCTTTAATGTCTCTATTTTTTCCATATCGCTTACATATTGAAAAATATTAGCACCCCCAAATCAAGTTTCTCAGTGGGATATTTCGTCGCCTATTTTATAAAGTGGATTTCTTTGTATGGCAGTGGTATGACTGAATTGATCTACCACTTTTAATTTTCAAGTCAATTTTGCGAACACGCGTAAAGAAGAAAGAAGAGCTTGGAATCAAATAAAAATGATGGCGTCCAGGAAATAAATCCAAACTATCTATCACAATAACGTAATTCCGCACAATCAGACTCTCAAACCTGCGTGGAGTTGAGTTACATCACTTTGGAGTTGTTTCAGCGAAAGTAGTGTATAAACGAATCAAAGATGTCAAAATACAACATGGAGTAAGGAATACGTGATAATTTATCGTGGTATATCAGAAACATTGACAAATAGTAAAGACAAATCAATTGACACTATTAGACAGACTATCACCAAATAAACCAGACACCATGAAGAAAGGCTCCATTGACACGTGAACGTCGAGGTTCTCCACTTCCTAGACTAGAGGAACCAAGCGAGACTTTTCAAGAAGATCAAGTCCCTCTTATATATATATATATATATATATATATATATATATATATATATATATATACATATATACACATAAATATATGTGTGTGTGTATAGAACGAAGGTAGGGTAGAGGGAGCGCTATGCACTGCACTCTATCCCGCGTGCATTTTGTCTCTCTTTTATTCCATCTCGCTCACTCATATGCGCTGACCAGCCAATGACGAGTGTTTTATCGTAGCGTTCCTGACGTTTAATTATTTCTATGTTAGGTCGCCATTTCAAATGTCCGTTAAGAAGTTTCGCTTCACTTATTTCTTCTATAATTGAACACGGAGGCAGTAGCGGGCAAAAATTATCTTTAACAAGATATATGTCTCATTTTTTTCGATATCACTTGCAAATTTAAAAATATTTCATCACAGGAATTCAAAAATAAATGTGAGCATTTGTGATAGTCGTAGTCAGTGGTTAACCGTGATGACGCATTGGTTACTTACAGCAGCTCTTCTAAGTTTGCTTGGGACCGAGTAAACTTGAAAGCGACACATTACACGTAGGCAACAAATCAGCTGCTGATCGCCTTGTCACTATGTCAACTAAAGTTCTTAATAGCTTACTGACTCGTTCGTCAGCTCTCCCATTTAATATGCAAGAATATCAAGTCAGGTTTTTAGCCTGACAGCGTATACAATTTAAAACTCATCAACGGCACTTTTTTTTTGTTTTTCCTGCTTTTAAATATATTATTTTACTAAAATCTCGACCTCTTAGCATTGTCACCTAATCAAGTTTATTTATTCTAAATAAAATAACGAGTTTGTGTATACGAAGCCCATATAAATAAAAAAAAATACGCCAATTGCACTGTCTATATATATATATATATATATATATATAAATGGTAACAAGACGCCTGTCGATCATGAATTACTTTTGACTGTGATTGATGGAAATATGTGCACAATACTTTGGACGAAACTTCTCTCTCACAAATATGCCTTTCTTTTTAACATTCATGATGAGAAAATGAAGTTTAATATCAATAAATATAATTTTGGTTCCGATGTGTTTACGTTGCATGCACATACTCGTTGTTTAATTGTCGTTTTGGTGTCAAATAATGTTTAATTGAAGACGAAAGTGACAGTACACATTTGTAAAATAGTATACGTCAAGCGAAATGGACTTAATACAGATAAACCAAAATAAGGCTGTGTCCCGCTGTTTCTTTTTATGAAAATTCTATTTTCTAAATGCGACACGACCTCACGATGAAGTGCTGAATTTTCATATGAAAAGCGGCAACTTATCTCTCTCTCTAAACGTTCCTGATCTTGATGATTTTACAGTGTTTATGACATTATTTATATCTAGGAATTTACGTCCCTATTTTGCTGATGTCACTTAAGATTACAAATATTAATAATAATTACAAGTCATTTATTCCTATACCACTTTACAACCTCAAAACTTGGAGGTTTATAACACAATAATAATGATTTTATGTTTATCACTTATTTGACATAGTATTATCAGAATATAATTCTATAAATATATTTATTTAATTCGATTCATTATTCAAGAAACAAAAAGAATATAAATATTCAAATTATCGATTCATTTCGTTTTTATTAGAATTCCCGAGTCAGTTCATTATTAATTATATATATATATATATATATATATGTATATATATATATATATATATATATATATATATATATATATATATATATATAAGTTCAAACTAATTATATCTGAATAAAGTCGTTATTTACAATTAAATAACTTTAATAAATTTGAAAACTAAGTATAATTCATCATTATTCGTTAAATTTGACTTGAACTAAACAATTGTATTTTAAATTAATGATATTCTGGTACTCGATTAAAGGCTTCCTCCATCTTCTATTACAATTACAATCTTATAATTACAATTAAAAAGTTCAGTACATCAAAATCTAATTGTTTCACAAATAATTGTGAAAAAATCTCAACGCTGAGTTAATATGTTTGCAAATCAATATTTAATCAACAAACAAGAAAACAATTAAACGTATGATGATAGATTATTCTTGGCTGAAGAAAAGAATATCACGATCACTAAAAATAGGGGAAAGTTTTGAGTGAAAAAAAAAAGTTGTCACCCTAAAGACGACTTTGCGGGTAAATTATAGGCAGGTAGCCCTACGAGCTGCGATTCTCCATCTCGCTCGACCGTTGAAGGTGTAAGTGAAGCGACACAGCTAGAATTTATTTAAATAGCTATTTTTCATCAACTGCCTCCTCTCATTTTCTCTTAAAGAATTTCCAATAACTAATACATATATGAGATAAGGTAACCTTAAACAATATTCGCAATATAATTGCTGACGTGCAAAGAAGGATTATTAAGTACGCTGAGTAAGTCAGGTATCAGGTCAATTATGGTAACCCTATGTATGTTATATTGCGTGTTACTAAATATTTATTGCATTAGTAAGTCCATATTAGAGTTGACTTATGGTAAATTAAGTGATTTCACTTCAAACGAGATAGACAACTCCCGATTCGCGAGCCAAACTCGTGCGATTGTTCGCATTCATTATTTATATATAAATAAACAGATTACAGAATTTTCCTAATTAAGGATGGAAATAGAAAACGCCAATAAATATTTTCGTCCAGTTGGTTTGTTTTAGGCGATACACTGTGCAATGTGGTGACTAAAGTAGTGTTGTAATTTTTGAATGAACCTCGCTTGCACGCTATTAAACATGATATACAATTAGTATAACTCCAAGAGTTGTTTGAATAAAGATTCAATATATTCATTAGTATTAATTAGTACGAAGGTCTTCGTACGAAGCTATGCTGGAGAAAATGTTTAAAAAGTTTAATAGATTTTTGTATTATAAAATGTATGTGTATTATCCTTATTTATTTCCCTCATATGTCATAATGGGCGTGGTCGGATGTAATTCCCTTCAACTCCGACGGAAGTTGCTTTTAATCATGCATTTTTTTATAAATTATTTATTAAATCACTAAGTTGATAACTCCTGAATCTCACGATAAGTAGTATTTTATGCCCCTGTCCATTACATGAGAAGTTTACGCCATAGTTTATTTTACCTGCTTAGAGCGCGTGCGAATATACTGTCGCGTTCACCTCCCTTTCGTGTAGTCAGATTGGTTAACACAATGTTACGAGATGCGTTTTTCTACTCCATTTATCGCGTCAGAAATTGGGGTTATGGAGTTGCTGGGTGGTTCACGCCTGATCGCTGATTAGAGTGACGTCTATTTTAATTTCTATGTGCCACTTTTTTGGCTTAATCTTTATTGCATATACATTTTGTAACAATTTATTTTTAACTTCTTCTACATGCCCAAAGTTCTGGGTAAATCTGTAAGTTGGGCATGGAGTATATAAATAAATAAATAACTAAATTAAAGTTAATATTGGACGTATTTGCCTATTTATTCATATTATCCTATAGTCTCTTAGGAATGACGTAATTATAATAATGAAGGGTAGAAGGGTTTCAGGGTGTAATGGGGTGGTAATAACCAGGTAAGCTATAATAGGGGTACAGAATAAATTGAAGCGAATACGTACACTTTATAATTTAACTATTGTATAGAACAGAAATAGGTCGATTGGTGCTTACACAAGTTATATTGATTTTATTGCTACAACATGAATGTACCTACTATCCACTAACGAGTTATATATTTGATTTTTATTTACGTAAATGACAAGTGTCATTATATGTTATTACTGAAAATTTTGTAACTATTGATGTTAACTTGAGTATATGAAGTATTTTTCACGTAAATGCGTCGTTCAATTTTCCATTAAATCAGGGACAATCTGGAAGATTCGATAATGATAAAATTTGGCAGCTCTTTATTTATCGACAATTTTAAAAATTAAATTACATCACTCGATAATCAATGTTTCGAAGAATTTGTTGCGCAGAATGGGACGTGGGAGTATCGCGCGAGTTAAGGAATTCGATTAGACGAGAGACTCTTTAGAAATAAACTTATTTAATTATTAAATTGTTACAAATAATGTAACAAGAAATGATACCTAAACTTAGTAAAATAGTAACTAAACTTAATGACATGTGAGTGCGTCTGACACGTGTCGGTTACTGCTAAGTGTTTGTGTCTGCGAAGCTTCTGAAAGTTGCACTTATAGTTGAGTTCTTAACAGTCTCGAAACTCTATGTGAAGCTTTTTTGTCGCACTCTCGTACTTGAAGTTTACTAGTGCATAGGCAGAAGTATCTGGCGTCTATAAGGCGTGGATTGTTACAAATAATATTACAAGAAAGACGATTAGTAGCTAAACTTAATGATATATGAGTGCGTCTGATACGGTCAGTTTCTGCTAAGTGTTTGTGTCTGCGAAGCTTCCGAAAGCTGTTCTTAACGATCTCGAAGCTCGATGTGAAGCTTTCTTGTCACAGTCTTGTACGTAAAGTTTACTAGTGCATAGGTAGTAGTATCTGGCGTCTATAAGGCATGGATTTGGTTGTGTCGCCACGGTAGTTCAGCTGCTGTAGAAGATCTGGGCTCTACGGATTATCTTACCAGCGTGGGATCGCCGGGATTGTTGCGACTTCCCCGACAGTGGTCTATTTGATTCGCGCGGAAGGAAAAGGAAATGAGGCAATGATATTTTCGTGCTTTCGGAAACTTTTACGCAGCATACATTTCAGTTCGGTGAAGCTTGATTCTCGATTTAGACCCAATCAACAGTTCCCTTTAAAATATATCGAGAACGTTCAACTTTAAGATATTAGTCAAGAGTGGTCGTTATAAACTTGTATGGAGGAGTTGAAGATAAAAAAATATTATGTTGTTGGCCTTTACTCTACTAAAAGTTAGGTCGAAATACAGAAATCGTCAAAGTTTGTCCAAATTTGCCGTTACCTCTGACGTATTCACGTAAAACACAGACAGAGCTACATCCCGTTTTTTTGTCATTGAATTTATCTGTTGACATCTAGCCGTATCGATTAAATGACTTATTATAATTAAGATTAAGTTCCTCTTGGGACGCGCATGAAGAGGTGTTTCGGAATATTTTATGTATCCCGAATTTATTGATGAAAGTTAATCGAGATAATTTTGCCAAAGGGATTATTTTATGATTCTTAAAAGGGGTTAATAAAGGAAAAATTAAACGAACTCTTATTTCGTTTTGACATACTTATCCAATGACACTCGATAATTGGGGCGGGTAACTAGGGTTTCCATCCGTTCTCTTTTACTTGGACCCTGTCCTCTTTTTAGAAGAATCGTCCGGGGATTTTTTTAAATTTTCGGGGTTTTAAAGAAAGTACTTTTCTGTTATTTCAATATTATTTTAACCCATCCATTAACGAAGGAAATAAACATTAATCAGAAACTGTATCCTAAATGGTTAAGTACACACAAATTTACATTTAGTACTAAATACAAATTTACAATTACGTGCCAGGAATTTTAAAACTCTTAGGACTTTTGAAATTAATTTTACTGTTTATTTAATTTTTAAAGCTCCCCATCCATTAACGAAAGAAATAAACAATGATCAGATACTATATTTTAAATTGTTAAGACTAAATACAAATTTACAACTACGTGCCAGGAATTTTAAAACTCTGAAGACTTTTGAAATTAATTTTACTGTTTATTTAATTTTTGAAGCTCCCCATCCATTAACGAAAGAAATAAACAATAATCAGATACTATACTTTAAATTGTTAGGACTAAATACAAATTTACAATTACGTGCCAGGAATTTTAACTCTTAAGATTTTTGAAATTTATTTTACTGTTTATTTCATTTTTAAAGCACGTTATGATAAGTCTTACCTGTTAATTTATGTTTCAGAGTTTAAATTAAGGATGTTGATTAGAATTTTTTTATTGTTTATGCAATTGATGAAACATTATAATTGTTTCATATGTAACTATAAATATTTTTTTTGTTTCTTAAATAAAGATTTGTTTAAAACAAAATAATCTTGCTTAGTATAATATGATTAGTACTGTTTGTTTTTAATATAAGCGTTTGTTTTAATGATTTAAATGTCCTAGGTTACGAACAAAATGCGCGGGTTTTATGACATATTTTATATACGTGTATGTGTGTATGAATGTAATGAAATGTTTCAATTAAATTTTCACTCGTTTCCAGATGTCTGAATTATTTAAAATCTTGCATACGTATCAAGAACCGATGACCATACAATAATTTTATAAACAACAATTTAGAGAATAAAATTATGGTTTAAAATAACTAAAAAAACGCACCCTTAGCAATATGAACTAAAAATAAATAATAAACTTTAGATTTAAAGATATTGGTCAAGAGCGAAAGGATGTCTCACAATTTGGTATAACTTATTGTTTTGTATAAAGTTAAAACAAGCACCCCACGCTTTTTTACATTAAAATTTATTTTTGTCAATCATTATATTTTTAGTTAATCCAAAAAGAAAATTAAGTTATACCGAGTTGTGAGACACCCTTCCGCTCTTGACCAAAATCTTTACATTAATTTTTTTTTTTTGATATTGGCACAAAAATTTGCTTTTAAGTTTTTTTTAAATATAATTTTATTTTAGTTTACAACTTATACTTTTCTAAAATTATTATGGTAACCCTCCGTGCAATACAATAAACTTATGATGAGGCACATTGAAAAATATTATTATATATTGATTTCTTTACCCATTTAAAGCGTTCTATATAATTTATTTCAATTTGTCTAAAACAGTCACACGGTTACTTTTTGCTACGTAACCTTAAAAAACACATCACAGTAAGTTTATTCGTTATTTGCTTATAAGGACACGAATGAAATGGCTACGTATATTAAAGGGTTAATATATACAATAGAGAGGTATAATTATGTACGTATAACCTATATATTAATACATGAAGAAAAAACTTTGTACCCTTTCTTAAGCATATCGCGCGCAAGGAGTGTGAAATTTGGCGTAAAGTTTGGAAAGCTAATATATATATATATATATATATATATATATATATATATATATATATATATATATATAAATATATATAATATGCTTTAAACGTACATTCAAAAATTAATTATTTACGTTCAACAATAAAAGATTCATTGTTTACGTTCATACTGCCAATGTCAACCACATAATAGTCTGTGGTCGAACAATCGCACAGAGTAGAGATTGTCACCAAAGAATTTTAAAACGTCAGATTGAATGAGTTTCGAGCTGTGAATTTTGTGTGATTTAAAATGTTCCTTTTTATGTGGAGTAATCTGTGGAGTGTATGTCAAGGTAAGAAAGCGATTATTTTATATTTTGTGTAATATATATATATCTATGTTTTAGATTTTAGTGAAATACAGTTTGCTTTATATACACCTGCTGCAAAAGGAAAATTACATAATGAGTAAGTACATTACGGTTGAATTTCGACCACTCAGCAACCACTAGTAGTGGCTTAAAATACAAAACCAATGTTGAACGTGTGCTCAGATTCCAGCTTTTGTTCCGAGACTTGGT
The DNA here is from genome assembly GCA_039881145.1 of Druceiella hillmani. Classification (NCBI taxonomy): domain Eukaryota; kingdom Metazoa; phylum Arthropoda; class Insecta; order Lepidoptera; family Hepialidae; genus Druceiella; species Druceiella hillmani. The sequence goes on along the minus strand of JAYKKI010000030.1, from coordinate 4,666,212 downwards.
GGCACGGAACGGAGAGCAAACGTTCATTTAATCAGATAGGTTCGGCCTTCAGGATCGATTGGATTAAATCTGGGGCGTGAAGTTGGCAAGTAAAGCACCGGGCGGCGGTCCGCGGCCTCGCAGTGAACGGCCGAGGATGTTTTTTAGCCTCGGCGGTGCTCGTCCGACGTCGCGCTAAGACGAAATCAATAAGCGCGCCCGCGGGTACGCGTCGCGAGCGCGAGCGGGAGGGGGCGAGATGGAGGGAGAATGTGGCGCTTCGTATAGAAACAATGACAATTTAACAAGTAATTACGGGGGTTGCGATCTGCTCTAAATTCAACTCTCCAAATTTTATGACGAGACAATGTGTAACTAGAGACGGATCGAAAGCATCTTTCTCCGTCACTTTCGATTTACTCCGAACAATACATTTTATTGTTTGCGTGTTCTTATATATACATAATTCTTTTAATAAACATTACATAGATGTTTGCCTAGTAAATTATTTTTTGTACATATATAGTTCTATATGTGAACACATATATAAATCTGTCGAGAGATAAACCGTGAGAAAGTGGGCAAAAATTACATAGAGTCGATATAACAAAAATTTGTTTGATATTAATAACGAATCTTAAAAGAAGATACAACTTTAAAATAGTGGTAGAATTTATGAGGGTACCGTACAAATTTGGGCGTTTATAAACATTTAAGGGTACACACTATGAAGGTTTCGTACAAATTCGGGCGTTTATAAACATTTAAGGGTACACGCTATGAGGGTTCTGCACAAATTTGGGCGTTTATAAACATTTAAGGCTGCACGATATGAGGGTTCCGTACGAATTTGGGCGTTTATAAACATTTCAGGCTACACACTATGAGTGTTCCGTACAAATGTGGGCGTTTATAAACATTTAAGGCACTATGAGGGTTCCGTACAAATTTGGTTTAAAAACTAAAAGCAATTTCAAGGCCCTAATTTAATCTCCCTATATTTCATTAGAACAACAGATCCCTTGACCCCATGGTCAAGGGATCTGTTGTTGACATGTAACAAATGACAACTTTTAGACCTTACCAAATTATTTTAAAAGGTTTCTAAAGTAATCTCGCATTCGAGGTTATTTCAACATGCCATTAAATTTATCTGAATATGAAACGTAAATACAGTCTCATGTCTCTGTTTGTGTTAATGTATGTATACTTATCAATTTAACAATCAATAAAACCCAAAAAATTACCGAAAACTTTAAGTAGAAATCATTTGAGTATATAAAGCATAGTAAACACCTTCACATGCATTACAGTAGACATCTATATCAGTATTGCAAGCGAGATTCGGTCTATTCATAAGCAAACACTTCCGCCGCCCGCGTATGTATTCATCGATCGAAAGTAAATTATTAAATGTTTTGAAACGCTTTCAAATTAAACCACAAAATCAAAACAACCATGATTTATAGAACTGTCTCGGTTAGAAGAGAGAAGTTAGCAAACGTTCTTTAGTGTTTGGGTTGAGAAAGTAACCAATACAGGAACATACTACGTGATATATTTTGACAGCAAGATCGTACGGTAAAACATTTGATAAAGGTAAACCATAAACCTCTCAACTTAAGATTTATGGTTTACCTAGTAATATATGGTACAGTTTACTGTATAGAATTTGGTTTAAATAAAATGAAACTGTTGAGCAAACTTGGAGCGATAGTTTCCTTCGACTAGAGTCCAACTAAAAGTAGGCCATCTTCAACAATAGCTTCGCTTCGCTGCAGTATAATGGGCGTGTAGAACCTGCGCCTTGACGCTTCCGGCGACGCACTGGGCACTGGATCTCGCCTTCGTGGCGTCGCGACGGCTCGGGACATGACCTACTGCTTGTACACATTAAATATTAAACTCGGTTTTAGTATTGGTCAAGACACAGTCGATAACGATTTTTAATGATTTTAATAGATAATGCTTTGAATAGATAATGCTTTTTAATGATTTTAATAGATAATGCTTTTTAATGATACTGTGCTGTAAGTGTGCAGTCGATAACGATTTTTAATGATTTTAATAGATAATGCTTTTTAATGATACTGTGCTGCGAATGTCCAGTCGATAACGATTTTTAATGATACTGTGCTGTGAATATCTAGTCGATAATGGTTTTGAATAACCTTGTGCTATTGATGTTGTCTCAACACATTATAATATCGAAGAAAGGGTGCCCAAGCTTGCGAGCGATGTTGGTATCCTTTTAACATAACTGGTTTTATTGGGGATCGCAATATTCTTTTGGGAGTTCATATGTCTCATATTTCTCTCGGAAATATTGCCCACAAAAAGACGCATATAACAAATTTAAAAGTTGGCGATTTAGTAAAAACTAGCTGTGCGTGCGATTTCGTTCGCGTGGGATTCGGAGTCAGAAAAGTTATTAGCATTTTTTTTCTTTTTTCCTCTCAGAAGTCTATGAGCATAAAGTTTATTAAAAACGCTAATAGATGACGTTGGTAGCCAAATCGGTTCCGCCGGTTCTGATTTAGCGTGCACAACGAACGTGAACTAAAGACCATCTTACCTCTTTAATTTGTTATTTGTTAGCCCAAGCTAATCTAAATACTCTCATCCAAATCGGTTCCCGTTCCAGAGATTAGCGCACACAACGAAGCTCCCAATAGAAAAACGAATAAACCAACAAACAGACAAACTTTTTCAAAAACTCTTGCTTTAGGATTAGCAGCGTGTCTTTAGTAGGTAGTTTTACTAAGAATATTCAAAGTACAGACTAGATTTTTTTATGATTTTATTGTATGTATAGATATATTTACTTTGTAATTGAATGGAGAACACGCACAAATATAATAATAGTTATTATTATTTATAGAAACGAAAGACTTTTAGTTATTGTCCATAAAATGCGGATTAAAAAGTGGTGGGTGGGTTTTGGCACGAAATCAAACCAACTCCTGTTATATCATCCCTGCTACTGTCATTGACATTTACGGTAACAACACAAGAGTATCAAAACAGGTTACCGACTCCTGTGATGTCATCCCTGCTTCTGTCATTGACATTTACCGTAATAACACAAAAGTATCAAAACAGGACACCAACTCCTGTGATGTCATCCCTGCTTCTGTCATTCACATTTACCCTAATAACGCAAAAGTATCAAAACAGGCCACCAACTCCTGTGATGTCATCCCTGCTTCTGTCATTCACATTTACCCTAATAACGCAAAAGTATCAAAACAGCCCACCAACTCCTGTGATGTCGTCCCTGATTCTGTTATTCACATTTACCCTAATAACGCAAAAGTATCAACACAGCCCACCAACTCCTGTTATGCCATCCCTGCTTCTGTCATTGACATTTACGGTAATAACACAAAAGTTCAAAACAGGCTACCGACTCCTGTGATGTCATCCCTGCTTCTGTCATTGACGTTCGTGATATGTAATATACAATGAGGTTGACTACAATATTACAATGAGGTTCCTATCATTATTATTCCCCAAAACCTACTTTCGATGTTGCGAAAATCACTTCGACGTAAGTTAATAAACAGCTACACGTGAGTGAAGATCAGCTAAAGATAATATTTTATTTTTATTTACAAATACCACTCACAATTTATTCAGTAAAAAATAAATATGAAAAACCGTTTTGATTCTGGACAGATGTCTCAAAAATGTTATCAAATTTCAAAGATATTTCATGAAGTTTCTCTGGAAAACCTTCGTAATTTGTGTGGTGAACTCCTTTTAAAATCCTATTTTTAACAAAATATTCGTATACTGGACAGATGTTTCAAAAATGGGGCTATCACATTTCAAAAGTAATTTCATGAAGTTTCTCTGGAAAACCTTCGTAATTTGTGTGGTGAACTCCTTTTAAAATCCTATTTTTAACAAAATATTCGTATACTGGACAGATGTCTCAAAAATGGGGCTATCAAATTTCAGAAGTAATTTCATGAAGTTTCTCTGGAAAACCTCGTAATTTGTATGGTAAACTCCTTTTAAAATCAGATTTTCAACAAAATGTGTCATAAGCGGTGCTTGTTATTTACCAAAATATGGCTTAGGGAAAGTTTTCTTTCAAACAAAAGAAGATCAGCAAAAGTTCAATTTGACTAAATTGCACATGTTAGGAAGAGCTTTTATTTTATGTTGCTTTTACAATAAACTATATTTTGTATATAATAATTTACATTTTACGACAATAAATACATATTACTATTATAATTTACATGCTGTTTACAATTACCGAAATTGTTTCTCTGATACCATTTCTACACTCGAACATTCCATAAAACATTTATAACTTTCTGTAACAAAAGTTGCATCGAAGCTCTGATCCATTTGATTTTCTAAGTTAAATATTACCGCAAACAAACGCAATAACCGATTACTGACAAAATGACAGAAAATGACAAGTGGCTGTTATTCCATCCGTTGACTTCATTTTATCTTATATTCGTACCAGCTGTGCCCCACGGTTTCGCTCGCGTGAAATTCTATATAAGAAAAGTTATTACAATTTTCTCTCTCATATGTTACTCTTATGTATAAACTATTACCGTAACAAATTTCATCAAAATCCGTCCAGTATATTTCGAGTGATTGACGAGCACATTAACATATATACAGACAGACAAAAATTCTAATAACAGGTTTTCTGGCTTCTATTGTCATCCTTTATGCTAAGTCAATATTTTTTTAAAATATTTTTCATGTACAGAATTCACTCTGTTACAATTTTATCAATAGTGTAGATGACGTCACATTATTATGTTAATAAAAGGCATTCATTTTACATTATTTATAATAAAATTTTGTGATGAAAATCAACATTTTTTGAACATAATCTTTACTATTTCACTTTTAACATGCTATTTCATTTTATACATAATATAATAATATTGAACTAGCGTGACCCGTGCGAAGTCTTCGCATTATAAATTATTCAACTCAATTTAATAAATCAAAATTGATTGCAGGTATTCAATTCATTTCTAATTTTGCACACTTATTACGTTTTTATTCCATTATGAAGCTCAGATGACAGATTAAAACAAATATTTTACTAAAATTGACATATAGAGGCGCAAGTATCAAAAGCATTGAGCGAAAGCGCCACTTTATTTATACGTGAGTGAATTTGAAATTAAACAAAAATTTTACCGACCGTCAATCATATTGACGTTGAGCCGTTAGATGGCAGCATTGCTGTTTTGTGTATATAATTTTAATAATTAATTAATTTGCAAAAACAATAGCAATAATAAAATTATAGTTGTGGATGCCGGTAGAGCAAGCAATTATCTATAAAATGATATATAATTTATGTGGATTAGTTGTGAGGTTTTTTCTAAAAAGGGAGAGTAACATCTTAACCTTAGCGTATTAATATATATGATGATGATTGATGCTTTATGCATGTTCCCGTTATTAATATTGTAAAAGGATTACTATTTAATTTTGTACTCTCTGCAGTGTTAAGTACGTAGAAGCTGAAAAAAATTAATTCACATATTAAGAGAAACATCTGTTAAGTGCAGGTCTATTCGCACTATGATGTTTTCGCACACACTTGAGTACATAAAAATTCCATTAAACCATTTCCACATATCATTACAAATATCAACATTATTTTTCAGCGTCTTTGACAGATGAAAATGTCATGAATTTTCCAAAAAACTATGGGATTTAGAATCCTCTCTATGGTTTTCCAACAAGTTATAGGTATACTTCCCATAACGCTTTTTCTTTCATATTAACATAGCAGTTTCGGCGATCGGAGAGGGGAAAAGTGGGGGTCAAATATTTTTTCCTTAGATATTTTTAATAATATTTTTAGAAAAAATATACCCACAATATTAAAAAAACATGAGATATAACATGTTTTATTGCTGTGTCAAATTTCAAGCTTCTTAATGAAAGGGTTTCCGAGGAATATTATGATAACAACGGTTTCCGAGGAAAATATATGCAGGTTGAAATATTTTATCACTGTGCCAAATTCCATGTTCCTCCGTCAAAAAGACTTCGTGGAAAATTTTGTGGACATTTACAGCAATATTAAAGATAGTGTTTGAAAATATATTATAAACAAAAAACTATCTTAAACAAAGCTGTAAATTCGGAGTGCCTTATAATTTGGTATTTCAAATAAAATGACAAACGGTTTTTGAGAAAAACGGTTGTGACAGACAGGCAGACAAGTTAGTGATCTTATAAGAGTTACATTGGTCATTTTAAAGTACGGAACCTAAAAATGAATTAAATGCATAGAATAGGTTTAAATAAGACGTCTTCAAGTATATTTTTGCACTCAGCAAGCAAAGCGTAACGTCCATTCTCATCAAGCTGCTGTTAAATGTGGAGTTTGTATTTAGATTTTTGATAAAATAATTTTGTTGATTTGTGGCGCATAACATAGTTTGACTTCGACATTGAGTCTTTCTTAACAGCGAAACGTAAACAATTAAATAGTTTGCCTCTCCCTCTTAGAAGTAATTAAATAAGCCATGAAACACCTCACACATCCTCCAGCTACTCAAACCAACGAAAATATTTGGGGAAGATATGCTAGAACGACACGACGAAACTCTGATCAACTATTAAATAAAACATCGCAAGTGGAATTAGATAGGTCACAAGCTTAGAAGAGAACCCTGCATAATCTCAAACAGATTATGGATTGGAACCACCGAGAGAAGCTCGGTTGTCTAAAGCAGGTCTGGTAGCGGACGATACTGGCGGGATCGAGTTCCGGTTAGACTTAGAGTAAAGCGAAGCGTGTGATGCGTGGGGGCGGCGAAGCTTCGTGGAAGACCTTTGCCCCGTCAAGGAGAAGTAGGCTACGGTGAAGATATAAATAATTACCTGATATTTAAAACTATAAAAATGGACTATGCAAGACGGAGTATAACGTGCCATTGAATCAGGTACTTTGATTGTCGCGAAGATGGTTCGTAACGTATGATGGCGCGATAATACATAATCATAATAATTTGGAATTATATTTCATAAAATAAGCTAGAAGGAAAACATGAAATGTCTCGTGGAAGATTCTAATTAATATTGTAAATGAAAGAATGAGTTCGTTTGTTTGTCTTGCCTTCATACTCCTACTACTCGACCTATCTTCATGAAATTTTGCATACAAGCAGCAAGATGAACTTAGAAGAAACTATATTTTTAATAACATCATATTCTTGCTATCTCGTCTCAAAGACTCTTTTGGTTACGTATTGTAACACGAAGAATCTGAGGATGGAGGAAAGCGGTGGTTATGGGAACTTCTGAATAACGTGTCTCGATGAGCCTTTTGGTTACTTATTGTAACTAGGAGGGTCTAATGGGGGAGGAGGGAGGTGGTCATAGGAAAGTCTGAATGACTAACAGTAAACCCACCGAGTTTGAGCTCGTTTGACGCATTTCAATGAGTCCTTTGGCTACATATTATAACCATGAGAATTTCATGATGGAGGAGAGGTGGCCATGAGGACTTATGAATGGTGAAGAGTAAACCCATTGAGTTTGGGCGCATTTGATTTGTCTCAATGGGTCATTTGGTTTCAAAAATGTGTTTATAATTTTTTTAATATAAATTGTATTTATTAATATCATATGTTCACTACTGAATGATTGAATATATCTCTTTAATTTCTTAATTCAAGTTTACTTAAATAGCGAATAGACGTTTTCACGTCAATATCCAGGAAAAGCCAAGTCAGCATATCTCAAGATTTAGAAGAAACTGATCGCGTTGTATATCGATCCATAAAACATTCCACTTTTTCTCGCTAAGAGTTGCTTTTACAAAAAAAATTACCAGACAATTTTCATTAAGTTTTTTAGTTCTATCGACTATCGTCAAAATAAATGCGATCTTTGCAAAAGAATCCTATGTCTCTCAAACGGCAGATGTCCTGTGCAACGGTGCATCTAACGCCGTCACAAATATCGATATATGCCGGCAGTGCAACAACACGCAGACTGTAAACTTCAACCCTTACCTATCCTACTTGCCTATTTCTTTCGCCGTTCCACCCTCTTTACATTCTGAAAAATTCCACCTTTACATCCCACTGTCACTCGGCAGCGCTCGACTCGCGCAGCTCATTTCAGCGCGGGAGGTGTTTCGCGCCACCCCCTGCCCCCCCGCTACACCTGAGTGACGGCGCGGCAGCCGCACAAGTGAGCGCGAGTAATCCGATACCGACCGCTCTACGGCTTCACCTTAATGCTCGATGTCGGAGTATACGCTTGCGTCGCGAGTCTCTGTGTATCCAACACGCCGTGTCCCAATTATGTATATATGGATCCGTTCACCGCTACGTATTCTTGTTTATCCTAATCGGTAGTTTTACTGAGTGACAAATTGTTACTGAGTAACAAAATGATAACGAATGTAATTTCGTTTCACATATGTTTAAATTACTAATAAGCTCACTAGCCTAGTCAAAAAGGTGACATAAAGGTTAATAAACCTCGGAAGGAAAGAGTGCCAGTTATACATATATGGATTCATTCCTTTATTTAATTAGTTTCCGAGAAACAGCTAATGATATACAAGGTAATTTTTGTAACGCTAACATTTGATCGTTTGAAGATGCTAGCTCGATAGCATGTGGAGTGAAACGATGATATGTCAAAAAAATTTACGTCAAAGTTATAACTGATTCAATCCAAAATTTATTATGTGACCGTTAGTATAGAAATTACCTTGCTACTATATTAACCTGCACAGAGTGAAATTCTTTGAATCATGATATTTTCCAGAAAGTCCATATAGTCAGTCCGACATGTACACTTTTATACACCTGACATATACATGACCGCTCTATTTTCATTGTAGACATGAAAATGCATGCGTACGAACTTCACATGTCGCCGGAAAAAGTTTTTAATCGAATGTTAACGAAATTAACTTTACCAACGTCATTGGGGTACCATCAATCAAAATGAATAGACGAAACAATTATAGGATCGCTTGGTTGTCCGATAATTGGGGGTACCATCTTTCGAAATGAATAGACGAAATAATTATATAATCACTTGGTTGTCCGATCATTGGGGTACCATCTTTCAAAATGAAAAGATGAAACAATCATAAGATCACTTGGTTGTCCGATCGTCCGTGGGTCTGTCTATCTGTAAGACTTTTTTCCCAGAAATAACTTGAGATATAAAGTTGAAATTAATATCGTGTACTGAGGCCTATAGTTTTAGATTGCTGTAACAATACCAAGTTTCTTGGTTCACACAACAAAAAGATATGGCACTTTAAAATTTATTTTTATTTATAAAATAGTCTTACTCACTGATCATCGAAACCTGTAGGGTACTTTTCGCTGACCTAGAACCTTAAAAGCGTCATAATTGGAGGTCTCATAGTACAAGGAAAAATCCAAAAAAAACGAGTGTGCTTTAGACCACACGACTGAACTAAAACTTCAAATTCACAAAATATGAACTTTAAAATGAATTTATAATTTTATTCACTTTAAACATAGAATATTTAATGTATTGAACAAAATAATAATTTATAAAATTGTTCAAGAACGAAATGAAATTACAAAATAATTAAAAAATCACCGTTCGCGTAACGCTAGCAAACTCGCATATATACATATTTCATGCACTGGCTATGAGAGGAAGAGTGAAAGAAAATGTGCGCACGCACTGATCTCTCTTGCTCCTACAGTGTGATGCAGACAATAGGCTTGCATTGTGTCTTAGATATACGAAACATAACTGGCTATGAGAGAAAGAGAGAAAGAAAATGTGTACTCGCACCTCTCTCTCTTGTCCCTACAGTAATATACGAAACGTAACTCTCTCTTTTCCTGTCTTCACTAACTTATATCTCCCTCTCAACTTCCGTTCGCCTCGCCCGATCACACCTTTCGTAACGCTCTCATCACGCATTCACCAGCTTACTCCCCAAGTCAAGCGTGCGTAAAGAAGTTTTACTTCAAAAATAAATTATTTCTAGTTTTATGAAATATGTTCCTATTAAAGATTTAGTAAGTAACGTATTTACGTTCTGAAAAATTAATATTTTGAAAATATTTTAATAGAAATATTATTGTTAAATATTCATAAATTCCTAAATGTGAATGAAATTAAAAAAATTTTTTACTTAGATAATGTGCCTAATGTTGGACGTTATTTTTATAGTTCGTTTGAGCACCAGACGTTGGCATATTTTACACTTTCATTTATAATTCATGAATTCCATTCTATGTACGAAATATAATTGACCTAAAGCCTGTAGGCAAGTCACATAACGCTAGAGATAATACTTGACAAGTGTATGTTCGATTGTAGTGCAGTATGCCACCGCCGCAACTGCCGTTTTATTAGTGTCACATATTTTCGTAACGCTCCTTGAACTGATTTACATCCCTACGATGCCATTAGAAGTTTTATTTGTAAAGGTATATTGGCACAATGAATGTGTTATATACGTTGTAAATATACACGCGCAAATAGAGGCTAATAATATACGTTGTAAATATACATGAGCAAATAGAGGATAAAAGAAAGACGTACTGCATTAGTCGGGAACCACCAAATAATTATACCAGGAGTCTTACTAATCAGCGTGCGGTTATAGGAGAGAATAGAAACCTACTTTATAGTCACCCTGCGTTCGTCCGATTCAGCGATGTAAATATCGGTTTATCTTTAACTTTTGCAGTTTACTCCTTAAGAATCGATTTAGCTTCCGGTATGAAGTTTCATAACGAGTAAAACCAGAAATTCAGAGCGTTAAAAAAGTGTAAGATTATATGTAGGAGGTAATCTTCGAAACTGCTCATCCGATTTCAACAATTCTTTCAGCAATATTTAGAAGGGACCTTCAGAATGGACATAGATTGTATATTACCTCAGTAAAAAAATTATATATTACAAGAAAGTTAAATTTAGTTAAGTTTGGATATAGAAGGTAATCAATGAAACTACTCATTCGATTTCAAAAATTCTTTCACCAATATTTAGCAAGGACCTTCAGGATGGACATAGGTTGTATAGTCTCCTGTTAAAAAAAAATTTCATGGAGACCAGTTTGCAACGTAAGTCAACGGAAAAATACTCGAGCGAATGCGTTTTTTATTGAACGCTGCCTTAATGGTGAGAGATATATGACTGCTTTCTGTAGACAAGTTGCAGAGTTTAAAAAGGCATGTAAAAAAGTCTGCGACGACATGTATCTTTACGTAAATTTTAATGTACAAATTAATAAAATATGACTAAAAGATATATTTAAAAATAATTTTAAATGTATTTATGTAATATAAGTAAGGAATGTAAATAAATATGAATAAAAGTGTATATATATATATATATATATATATATATATATATATATATGTATGTATATATATATATATATATGTATATATATATATATATATATATATATATATATACTTTCCCTATTATAGTACATGCGTTTATTTACTCCCTTTATCTATTTTATACACTCCAAGACAATCGTCCAGTCGCGCATCGGAGCTGACACGCACATGTTTTTCACAGGTGTCATATTCGTTTAGTTTCTGAAATACAGTTGTAAGAAAATCGTAGAAATGTTTGTCAACCATATTGTTAAAACTGCAAAGCAATTTCCAGAGTTATTATATCATTCATATTTTTGTTACTTAACAAACATACACACACACACACATATATATATATATATATATATATATATATATATATATATATATACACACACATATATATATATATATATATATATATATATATATATATATATATATATGTATATATGTATTGATAATTGTATTAAGTCATTTTATACGTTGCTCGAATTTTCCACGTTGTCACTATGACAATCGAGTCTGAAAGCGGCGTTAATGAGAATCGTTATGCGCACAATGGGATGATGGCTAACCGCGTTGCCGTAATGAATGCGTTTTCATGTGACACCTATGAGTTAGTTCCTAATGAATAATTATGTACTTGAACGTAACAAATGAGACACGCGACGTGTACGGAGTAAGGGAAATACATCAGCTGACCTTAATTAATTCCTTAACATTGTAATTAAATAATGAATCTGTATAAAAATTGTTGGCGGATCAGGAAATGATATAGCTACATTTTTATTTCGAAAACCTTATTCGATCGTAAAAATTATTAATAGAGACTAAAAAAGTACACAAAGTAGTTGTTATTCCAAAGCAACGCCGCAAGGGCGCAATGGATCAACGTGATTGTTTGAAACGCCACATACAGAATATAATGGAGCAACAGAATCACTTTCTTTAATACCTAATTTAGACGGATATATTTCTGTTTTCCTTGTCATTTCTATTGTAGAAGCTTGAAAAAAAACTTAGTATTTAATTCCCACAATTATTCTAGATGGCGTTGTACGCTTTAATTTTTCTCTATAAGTTCGTAACTATAATCACGCGAGCGAACCTGCAGGTTAAGGTTAGCTGTTTATAAAGTTCTATCAGAAATCATACCCTACTACTGCAGCTCTTTCTTTTAGGACATAAGACAAAACTATTGGTGCATAGCCGTGTGTGTATAGATGATGTTATTCCACACTATTCAGTTTGTTTATTATACAGGAGAATATAGCATACATAACATCCTGTTTAATTTAATTCAAGTTTGTATCGCTGTTGTACGCAAAAAGTAAAAGAAGAGTGCTGAAACTGATTTTAAAAAAGCGATACCTTTGTGACTTCATCCACGAATGGACTTACGAAAGCGAGTGAAGTGTTTTAATGCTTTCAATTTATGCTCTTAAGTTAGACACAAATAATAATACTCTATTCATTTCTAAAAGAGAATGTTTGTAAAAAAAAACAACAATTTGACAGTTAAAATATGGCTGGCACAAATATACATTTAATTAGTCGATAACTATTCACAAAACTCACCATGATATTACTACATACTACAACATAATCACTATATTAATTTTAAAAAAACTATCATGCTAAATAATCTTGTAAATATAAATATTACACTGATGTGTTTATTAATGTGAATTGTACAATTTAGGGGGAAAAATGGACAACCCTAGCCTTCAATCACCCAAAACTCAGAGGTTTAAAACCTTTTGCAAAAATGTTCGATATTCTGACACGTACGAAATCTATATCCATATATGTTATTTATTATACATCGTTTATTTTATAATGTATTGAAGTGAAATACCCGCAACGAATCAGTTTCAGTCAGAAATAAACGATATTCGACTGTCTTTCTAGCGTGATACTTAAAGTTAGGCAGAAGATGTAAACGAGGCAGAAAATTGGTGCCTTATAACAAATATAAGTCCTCTATTTAGCATATGCATAAAAAACATTTTATTTTTAAATAAGCATTAATATGATTTTGCAATGTAGAATATATGTTTCCTACATAGTAAATGGCGGTGTTTTTTATTATAGCTTTTGCTCTAATTTGACTATATATTTTGATTATTTTTAATGTCAATGTTCATCATTGTTTATAAGGATATTATATTATTCAACGTAAATGTGTATACCAGTAAAAAATATATATATCTAATCACATATACTAAATTAATCGATTTTATATTACCAAAGCGAATACAAAAAAAAATTTACAATACCTGAACTGTCATATTGCTTTGTTTACAAATATTCTCTTTTGGAATGGAATGAAGTAACTATAGTTTGGTTTAAATTCGCGGGTACACTTGCGCT